>VSWD01000001.1:34233879-34833879 GCA_033119305.1 Pinctada imbricata | reverse complement strand
ACAGTTTGATTGTTTTTTCTCGGACGTCGTCGACTGAAACGGTCTGTTATTATCAGCTGTTTGTTTTCTTATTTCCATGACGTCCCTTTCATAGCGATAGCAATGACGTCAGATGGTAATAACGATTATGTCAGAGGGTGAGATCGATTTATCTTTCTCCAAGAAATTTGAGAGATCTCAGTCTCAAATAGGAGTAATGTATCTCAGTCTATAGTTCTCAAGCCAAAAGAAAAAATATGAAAATGAATAGATGAACAAAAGATGAACGGATACTTATGAGGAAAAATATATAGAGAGGGTATAGTATTGGTTTAATGGATGTCAGGCTGCAACAGAAAGTGAGTTAAATTGTTTTGAATTTTGCACTGGGATAAATAGGGTAAATGCCTATTGGCATATATCATACTTACCATCTATTTGAAAATACCCCATGTTATTTAAGGTTATCAAATTACTAGCGTAAATATTCTGAAGCCAATGTACAATTTACTTACATATAAGCATACGATTGTTGATAGAAGCATCTAATTATATCCCTTTCCTTTCATTATATCAGTTTGCAAAATAGCAAAATGATGAATTCACTTTAGTTTGTGCTTACTGATTTTGAATTCACTTTAGTTTGTGCTTACTGATTTTGAATTCACTTTATTTTGTGCTTACTGATTTTGAATTCACTTTAGTTTGTGCTTACTGATTTTGAATTCACTTTAGCTTGTGATTACAGTTTGTGAATAGCGCAAAGGGTTTGCGTTTTATTTCGTATATTTCCTTTCAATTATCAATATTGTAATACTCTTTATTATCAATATTGTAATAACGTAATATCAAAAAAGTGTAATACTGTTAGAACTCATATTCACTCAGATTCCTTGAGAGCGCCAATTCGAAACCTCGCTCACAAATGACTTATGGGGGAAAACGATGCTTGTGTGTTTAACGTCTTCAAATTCAACCGCATCATTTAAGAGCAGACAAATTAACTGCAAAGACATGCAAGTTTCGGGTACTTAACCTTCGTCAGTGATCCTCAATCTAAACGATGTGATGTGGCCAAAGAGTGTGAAAATTATTATGTCCAAAAATGTACCGACGTAGCAGGATGGGTGTGATGTAATGCTATAGGACCAACGTTTTAGAAATTTCAGGAAATTTTGATAACAGAAAGCTTCGAATGCGTTGAAGAGACAGACGATTAACCGAAGTTGATCGAACTTAGCTACATGTGTGCCAATTTATGATTACTTGTACGCTTAATCTGTACTTTGAAAAATGAAATGAAAATTTAAGTAGACATATGGTATATATAAATGAGTTCAGCATAGCAACAGCTGATGGTAAAGGAAAAGAAAAAGTGAGAGTTTTAAGACCAAGATTCTTTATACAGCTGTTGCGACGGCTGTTGCAATCATGAGACACTGACTCTCCACGTCTGATTTTGCCTTGCCTTCTCGATTTTGATATGATGTTTACTTACATGTACATACATGTATATATGCACAGCCAATGTAATCCCCTATGAAGTGACTATTCAAAGGAACGTGCTGCAATTCGTATGTTAACACTCTTGACGTCACAATGCATACACGTAAGATCTAAAGAAACATGCCGCGACGGCTGTTCCAACCTGCAAACTGAACCCGCGGTGACATGAATGTTAACATCACTATTTTACCTAGAAAACGCGATTTCAGAAAACAAGAATAAAAAAAAAAAAAAAAAAAACAGACAACTATTGTGCATATGTATAGAATAAATGTCATAAGCTGTTTTTGTTACGGGTATGCAACATACAGCAAGCGCATTTATCGCATGAAATGTACTAACACACATTACATTTACGATAAATGCACTAACTGTGCGTTGCATACTCGTAACAAAACAAAAATTATGACACTAATTCTCTATTTAATGACCAGCTAAATACATACTATGGAATAATTTATAAAATACCTACAAACAATATGAAACAACAACAAACGAGATAGAAATGCATTCTTTGTTTGTATCGTTTGGATGTTAAACGCTCCCAAATCAATAGCATCATATAAGTACAGAATGGACCAAACATTCACGTTTCGGGTACTCAACCCTCGTCAGTGATCCTCAATCTAAACAATGTAATATCACCAAAAAGTTTGAAGGCTATTATGTCCAAAAATGTACCAAAAAGACGTAGCAGGATGGGTTGGATATGATGCTACAGGACCCACGATTTTTTAGATTTGAATAACTTTTGATAACAGAAATTTTCGAATGCGTTGAAGAAACGATCTACCGAAGTTAATCGGACTTGGCTACAGATGTACATGTACCCCGGGGACTCCTTGTCCACCAGCAGCGATACTGAAACTGTTTCAAATCCCTCGATTTTGTTAGGATTTCTTTCCTCGTAAACGAATTTATAAAAGATCACAATAAATCATTTCTATCTTTAAATCAGGGCACCGCAAACTAAAATACGTCTTAAGGATTATTTTGTAACTTTAGTTAATACGTTTTGCTCCTCTTACCCTATGCCATATTTGAAGCAGCTCACTAAGGTAAAAAAGAAATATTATTTCATACTTTAAAATGATAAGGAAAGGGAAGGGGTTAACTGATATTCTTAAAATGTTATCGGTTATTTTAGCTTTGCTAAACATAGATGAATTGTTTATCGAACTCGAATTATTATGTGTCTCTGGAGGGATGATGGAAATCTTCTATTGTTAAACCAGAAGAAAATTAAAACAATGTTTAACAACAATTAAAAAAAATACCTGGTTGTTAAGAGCCTGGTGATTGTTGAATTGTCGTTCTAGAGCATTCTGTCGTAATCACTCCAAAAGGATGCTGGTGTCGAGATCGTTTTATGTTTATTCGTAAGGTATGAAATAAATGTTTTAAATATATGGAAATATGTATCATTATGCAACCATTCGCATTGATTCAGATTACAGAATTTCTTATTTCTTGCTGCAGTGTGGAGCTATTAAACTCGTTCCCCGTTGCTTGATGTTTGCAGTGTATTAGTTACTCCTTTCCAGGTCTGTCGCCTGAAAGAAGCTTCGTTTTGGCACTTTACCAATTGTACGTCATACATGTATATATTATTTTGCTTTTTCAGAAACTTGTCATTTAATCCAAAAAAAAAAAAAAAATCAAAATTAAAGGAGGTTGACATCTGGACACCATCCCTTTAATGCTATTTTGGTCTTCGATTTTATCTAACTTTGCAATGTAATCGATCCTATAGGAAATTTGGAGTCGCGCACTCTCTGCAAAGAAATTATTCAAATTCAAATTCAAAATATTAAACCAGAGAGCACTACTTAAATGAATTTTGGCTGTGTCTGAAGGCTGGAGGCATCACGGGTGAGGATCTTACTATCTGAAACATGTGTCTGGTGCATTAAACTCAATTAAAAATTTTCTTCGAGAAGGTAAAGAGTTGGAACATTTCTGAATTTATTTGTTTTAAAAGACGCTTTGCAAGAATTGTGCAACATAGGCACATGTGTAAATCTAATCGATTCGTTTCTAAGTGCAATGGTCGTTATTGATATAGTGGAGGACCGTTAATGGCTGTTGATGACATTTCCTTCTCTTAGATCTGTGTTTCTTTTGCACATTAGATTAAAATATTGACTTCATTTATAAGATATGAAATTTATAAAACAGTCATTAAAATCCTCATCTAAATCCTCAGAGTGACGAAGCAAATTAGAACTGGTAATCGGGTGTAATATATTTGTTGAAAGACCTAACGAAAGCTCTTTTTTATTTGATTTTATGTTTTATTCTAATGATGCTCTAGTTATTGATGTTTAAAGTTCAACAACGCAAAGTTATTTCTAAATGTACGTCTGGTGCGACATCATTGGCGGAGTTTTTCCTTCTTGGGAAAGGTAGAAGCCGCCAAGGGGACCTAGAAAGTAATATGCAAGTTTACATATTCAAGGAGGTGGCTGACCCCCTAAGACTCCCTTCGTATCCGCGCTTAATTATTCTTATGGACCTAAACACTACGAAATTTTAATACAAAATCTTTATCATTTCTAATATCTATCATTTCATTTGGTTTTGTTTCTTTTATTTCATTGCATGTTGTTCTTTATTACCTCCATTACATAGAGTGTACCAGAGAAGAAGTAGAAATCGTTGTCCAGGAGTCAATGATCCAGGGCAATGTAGCATAATTATGTAAGTCTTCGTTAAAAAGGCAGGACAAGGTGCCCGAGAGGAGTGAGCGTCATCTGACTACATGTAGCACCCGCCGAAATAGAAATAGAAATGTGTCAAATCTGGTAATGTTAAAATGATAAAAGACGGTCAATCGGAAAGGTCCTACTCAGTAATCAGTGTTCGAATCACATTCTCACCAAATAAAAATCTCAAAAATCTATTTAGATGTATTGCTGTCGGTACTGCAATCCGGGTCTTGTTGGAGATCCCCTCCTTTTTTCAAGATTGTCTTTAATTATACTTGATTGGCGAATACTGAAATGTGCAATACGTTCTTTTTAGCGACCGTAGAACTTCCTCAGTGATATCTTTTAAAAGCCATTCTCCTAAATAACCTTGAGCTATCAATGTACCAGCAAGCATATTTGCCCTAAACATTTACCTGCAGTACTTGGAACATGCTCTTGTGTAGCGTATTAGTTGTGAAATGAATGCGTAAAATGCAGGCGAAGGAAGAATGTTGCTCCACATGAAGATGAAGTTTGTGATGCTGAAATTAAAATCGTCATGTTTTTATAAAAAGAGGTGTTAAAATGACCGTTGACACTGATCGATAGTAGTATATATCTCGGCAGGAGGCTGAAGTGCTGCACTCTGTTGTTACTTTGATTTCAAATTCACTCGGATACATGGCGCCAAGGTAATCATGAATGGTTTATAATTGATCAAGAGTACGTCATTAATGCATCTGCAAGTCCAGCTAAACTGTGATGCTAGCTTCTTCATTTTGCTGTTTGAAAACCAAAACAGAGACTGTATAATTCTGCCTTGTATGAATGAAAGAATGTATCAGGTAGGTGAGGGGCACAGTTTATGACTATTGGAATTCCAACAGGTTCTTGAAATATTGTCCTCCAACAACAAGGGAAATATTATCTTTTAAACATTATGAGGTAATTTAAAAACGCATAAATCTGTATAATGAATAAGAGGAAGAAGGTACTGTAAACGTGGAACTTTCGCGTGTGCGTACTTTTCGTGCTTTTACGAATCGAGATATTTCGCGAAAACTTCCCCCGCGCGAAACTATTCCCGCTGCATTCTTCCTATGGGAAAAAATTTTATCGTGAATATTTGCCCTACGCGTAACGTCGTGGTGTTATAATCGTGAAATTTTCTCTTAGTGAAAATAACCAAGTTTACAGTACATAGAAATCAAAATCAGTCTTCGAATCAATACCTGTATATGCAAAAAAGATACTAGTAATATGGAAAACACTTTCTCACCAAAACGAATTGAAAAAAGAGAGAAAGGTTTCTTGACAAATTTGTCAAGTTGGATAGAGTCATATATAGAAGGAGAAGTGCACGAACATTTATATCATTCCAAATAAGCATTTACGTAAAGTTTCAAACGATTTTATATCTGACGCCAAGTGTAAAATATCACTAAATCGTGATGTCCTTGGTTCTGACTCTGGAAGGAAATCTCTTGAAGCATCATTAGACATTTTTCATCGTGACGAACTTCGCGCTTCGAACTTCGTACTTCGCACTTCGAACATTGAAGAATAAGTGGCGTAACTGCCGTTCGCGTATAAACTCATAAGCAGAGTCATCTACATTTTGATTAGTAAATTCAATTGAATGGTATATTGGACTTCCTGTACAACTGGCGCGCTTTTTTCGGCAACCCACTTATGAAATTAAAGTGCGAAGTTCGAAGTGCGAAGTGTGAAGTTCGTCACGGTGAAAAAAGTCTATAATAAGATAACAAGAGGAGATGAAAGACACTAGAAGAACATCGACGTATCTTTCGGTTTAACTTCTCTACAGGGAAATGTTATACATGTAATACAATCTATTGATTCAATGATGACATATTGTTATCACTTTTTAATAAAACATCACAATTTGCAGATGCTTTTCCTCCTATAATAGGAATATTTAAGACCTTGAACAATTTTATTATCCCCGAAAATAGATTTGTTTAGGTAATTCTACAAACACATAAATTTTTCATGTATGTATATTAGGCTGTGTACTATATAGTTAGTTGAAGGGCAGCAAAAAGATAACAATAAAATTTGTAATATATTTCAGATAAATTGTTCTACAGAGAAAAGTAATACAAATTATTTATAACTTCGATAATGTCAATCTATTAGGGCTCTTTGTTTTCAAACAGAGTTAGTTCTGCAGTTCATTGTATTCATTTCTTGATGAAATGTGTGTACATTATATTGTCGGTGCCGTCGTCTGACGGATAGGGCGTCGGATCGAAAGGTTACTACTTCGAATCTCATTAGGAACATGGGTCGGAAATCATTAATATCTTTGTTCCCTGTTATATACTAAAATATATCTTTTTCTGTATACCGTATAACCAGAAATGTTCTCGAGTATCAAATTTCGCGATTTAATGTTAAAATAGTGTGTCTTTATTTTCGCGAATACAAGTTTTCGCGATTCCTAAATCAGAAACAAATACGTACATATGATATTACTGTTTTGTACCTTTTGTTATTGAAGCTGTAGTCATTTCTATCATGAGAATACACCTAATTCACTTCTCTTTACGTCTAATCAGGAAAAATGAACAATGGCACATGTACAATATGAACAAACTTAACAGATATACCAATTTTTGATCAACCATATCAAACACAATTTTTCGCAAGATTCATTTTCGCGATTCCAAATAACTCGCGAATATAGCGAAAATTAGAATATTGCGAAATAAATGGTTATAGGTATTGTAACTGTGTCTGTACTGTAATTTTAAGAATAATGTGTATTACAAATATTCTATAAGATATGATATTAAGCAAACACATTTTCCGTCAATACCCCTACCAACCTCTGGCTACGTCGTCGTAAAACATCTCACTTTCGGGAGCAATCCCCTGTCATATCCATAACGCTATGATATTCGAATATATATACGATATATAATATCAAATTCTCGTTTTCTGTATCTTTTATCGATCTCTATTTTTTGACAAACGTGCAAACCTGCTCTTATCCATTTACAAAAAATATAGATATAGATATTAAACAGAACAGATTGGTCTTTTGAGAACAGTTCAAGGATTTTACAATTTCCTGCAAGAAAGGCATAAAGAGTAAACTATATCGATCGGAAATCCATGATGGGCCATCAATGGTTCGAAGTGTCAAATTCCCTACTTACATGTATTGTTTTATACTGGTGACCAATAAGAATTCGCATGAATAAAAGATATAAATTTAAACAAAACTGAAATTCTTTTTCATAATGCAATTTATAACATAGAAATAAGGACTTAGTCTAGCAAATATTCGTAAATATGCAAAATGGCATTCTAATTTCTTCGAGATTTTAGAAAAGAAGATCATACAACACGGCTGCCAAACGACGCACCATCGGCTTATTTGTTATGTACTTGACCATCACAATGTATGAAAGGGTGTTTCCGGAACTGTAACTCCGGATTGGTTCTGTTGACTGTTAATTATGATTGTGTTGATACATTTCCGGCACGGAATAAAAGAATGAAAATGAATTGAATGTTCTCTTTCCTGATTTATAAGCTGATTCCCCAGATCATAGTGAGAACATTACATGGTGGAGAACTCCGAAATGTTGATTATACGAAATTTGTTGATAAAGAGGCCTTATGAACTCTTGTTATACCATGTGTCATCCCGAATTGCCTCTTCAGTCTTCGAAAAATATTTGACTCTTCGAACTGTTGAAATTCTTATTGTGCATTAACTTCTACATTAAAAATGGCCACCCCTCATCATTCTTCATTAGATGATTGATCAAAACTTGCACAAAGTAATCCATTTGACGATGATGCCAATGATTTTTTGTCCAGAACTCCACGTACTCAACTAAGTTTCAATTCACCTGCAGGAAATCCATTTGACAGTGCTCGTTCACACACAGGGTATGCACCACATCAATATACTGTTTTGTCTGATGCCTTCATGCCGGCACATTCTTCCAGACAAATGTCCATGCCGATTATTCCCATTACTTTAGCAAAGTTTGATGGAAAAGACGATCCAGAGAAATTTCTCTCTGATTTTTCTGCACTTATGCAGCTTCAAGGAATAGATGGTACATCAGTGAGTGATTCAGCAAAACTTATTGCTTCCTTTTCATTGCATTTAAAAGGACCAGCGTTTATGTGGTTTCAAGGTTTACCGATGGATCCATACCATATTTCTTGGACAGCTTTGCGCTCAAAGTTTTATGAACAGTATGTTTCCATGAACTTAGGAACAAATACGTCAATTTATGCAGAGTCGGTAGCATTTAATAATCTGACACTTGGAACTTCGTCTTTAGACGAGTTCCATTGCACTGTTGTGCAAAAGGGCAAGAAACTGCAGAAAACACCGTTAGACATAATGTGTAAATTTATTGACGGACTCCCCAAAGCCCTACAATACTTTGTTAGAGCGGGAAGACCAAGCTCTATTGATGATGCACTCCAAAGTGCAAAAATGGGAGAAGCAGTAGGTTACAGAGATGATCAGCCTTCATTAATGCTGTTAGTGCAGTGAAAGATGATGTTGTCTCTAAACTTGAGAGCCAAATACAAGCGCTTACGCACAAACTTGATACATTAACTACAACAGTTGCGAGTAACCAACGCATGCCGCAGAAACAAGAAAGCCGAACGCTCACCTGTTATTCATGTGGTGGTAAGGGACATGCCAAATCTGTTTGTAATTGGGCAGGGAAGAAAGATGCTCAACCTGACATTTCCTGTCAAATTTGCGCACAAAATGGTCATTCGGCAGATGATTGTTCTCAGTACGTACCAGTTTCGGTAAACAGACAGGGCCGTGGCGGAGGAAGCGGACGACCACCAAGGAGCCAGTAAAATCGCGCCATAGAAGTTTATCGCTAGATCGTAAGAGCGCAAACCGTGACCATGTACCTTTGATTTCTTCGAACTATATCGCGCATCAGAGAGATTTTACTGACAGTGAGTCAAGTGACGTCCTTTCCACAGAGACTGACAGCGATGACAGTACAACGCCAGATGATCAATTTTTACAAATTTTTTTGTTTATGCCTGTTACAATCAATAATGTTAAAGTATCTGCACTACTTGTTTCTGGTAGTTCTGTAAATATCATGTCTTATGATTTGTATAATTCTATCTCTGCTCACTGTCATTCACCAATATTTTCAAGTGATTATGGTAACCATGTTATTGTTGCTAGTGGTGACACAGTAGAAATTCTAGGGACAACATTTGTCAAGTTGAAAGTCCCTACTGGTAAACACAAGGTAAAATTTCTTGTAATGAAAAACACAAGTCACCCACTTATTTTTGGGACTGAATATTTGAAACAAAAGCATATCTCTATAAGTTTTGCAAATAATTCTGTACATACAACAAACTGTTCTGTTAGATGTAAGAAATCAATAGAGATACCTGCAAATAGTGAACAGCTTATTTTTGCTAAGGTTCCAAACTCTGTTAGTATTGGTACACAAGGTATTTGTTATACGTGTAAAGATTTAGCAAAAGAAGGACTAATTGTAGCTAGAGCAATTGTTACAGTTTCTGTAAATCGTATGGTACCTGTGAAGATTATGAATGTATCAGATAGCAGTGTAGTTTTACCAAAAAGAAAAAACTTAGCTAGATTTACAGTGTTAGATGATTCATATCATATTCAGATACCTTGTACTGAAAAAGACAGTCATTTTGGTATTAAGGGTCAATGTGTAAATACTGTAGATACATGTAGTTCATCTAATGTTACAAATATGAATGTCAATGATTACAAAGAACCTGAGTGTGTATCAGATGGCTCAAAGCCAAAGTTTTCTGAGTTTATGAACAATTTTGATTTAAAGAAATCATGTTCACACTTGAATGACAAACAAATTTCTCAGCTCTCAGAGGTTTTGTATAAATCAAATGATATTTTTGTCACCAAGCAAAATCCTGAATTAGGTTTTACTAAAGTTGTTGAGCACCATATACATTTGAAACCTAATGCTGTCTCTAAACACCAAAGACCTCATAGATTATCTCCCGATAAGAAAGAAATATTGAGACACCATTTGCAAGAGTTACTTGACCAAGGCATAATCACTCCGGTGTCGGCAAGTGAAAATGTACCCATTACTAGCCCTGTAGTTATTGTATCAAAACGCCGTAAATCGAGCAATAATTATACACCAGGGTCAAAGGAAGAGAGTCTGTCTTGCTTTAGGTTTTGCTGTGATTTTAGGTATTTAAACTCGCAAACACAGCATTTTAGGTATACCTTTCCCGACTTACAAGAACTTGCAGAGTCTTTTACTAATCGGGTACCAAATTATATCTCGACAATTGACCTAAGCTCTGGATTTTTCCAGATGGGAATTGCTCCTGAATCTACAAAATTTACTGCCTTCAATACATGTTTTGGTAGCCACAAATTCTTGCGCCTGCCAATGGGCCTTAGTACTGCCCCCAATTCTTTCCAATTATTGATGGACAAGGTGCTCAGTGGTCTTACGTTCAAATCTACACTGTGTTACTTAGATGATGTTATAGTTGTCTCAGATACCTTTGATTCTCACATATCAGACTTAACAGAGCTTTTTGATAGATTCAGAATGGCAGGGTTAAAACTAAATCCGGCAAAATGTCTGTTCTCATAAAACAAATGTATGTATTTGGGTCACATGATCTCAAAAGATGGCCTGAGCCCACCACCCGATAGAGTGAAAGCTATACAAAACTTTTCTGCCCCAACGTCAGTGAAGGAATTACGTCGTTTCCTGGGTTTGGTTGGGTGGTTTAGAAAATTTATACCTAACTTTGCAAGCATAGCAGATCCTCTCTATTTCTTACTAAAGAAAGGTGTGCGTTATACATGGACAGACGAGCATCAAAGTGCATTTGAACTTTTGAAATTGTCCCTTGTCAACTCAGCAATTTTGGCATTTCCACTATTTGATAGACAGTTTAGGTTAAGTGTTGATACATCCAGTCGCGGCATTGGTTTTATGCTGTATCAGTACCAGCCTACTGAGGATGGAAAAGATGATATACGAGTAATTCGTTTCGGATCTAAATCGCTATCAAAATGGCAATGTTCTTACGCTCCAACAAAGCTTGAGTTGTTGGGAATGACTTATGCAGTTTTAGAGTGTGCATCATATTTACGAGGCTCAAAGTTTATAGTTGAATATGACCATCAAGCATTGAAACCTTTATATCAGAAGCAGCTCAAGGGTGCCATCTATGAAAGATGGATGGCCATCCTCCAAGAATTTACCTTTGACATTGTATATAAGCCAGCTAAAGACATGTGTGTAGCTGATGCGTTGTCGCGAGATGTTCAGGAAAGCAATGAAAGTTTTGACAGTCCTGATGTAGAGGATTATTTCTTTCCTTACATACCTGAAAAATCGGGCCAAATTACATTCCCAGATGGCACCCCATTTTGTCTTCCTTCAAAGGACTCTGAAGTGAATCATATTCAACTTGCGCAACCAGATTTAGACGATGGATATGATGCTGACACAGATGACAACTATGGACATATACCAATGAAGTTGTTAAGATCGAAACAAACTTTCATACCAAATATTGTACAACAGAAAGATGTTTCACATGCTCCGCGTACATTTACTCTGCCAGAACAAAGTGATAGTGACACTACGATTTGTTCTTTACCTGAAACTGAGAATACTCTTGTTAAAAACGTATCTGAAGAAGACATTTCAAATGTTTGTCAACAAGATCCTCACACTGATCATATCAACTCTACTGTCAATAGTGATAATGACACTAATAATCGTACTATAGCTAGTGAAAGTGACACTAACAACTCTAATCATATAGATGCAAGTTCAGCTCAAGTACGTAATGACACACTTACAACTTCAAGTGATCTGCAGAATGAGGTTTCTGAAACTGAGGATATCTCACAACATATACACCAATTGCTTTCATCAACCAATATGAGTTTAGATGATATTGCAAAACTCCAACGTTCGGATCCACACATTAAAACAATTATGGATTACCTCGAATAAGATGTCCTTCCTACTTCCCAGAAATTGTCCCGCAAGATTTTATTGGAGGCTTCTGATTACCTCATATCACATGATGCTCTATTTCACACAAGGATCGCAAAGTCAAAGAGGACTCAAGGGCATTGCAAGTACCAATTAGTTGTACCGGAATCTTTAGTCAAAACAGTCATGCAATTGTTCCATGAAACGCCTATTTCTGCTCATGGTGGCATCTCGGACACACTAGATCGCATTAAGGAACATTATTTCTTTCCCAAAATGTCTGTGCGTGTTAGCGAGTTTGTTAGATCGTATCACATGTGCCAAAGTCGTAAAATCACCAAGATTCCTACCAAAATGGGCATAGTATCCTACCCAACTCCACAGCAGCCCTTTGATGTATGGCAGGTTGACCTACTTGGACCTCTTCCAACAACTTACCGTGGAAACTTGTATATATTTACAGCGTCATGTATGTTCAGTAAATACCTTTTTGCCTTAGCAATTCCAAATAAGGATGCTATAACTGTATCAAAGGCATTATTTACATTGTTTACATCATTTGGAGTTTGTCATACAATCTTAAGTGATCATGGAACTGAATTTATAGCAACAGTCACAAAGGAAGTATGTAGATTAATGGGAATCGCACAGCAGTTTACACCAAGTTTTACTCATCACTGCCTGGGTGCTTGCGAAAGAACCCATAGAACCATTGAGGAACGCTTAACTCCCTTTGTGGAAGGTAACAAGAGGAACTGGGATGTTCAACTCTCATCCATTGTGTTTGCTATAAACCAAAGTGTAAATACCAGCACAGGATTTTCACCATATGAGGTCATATTTGGATCTAGGCCTAAATTTCCACTACTGCCTGTTAATGTGAAAGCTGATATGAACACATTTCCCACAGATACAAAGGACTATCTCCAGTCATTCCTTGGAAGACTAGAAAACATCAGGTCACAGGTCCTAGTTAACTCTCAACATTCGAAGGACAACATGACTAAGAGAGTAAATTCTTCAGTACATTCAATGGATTTACAAAAGGGAGATTATGTATACTTAATGAGTCAACCTACTGGAGTTACTCAGAAATTACAGAACAAGTATACTGGACCATTTATTGTTCAAAGTGTTCTTTCTGATCATAGAGTTCTTCTCGTGGATGATAGTGGCAAGCATCAGGGAGAAGCAGTACATATCAATAGACTCAAAATGGCATATGTCAGACAGCCATCTCCACAACCATATTTACTTGGAAAAGTTGTATCCAGGAAGGATATTGGTTGCACTCATAGGAACATAGCTTCACAAACTGAACCTCATATTGACAATTCACAAAATACCGCTGTAACACTTGACGCATCAGGAGGTAACCAACAATCTACCAATCACAAGAGTCGTCCCATTCGTAAGCGTAGGAAACCTCTGCGTTACAGAGATTCAGACCATGTTAGCAGTCTTCAGTCAGCTTCAGATTCTGGAACTTTCTACAAAGTTAAGCGTATTCTTGGCCAAAGGGCAATGAATGGAAAGACAGAATATTTAGTGCACTTTTCAGGAGAACCTGCACAAAATGCAATATGGACTGCTATTGGGGACCTTAATCCTAAAATGCAAAGCTTTGTCAAAAATAACCCTCCCCCTGTTCTTCAGTAAGTTTAGGTGAGAACAGAACCTTTGCCACTGAAATTTTGTTCATGGTCTTTTCTACCACATTATCTTAGGAGATAATTTTTCTCATAAGTTTACTGACAATTTAATATTGAATTGAATTTTTGTAGACAATTCTTTTGTCTGTTTTCAATTTTTGATTTCATTTTTATCAAATACTAGGTAGCTTGATAAATTGCATGAAATTACATTAAATTTCAATTTCAAATCAATTGCAAAACTATTTCAAAACAACTTCAAATTAATTTGACAAATTCATTTAGATTTGTATATCATATATTACTATATTGCATGGAATGTGAAGTGAATTTGAATTGTCATTGGAGAATATAGTGGACAATGGACTCTAATATCTTTCATAGATATTGTATTGAACTTTTTTTATTATTCAATTCACTGTATTGAATTTCTTCTGATTTCTTTCACAAGTATTCATTTAATATCTTGTTAGTTTTTTTGTACAAGGTAAATCTATTATTTCTATATAACACTTGAAGTTACAAGTTATATTTGAACATTCAAATCTGCAATGTTTGATATTGTGACAATTGTAACATGAAGTCAACATAATTGACATTTATTAACAAGGTATATGACTTCAATTAATGACTGCTCAATCATTATTTGCTAACTTGCATTGAAATATATGGGTAAATCTTGAAAATGGGTTTGTTACTATAAGGATATTGATTAAGGTGTAAATGTTTTGCATTGTGCATCCTGTCATATACATGATACATTATTTCAACCCTAAATATATAAGTACCATTTTCATGCAAAGTTCAATAGAATGATAATCAGTACATGTTTTCAAAGAAATATTTCTTAAAGTCCTATTCTTGATCATGTTAGTCACAACATTTATTGTCAAATGTCAGAAATTTGATCAAAGTTCATTTGCTTTGCACTCCTCATTCATTGTGATGGTTCTCAAAATTGTAGGGAACAATTTTTAAAAAGGGGGGATGTTACTTGACCATCACAATGTATGAAAGGGTGTTTCCGGAACTGTAACTCCGGATTGGTTCTGTTGACTGTTAATTATGATTGTGTTGATACATTTCCGGCACGGAATAAGAATGAAAATGAATTGAATGTTCTCTTTCCTGATTTATAAGCTGATTCCCCAGATCATAGTGAGAACATTACATATTAGTCCCCTACTGGCTCGCTGAAGGGGACTTATAGTTTCCAACCCGTTTGTCTGTCCGTCCGTCTGTCTGTCACACTTCATTTTTCCGGACTTTTTGTCGCTGTTGTTGCATATATTGAACACATTTTTGGTATGTTGATATACCTCCATGTAATACATATAAGGTTTGAGACTTGTTTCGATTGACATATGAGTTATGGCCCTTGAACTTAGCTATTAGCTTAGCTTATATTATTATGAAAGTTCAATTTTCCAGTCTTTTCTTTGCTTCTATTGCAGATATTGAACTGAAAAGGTGATATCACACGTTTCATATTATACAACACTTATTTTCAGAAAAAAAGCATAATTCTGATTTCCTAATGTAATTCAGATGTAAGGGACAATATTAGGGGGTCACCATCCAAAATTGTGAGATTTTGAAGCTGATCAGACTTTTTATTCATCCATTGATTGTAATGGAAAGATGGCTCAAGATTTTCAAATGAAACTTCACATATGATTCCTTCATCATATTGTGCAATTTCTTATAGAAAGAAATCATTCAATGACCACGTCATATTTTGCAAAATCTGACTGATAGTGTAAATTATCATGTAAAAATTAAAAGTTTAATTCGAGTTATCTTTCTTCTCTATATGACCAAAGACAAAAGCATCCGAATTTATATACCAACTTTTTTGAAATATCACAGGAGTGTTCCTTCACTCACAAAGATTTCAATATGAAATAAATAGAGCCGAATACAGATTTTGTGTGATAACACGACAGTTTGTGCACATGTGTAATGATATTACCATATGGGTAACTATATTATAAGTTTCTCTACATTCAAACACTTTACTGACACCTGACTTATTTCTGAATAGGTACGACATATGTATGTAGGTAAAAAAGTCTTAACAAAATTTTCAGATAAGTCAATTTCAGCAAAATTTGACTATTGTTGATCATTCTAGGCCTACCATTACTTTGCAAAGAAAACAAAACATTTACATACGAATATCATTCTGATGATTACCCCTGCGCTCAGACTCGAACCACGGTCTTCCCGCATGAAGGTAAGAGGCAAGAGCTCTACCTCTGAGCTACTGGATCGACTTGCCGAATAAGTGATTCTTACAAAGCCAGAACATCAAGACATTTTAAGTTACGAAAATCGGAAATCTTCATCGTGGAGATTTCTTAAAAATTCTCGTCTAAGGGAGGCTACTGAAACGCGTGTGATATCCCGTTAATTTGGTATATCTATACATCTTAACGTGATACGGATCAAACATGAGTTTGTTCTACATTGAACTATTTTTACAAGTCTTAGAGTTATTGCCCAAAAAAATGTCATGAAAATTTCAGTTTTCCATACTTGGATGTTATTGCATAAAATGAACTTATTTTGGTATGTCGATACATTATAGTGTGATTCAGATCAAGTGTAAGTTTGTTTTAGATTAACCTATTTTTTAAAATTTAGCTCCCCTTCACTTTCTAAAATTTCATGAAACTTTCAGTTTTTGTCATTCCAGACCTTCTCTGTTTCTGTAGACAATTAACTAATTTTTGTGTGGGTATTCACCTAATGCAGCAAGTACAGGTCAAGTTTAGATGTATGTTTAATTGAAGAGTTCTAGGCACAGTTGCAGGACAAACATTTATGCCGGTAGGGGACTTATATCGCTCAGCGATCAAAGATTTATTACATATACCAATACATGTACATGTATTCCCGGATACTTGCAAATAGGGAATTTTCAGAGTAGATTAAATCAAATTCCTCTAGATCACAATTGATCTTCTTGTCCAGCTGTTGCAAGATTCGAACCATAGACATAATTATTTGATTGTGGATAACTCCTAAGTCGGCACCGATTGCCCATTGGTCTCGTTGGTTTATATGTACATGTTGTCTTATATGTTTGATGTTTTATGATGCGATTTAATTACTGTTCATTGCTCCGTTTTCGTCCCTTTATGTGTATATCTGCTCTCTGTTTTACATAAGGTGTTTTGCTGTTTTGCTGTTGGTGCTGCAACCGAGTGTTGTTGGATATCCCCTCCTTTCTTTTACACTGACATCAGCGGGCGGAACACGCCGTCCGATTAAGCCAACGTTAACAAGAACTATACAAACAACACCATCCACTCAACATAGATTGGTCAAACATACAATCAAAGTGAACAAACGTAAATGATAAGTACAAATAAGGATACGTAAACTTAGAAAGACCGATCTTTACCCAATGCAAATTTCGGATGATAATTCGCAAAAGTATTATCATGGTAAATGGTGCAGTTGTTCTGATTGTGCACACAACCATCCTGCTTACCCGGTATACACTATAGCCGATCTATTTGTTGTATCAACACACTGTCTTCTCAAGGCAAATTGGCATCAGAACTTATGTGTACTGATCTTATACAAAGGAGTTAAAGTAGATCCTGATGATAATCTCAACAGCACTCACACTAGAACACAAAACTGAGCATCGACGGACCCCTAGCAAGCTAGAAGTGGGACCAGGTGCCCGGGAGGGGAAGCATCCCCTGTCTTGGCTAGCTGCACCCACCTTCGATGTTCACGCACGAATATGAAAACAATATCTAAACTCAGTCTGATTTTATGTCTATATAGAAAGTGGTACGGCTATCACGCCATACAATGTACATGTATGTCTTATGACTTTTGTTTTGTAATCCTTTATAGGTACATTTTTTTTAGTTCTGAACTGAGTAAAAAAAATTGGTAATGAATGAGATCAATTCCTTTCTCACATCTATCAAACTTCAGATGCCATCCGTGTAAATAAAAGACAAACTAATAACTTTATTGTATGTGTTTTTTCTTGACCTCAATCAGATAAAACTTCCGTCAATTTCCTTTTTCAACGGAAAATCCAATGCTCCATACGCGATGTACATAGTGATGTAACATGACATATGTGTCATGCACTTCAGAATTGTAAAAGCCAGAAAAAATGTATTTCTCAGAATACTCATATTATCTAGTGATTAGGGAAGCACTGTTATATTGTATTTGCATGGCGGAATAATCAACACCAGATCTGAGAGAAAGCAGCGGCAATAATCATTCATCATGTCCTTCCTTAGCTATGATATGAACATAGGCAAAATCTCATTTATCAGGAGTGATTAATTTTGTGCAGTTGTAAAAATGACGGGTTAGCTCGAATCTTTATTTCAAATCCGGATTGTTCTTCCGGACGAGCATGCGCCTTCAAAACGGGAATACATCATTTGCACTCGAGACAAAATTGAGTTACCATAGTGTACAGTGAGGGAGGTACAGCCCCGACCAGTCGAAAGTTTGATATTCGCTTTCAATTCGTAAACAAATTGAAAGCTTTTTGAAAACCTAGCTTTCAAAATTTCGTTAGCGATTGCTTTCAAAATTTTGAATACTCGAGAGATGACGAAATTTCGTCAGCGATTTCTCTTTACTAATTTTCGTCAGCGATTCCCTAGCTTTCAAACTTTTCGTCAGCAATAGCTTTCTAAAATTTTGAAAGCTATAGTTAACAAAATTTTGTCAGCTATAGCTTTCAACATTTTTGAAAGCTAATCCGTAGGATTCTTGAGATTTTTCTCAGATAGTGTTATCCCTAATGATTCTGTTGTGTTGGGTTGTTGTCTCCCTTTGTTCAGCCAAATTTTCTTTCTCATAAGAAAACGTTCCTGACCACTATTTTTTATTTTGTGGGGGGATCACCTCCCTATCTTTGCTTTTATTCTTTACTGTTCTTTCAATAATTTCTATGCCTATTGATTATGTATTTTTTGTTTTGTATTCTGGTTTTGGAAGTTAGGTTTGACTTTCATTAAGGCTCTCACACCACATCTTGGGGTCTTGGCCTTTGAATTTTGGAAAAATAACAAAGCTTTCTAAAACAAATTAGGGGAAACTCATTATGTAACTTCATATCATGATAGTGTTGAATTTTTAAATCCATGAGAACAACGTTTACATCCCGCTTGTACACCTCAGCAACGTAATACCTTTTATCTTTTTATGCAACGCATTCCATTTAATTCCGCGTCTTAAGGTATTCAACCCCTAATGCATTTTCAATAATAAAAACCACACATAAGAATTTTCAATCTCTTCAAAAAGAATGCTATACATACTATACCAGCTAAAAGTAGGGATAGCACTTCTCATATCATTATCTACTCTGTCACCCCGAAGATTCCCGACTACGAAACCATCGGCATTTGTCGTGAAATTATGAAAATGTGCATAAATTGTAACCGGAAGTACTCTATTAGGGTGCGGGATCCTTAATATATCGAATATGAAATTTTGAGGTGCTCAATCTCGACGGTATAGCTACATGGAATCTAGTAATTGAAAAGGAGAACACCGCTATGATATTTATTTTGTTTTGCTGGAAGAACGAAACATTCCTGTAAATTGTATTGAGAATGTGTGGAATTATTTGTGATATTTGTCAAGAAAGTCGCTCTCTGTCAGATTTTCCATTATTATCTTCTTAGAATCTGAACATCTTTCATGTTGACTTTTAAGAGTATAACTACATGTAAATTAAGTTTTCTGTACTACTGTAGATATTTTGGTATTTTTTATTTTAGAATCTTCTTTGAAGTATTATTAATGAAAAAGAGCTTTATTTAAAACAGTTTACTGCTGTTTAAACATGACACAGCCCGGTGCCTGATATACTTTGAACTCATACGATATTAACGTTATTTCAGGAGTAACAAAAACGTGGGCAATAATTATTAAAGTCAACAAATCCATATCATAAAGATATTGCATATAGATAATATCCTGTTTTAAAAGCTACTTCACATAAGTTAAAATTAATGGGTTTCTAATGATTTTTAGAAGATTTGTTTTATTACGATAAGTTTATAAACTCGACCAGTTCTATCAGATACAAGTGTTTCAATGGCATCAATAAAGAATAATTATAATGATTTTGTTATTCATCGGTCATTTTATTTCATAAAGACCGCGGACGATTCCAAATTTTCGAAGTTTTTAGAACGTTCATTGAAGTGTGGAGGTCAATATAAAACAGTGAGGGGCGGAGAAAAGAGCATTTTTTTCAGTAGCGGATAACAGCTTCCAATTTGATTTGACCAATTCCATATGGTCAAATTGCTTTGTGTGTTGTTAACAACCTTTATCTAAACAAAATGATCAATAATTGTGATTTTAATTCTTTATTCCAGCACATGTATTACACTGCCAAAAAAAAAGAGGATTCGATACATAATCAGTTATAAATTTCAGAATCGAAGTTCCTTACAGCTGGTTTTTAAGAAAGACTACATGAAGTGCTTCACAAGTACATGTACCCTAAATTTTCGTTTTAAATGCATCACAATGAGATTCAGTTTGTATCACTTACAACTGGTTGTTAAGATAGCAATATGTTTCGACTATAGAACTACATGATAGTTAAACTTCTTCACACTTATGCCTTTTGTCGTGTGGAGCTCGTAAATAAGTTCCCCGCGAAGGGTTTGACAGTAAGTGTTTTGAATACTTTTCCCTGACATGGTCGTCATAGCACTTTCTATATAGATATAACCTCAGACAGTGTAATGCATGTATTTTATATATTGTTTTTATTTTCGTGCATGAACATCGACGGCGGGTGCGGCTAGCCAACAGGGGATGCTTACTCCTCATAGGCACCTGGTTCCACCTCTAGCTTGCTAGGGATACGACGATGCTCAATTTGGTGCTCTATTGTGAGTGCTGTTGAGATTATCGTCAGGATCTTCTTTTACTCATTCTTGACAATTTTGTTGTTTAAGTTTAGAAGCTAACAAGCGATATCTTCTTAACAACTGGTTGTTAAAAGATCTTTCTTATTTCAGACAAGGAGTATTTTCTAACCTAATTAGGAGATACTATCAACTAAATAGGACATACTATCACCTAATTAGGTGATAGCTAAGTCCTAATTAGGTGATAGCTAAGTCCTTATTAGGTAATAGCTAAGTCCTAATTAGGTGATAGCTAAGTCCTTATTAGGTAATAGATAAGCCCTAATTTGGTGATAGTATGTCCTAATTAGGTGATAGTATCTCCGAATTAGGTGAATCTCCTAATTAGGTGATAGTGTCTCCTAAGGTGATAGCTTTGTCCTAATAAGGTGAAAGTTTCTCCTAATTAGGTGATAATATCTCCGAATTGGGTTATAGTATCTCCTAATTAGGTGATAGTGATTCCTAATTAAGTGATAGTATGTCCTAATTGGGCAATAGTTTGTCCTAATTAGGTGATAGCTAAGTCCTAATAAGCTGATAGTATCTCCTTGTTAGGTGATAGTATCTCCTAGTTAGGTGATAGTATCTCCTAATTAGGTGATAGTATTTCCTAATTAGGTGATAGTATCTCCTAAATAGGTGATATTGTTTCCTAATTAGGTGATAGTATCTCCTAATTAGGTGATAGTGTGTCCTAATAAGGTTATAGTATCTCCTAATTAGGAGATATTATCCCCCAATTAGGAGATAAACAATTCAGAATGTGACATAGGGACGCTTCAGTACTTTTATACTAGTCAAATATGCTAGATTACTAAAATGTTTACTGTAAATGCAAATTTTAAGTATGAAATGGAAGTCATTGCACAATTTGTCTTAACAAACAGTTGTCAAGTTAGCTACCAGTTGTTAGGAAAGTACTCCTTGTCTGAAAAAAGAAAGATCTTTTAACAACCACTTGATTAGAAAATATCGCTTGTTAGCTTCTTAACTTTAAGAACTGATTGTCAAGAAGTTTACCTATCATGTAGTTCTATAGTCGAAACATATTGCTATCTTAGCAACCAGTTGTTAGTGATACAAACTGAATCTCATTGTGATGCATTTAAAACGAAACTTTTAGGTACATGTACTTGTGAAGCACTTAATGTAGTCTATCTTAAAAACCAGTTGTTAGGAACTTTGATTCTGAAATTTATAACTGATTATGTATGGAATCCTTTGTTTTTGCAGTGTAATACATGTACTGAAATAACGAATTAGAAATCAAAAGAACTGATCATTTTGTTTAGATAATGGTTGTTAACAACACACAAAGCAATTTGACCATATGGAATTGGTCAAATCAAATTGGAAGCTGTTGAATGTGATTTGTTTTTATTACGTCACAGTTTGACGTCCGTTGCAGGAGGCAGTCTTTTACGAAAAAATGCTTAGGAAAAATTCATCTATTTTATGATCCAAAAAGACTCATTTCAAAACAATCTAGATCCCTTTAATGCGATTCTTGAAGACAAAAAGTTATATATCCTCTTCAATAAAGGGTATATTGGGGTACCTTATGTAGAACAATTAAAAGTTACAAATGTACATGTATTCTTCTCACTTGATCTGATCCTTTTCCAATAATTTATTCACTTATTTAAACACTTTAATTCGATTAGAACTCCGTGTGTATCTGTTATTTTCCTCTCTAAAGAAATTATCGGGATGAAAATGAACTATTCTATTACAATGGCCTGATAACCGTTACCGTCGCATATTTCAACCTGATAATTTTATTTTGAAAGCTGGGGATGAATTTGATTGTTTAACGTCTTTAAATTCAATAGCATCATTTAAAACCTGATAAATTTACAGCATGGACCAGACATGCACGTTTCGGATACTAAACCCTCGTCAGTGATCCTCAGTCTAAACAATGTAATATGGCCAAAAGTATGAAAATTATTATGTCCAAAAATGTTCTAAAAGACGTAGCGGAATGGGTGGGATATGATGCTACAGAACCAACGTTTTAGAAATTTCAAGAAATTTTGAAACATGAAATTTCAAATTCGTTGAAGAGACAGACGATCAACCAAAGTTGATCGAACTTAAGTACCCGAAACGTGCATGTCTGGTCCATGCTGTAAATTTATCAGGTTTTAAATGATGCTATTGAATTTAAGACGTTTAAAATTGGCTACATGTGCCCTCGGTAACTCTTGGTCCACCAGCAGTGACACTCACCAAGATGTTTCAAATTCGTTGAAGAGACAGACGATCAACCAAAGTTGATCGAACTTGGCTACATGTGCCCTCGAGGACTCTAGGTCCACCAGCAGTGACACTCCCCAAGTAGTTCAATTGTTTAACGTCTTTAAATTCAATAGCATCATTTAAAACCTGATAAATTTGATATTTGGATTTTTTTTGGTGAAAATTGAAGAAAATCTGCGGTTTGAAAGTCGGATAAAGATCTCGTTGAGGTCTCTATGAAGGTTAGATGCCTTCGGTCTAAGTTTTTTAACACCACCTTGTTCTCTCCTTTGGCATCTAACCTTCTTACTCAACTCTGTCTTTATCCCATACATAAAATTGCAGCATGGACCAGACATGCACGTTTGATTACTTAACCCTCGTCAGTGATCTTCAGTTTAAACAATGTAAATAGCAAAAGAGTGTGAAAATCATTATGTCCAAAAGTGTACCGAAAGACGTACATGTAGCAGGATGGGCAGGATGCGGTGCAACAGGATCCGCTTTTTAGAAATTTCTTCTTAAGAAATAAATGCATCAATTCTAAGAAAAAAATAATTGCATGGTTATACAATAGTAGCGGTGATGTTATCTAATAGTTCATCTTTGTTTCTTGCCATGGACCAAATTTAGGAATTTTGAAATATACAAATAAAAACGTATATATCTCCAATGACCATCTGAAGTGTGATTTCTTTTTTGTTATAGAAAATATCAAAATGTCCTTTGAGAAAATCTGATACCCATTTTTCCACAGACTTATAAATTGAATTAAAAATATAGAATTTTAAAAAGGTTTTCCACTGACTCATTGCATGTAGCGTCAGTCCTTTAATTCGTCCTTTTCGCGTGTTGTATTTGGTTTTTGGAATTGACTTATCCGTATAACAGTAGTTAGTGCTATCTTTATGGTTTTCATACAATTTTTTTATGGATTATTCATTTAAGCAATACTCTTATTTAAAAGTCAAAATGAAAAAAAAAATTCAATGTACAAATGATAACACGTGTACGCCAAATTATACAAACTTCTAAACCGAAGAGAATGTGAAACTACGTCAAAGAACAAAATCAAGCATGAGAATAATAGTCAATGCGTACGAAATCAAAATTAAAAAAACTTATGATAAAACCCATAATTCAATTTGCGGGCGGTCTGAAGTTTGTTGCATTTATTCCGCTTTGATCATTGTAACGTTACGTCTTGCGCCGCAACGTCATAGGTTCCTTCCACTACTTTCCACTATCAATATGACCTTGCCTTCTCCCCTTATTGAACGGAAGTTTGTAGATAGGAACAATAACGGCCCCAAAATCAAAATTAATCGTATTTGTTAATTTTCAGTGACATTAAACATCAATGACGTCATTATAAGGCCGTCGACAGAAATCCTGTCGGAATGGGAGACCTCTGAATCAAAGAGTACTCTGCATTGATCCGTCTAGCGGATCACGCTGAAACCCTTGGTGCACCAAGATGTGTAACGTTGGTATGTTGACCACCTTCTCCTTTATATCTACTTGATCAGATGAGATCTGATTCTAGAGATCTGTAAATTAAAGCTTAAGCAGTCACCACATTAATTCTAACTTCATTCTTCAAGAAAACAATCGAAAGATTTATTCCTTATTCTCGACATTCCTCGTTCCTCGACATCTGTTTCAAATTGTTCCCTAACCCTTATCCCACACTGATGTTAAACGTCTTCAAATTAAATAGCATCATTTAAAAACAGGTACATTTTCAGCATGGATTTTCATCTGAATGTTCATCTGAGCTGAAATATAAAATAAGTTTTCCTCTTGGATAAAAGATAATACATTTCGCTCTTAATTGGATTATACAATGACGCAATATTCAAAATAATCTGTTATAATTTAGTGCGCATTCAGAGTCAAATTTTCTCTAATTAATTCAGATACTATTGAGTCTTTGCGGAATACAGAGTTATTTCCCATTATAGACGGTATCTGACGTAAAACAATTGTGACGTCATGAAAATTGTATGGTAACGTTGATTTTACACCATCATTTCCCAGACTTTTAGGACTCTTTCCATAGAATTTGATGACGCCACAATCAGTTTACGTCAGATACCGGCTCAAATGGGAAGTAACTCTGGTTTTCGAAAATAGCGAATAGTTATACTAAAAATACCCCGGAGTTTGCGTATACAAGAAGTATATCCAATACTGCTTTGAAAATGTGCATGCAAAACATTAATTTTTTATTCGAATGTTTATACAGTAAATAGTTTGAATATTTATTATGGTCATTTTCTTATGAGCTTGACAATCATTTTGTACACAAAAAATCATATCAAAGATATTTTATTTTCGGTGGTTGGTGGGTGAATTTGGGTTGCATTCGGGGTAGTGAAGGAGCTTTTATCATTTATGTATTATTGTGATAAGTAAACATAGATATGTCTAAACTATGTATTAGAAATATAGGTATCATTGGAATTTAGTCAATGACATGCAAATGTCTGAGTATCGTTTCTATTTATGATATTGTGGTAGGAAAGTAGACAAATGTAAAAGCTTAAGAGCTGCATTGAAAAAACATTCTTTAATTAGATAAATAGAAAACATCAATTTAAGGGAAAATCTTTGCGATAATGAGATTTCTTGTACATTTAAAAGTGTCTTCTTGTTTGGAAATACATTGGTGTAGAGTATCAAAATGTAGTCAGTCTGAATGATTTGTTGGATTGAATGATGACGAAACTATACTTTGGTGCTCAATGCTCCATTTGGTGCTTTATCATGAGTGCTGTTGATATTGTCGTCAGGATATTCTTTACCGCATTTTGAGAAATGAACTAATTTTGAAGCATTAAGAACATGGAGATTGCTCGTTAGATGGTGTGGTCCCTCGTGTTTCTATTGTCATGTGTTATTGTGTCCGTCCGTCTGTTCGTACACTGTTTGAGATTTTCTTCCTAACTTATCAATAATTTTGTGATTTCTGGATCCCGATTTTAAGTTTTTGGTTAAGTTTATGTATCAATTAGAAAATATATAAAATTATCTTAATTCTCGAAATTTATTTTCATATAATCTGATATTTATTTTTGTGAAGCACGTGTAGCTTTGCTCTATCTGCCTCAAAGACGTAGCAAAGAATTTTGATCTTCCTTTTGGGAGACCAATTAAGGAATTTCACAAGTTCCTTTATGTAAGGATTCCAAGTCAATATAGATACTTCGGAAAACTTTAAACGATCATTAAATTTGCAAAATGTCATATTTCTTACAGTCATGTCCCCTAGCAACCATTAATAATGCACTTGGTGCATAGATTATTTCTTATGAATAAAGTTTTGGTTTTTTTTAAATACATCAACCGATCACAGGAGAATTAGGTCTACAGAATATCGGTGAATATTTATATATGCCCATTCATTTGTATAGAATTAACACTGTAATTATAGGAGTATAACCGCGGTGGCGTGGTCTGTACTATGACGTCATAGTAACTTGGCTTGATTTGAACTTTGACGGTACGTAGTAACAGAGCCTTAGCAACGGAGTTTTATTCGTATTTAAATGTCATTTAAGCGTAAAAAACTGGAATGTAAATATATATAATAACTGTTTTTGGAATGTGATTATACTGTGATAACCTACAATGGATCCAGGAATTATGTTTCTCATAATGCGCTAACGTAACTATATAAATATACAATATCACTCTGACATATGTATGCATGAATGTGTAAGTTTTGGACTTTGTTAAACGTCTTCAAATTCATTAGCATCATTTAAAAGCAGATTAACTAACAGCGTGGACCAGATATGCACGTTTCGGTTAATTCAACCCTTGTCAGTGATCCTCAATCCAAACAATGATATATGGCAAAAATGATCATGATATACCGAAAGACGTAGCAAGATGGCTGGGATATGATGCTACAGGACCCAGATTTTAGAAATTTGAGAAAAGTTTGTAAACAGAAATTTTCGAATGCGTTTGAAGAAACGACCAACCGAAATTGATCGAACTTGGCTATATGTGCCCTCGAGGACTCCTGGTCCACCAGCAGTGACATGCACCAAGTAGTACAAATGATAAACGTCTTCAAATTCATTAGCATCATTTAAAAGCAGATTTATTAACAGCGTGAATTTATGTTACGAAGAAGGAATCTGCTTTACTTTTATAACCAAAAGATTTACAAAGAATAAATAGTTCCATATTTCTTATTGTTGCTATGTTGGTCATACATTATTTTATTATACATGGCTTTGCGCCTCTTGCATTTTATAGATAATGTAAGTGCTCCCCTAATCAGCTGCTCAGGGGATGACCTTTTCACTTAGGCCATATTAAATTAATTAAATGTTCTTTGGTTTCCCGCACCATATTTTTCAAAATTCAAAAAATAATATTATAAAAATGAAATGCTCGCCCGCACCCTGAAATTTCTGGCTCACGAATTTCTTATGGCCGGTTCTGATTTCTGAAAATATCAAAGCTTCTAGAAATTTCAGATTTTGCAAATTTCGAAGAAATCGATACTACTTGTATTTGAAAAATTTTGTTGGGAGCAAATTTGTTGTCCAATATACATGGCACTGAAAGTCAAGGAGGGGAGAATGTTCAAAAATATTTTCCGTACTGCTATATGCCAGGCTTCCTAGTCACCATATTCCTATGGGGATTCCTTTATGAGTACGGAAAACATTATAAATGTATTACTATGGTAAACTATATCAAAATAAAATTATTTTAATCGCTCGCAACCTTAAAAAATGCAATACTTAAAAGAAAAATAAAATAATTATATTTTCGCCCGCTCGCACCCTTTTATCACAAGAAAATCCAAAGAACATTTTTATTAATTTGGTATGGCCTTAGTAGTTTTCTTCTGTTTGTCTATCTGTTAATGCAAGTATATGTACATTATATGTATGTCTGTTTGTTTTGTGTGTATTTGTTTAGTATGTTTGTTTGTCTCTGTATCTATAAATGTCAGTTTGTCGGTCCATTCGTCCGTCTATTGGTTCATCCTGATATCTTTAATATTGATGTCTTTCTGTCTTTTTACGTGTAGGAGTGTCTGTCTTAGTGTCCATGCTTTAAATTAATCTGCTATAAAATGATGCTAATGAATTTGAAAATGTTAAACATTTTATGTTATTTTCTGTCCATCCGTCCGTCTTGTCTACATGTATCTGTCTCCCTATCTGTGGAATTATCTATCTGATCGTCTATGCGTAAAATGCGTCATTCACTTGCCATAGCATTTGAATGAAATTAAGAATGCTGTCATATAAGACATTTGCATTCCTTCTGATTAAGATTTTGATCTTGGCATTCGAAATTCTGTTGTGATCTTTTAATTACGTTGTGCGCATGTAATCCGAATAACTACATCGTCTGCTACTTACGTGGCAGGGGATAGGTGGAGAAAATGAAGACAGTCCTTTTCAAAATTAAAGAGGAAAATAGTTCACAATACTCAAGATTGTCCTTTACAAACAGGTCATGTGTCTGTTAGATTCTAAATCCTCTCTACCCCTACCACATCGGCGAGCTGTCACAATTCGTGTCAATAAAGGACAATGCTAATGTACTTTGTTGCATCATATATTCTTTCCTAGATTTCGATAAGATAAATCTAGACCATCAATATTCTTTCTCAATGGATAAAACAACAAAAAAAAAACCTATACATGATGCACACGGTGATATTACATGATGTATGTGACCATGCGCTTCAAAATCTCATTAGTTAGATAAGAGTATTTCCGCGAACTCTCATTTTATTTGATTCATTTCGAATTTCTGTATGAATACCGCTAAGTTGAGAATAAGTTAAAGCCACCACTCTTATGTTTGGAAGCATAGATAGTTTGTAAAGGTATGTTGAAAATACATTTTTAGTAAAATTAATTAACAGTCTGATTTGAGATACCTGTGGATGAAAATTTTATAATTGAGGTTTCAGTATCAACTCTATTGTATAATTTTATAATCATTCTATGAAACGTGGGCAACGTTTGAAATGAGGCAACGTAAATAAAATATCAAGAAATTAAATTCATTTAGAAGCCATTTGTTAATCTGAACATTATTCGCAACAATTTGAAGTTCGGAAATCAGGTTTTCAAGAAGTTGTTGCGACGGGTGTTGCATGTAGTCAGGAGACACTGACTATCCCCAGGCACCTAGTCTCACTTCGGAATGTTGTTCATTCTGAGGTTTGCTATTGAAATTCTCGACTTTGATACTGATAGGTACTTCTTTGATGATTATCTTTTGAAAAGGAATTGATGATTCTCATAGCAGCATTTTTTTCTATAATTTTATAGTAACGTTTATGAATCAAGAAAGTAGTAAATCAGATGGAAAATTACGTGATGGTACGTTTTAGCAGAAAATATTTTAAAGTTCTTTGACGTTGATAATCCTTGAAAATCACATCCTTAAAACTAAAATACCAAATCTTTCTTTAATATGAAACAACTTGCCTTCTTGCTTACTTGATGTGATATTGATATGGTTGGTTTCTCCTTAATTCTTTCTTGATGTGTCTTAGAGATGCTTTTATTATCTAAAAAAGAAAAAAAAAAAACTCGATTGGTAACGATCTTTATCAAATCTGTACATTATCACGTATGCTCTTTAAGAATAAGCACTGAGCTTTAATACGTCCCTACAACAAATTTCAAAGATTTGGTATGTTAGTTTTTAGAATGTGATTTTGAGGGATTGTTAGTGTCAAAGACTTGGTATTTTAGTTTTAAGGATATGATTTTTAGGGATTATCAATGTCAAAGAACTTAAAAACACTTTTCTACTAAAACGTTCATGTGCCATCACGTAATTTTCCATCTGATTTACTACTTCCTTGATTCATAAACGTTACTATTAGATTATTATTAAAGCTATGAGTATGAAAATCAGCAAATTCCTTTTCAAAAGATAATCATCAAAGAAGTCTAGTACCTATCAGTCTCAAAGTCTAGAATTCCCACTGCGAACCTCGGAGTGAATAACATTCCGAAGTGAGACTATGTGCCTGGGTGGAGAGTCAGTGTCTTCTGACTGCATGCACCACCCGTCGCAACAGCTCCATGAAAACCTGTCAAATTCGGTGATTTTCAAACTTTAAATTGTTGCGAATAGTGTTCATGTTAACAGATAGCTTCTAAATGAATTTTATTTCTTTATTCAAAGATGTTAATATAATCTACGAATTAGCTAGTCTTCAATGAGTATACATGTAAATCCTTTTCTAAAGATATTAATTAAATCACAATTCATAACAAATGGTGCTCATGTTTATATGATGATTTTAAGAAATAATGATTTCATGATTAAAAATTGTTATTTTCAAAGAATCAAATATTCTTCAATGACAATAAAAAAACTCACATATTTCTTTTCTAAAGATATTTAACCATAAATCATTACAAATGGTGTTCATGTTTACATGATTCTAAAAAATAATGATTTCCTGATTAAAAATGGTTATTTTCAAAATATCAGATATTCTTCAATGGCTATAAAAAACTCACATATTCCTTTCCTAAAGATATTAAACCATAAATCATTACAAATGATGCTCATCTTAATTGGATGCCTCAGCAGAAGCTTACACACAAATACCATGGATTCAAAATGCGTCTGAATTCAATTATCAACTATTAACAATCCTTTTGACCATAAATCATTACAAATTGTCTTCAATTAAATTTGGAACTTTCAGCAGAAGCTAACACACTAATACCATGGACTCAAAGGGCGTCTGAATTCAATCACCAAGTATTAACTATCTTTTGACTGAAGATTTGTTCCGTTAAGAGGAAGTATTATAACTATCACCAGTGAGATCCTTTACATCTTGTAAAAAAAATACTTGCATTCTAAGAAAATTTCAAATGAACTGTCATAAATCGGTCCCAGCTAAGACCTTTATATGCTTCAGTAAGAATTATTATCTATGTTTCTTATATGATAAGGACACACCAAGATTTTTCTTTGTTAAGCGTCACCGAGCGAGCAGGTTTATAAAGTACTGTATGCTAAATGAAAATAACACAAAAGTGTCATTTTTTGCATCTTTCTTTGCATCCAGAGCTTCCCTATCATGACATGAGAATCTAATGTATTGGATATTTCTCACGTTTTCGTAAGATATGAGCGTCTCAGTGCTTTTTATTTTAATGGATAGGTAGGTATGTTTCCATAGCCTGACGGATGATTAACAAAAAAAAAAAAAAAAAAAAGAGTTAGGTATGGCCTAAAAAAAGAAGTTTTCCAAAGACCTAAATGTTTATATGTCGTTTTTGTGAATAAATATAAATTTTTTTCTTTGAGGAAATATTCATCAGAGACCAATTCACCTACAGAAACTGAAGACCATTCCAGTTGATCCCCTTTTAAATGTATACACATAGCGCAAATTAAGTTATCCTTTGTGTCTAGGGGGAAGTAAAATCCGTACAAGGAAACTTTACCATGGTTTTGTGATATCTTTTTACGAACTCTTTTTTTTAGAGGCAAGATTGTTTTCATTTAATGTAAAATATGTAAAAGAAAACTTGACAATGGTTATGTGATATTTATTTTTTTGAACTTATTTTTAAGCAAGATTGTTTTCATTTTCGTGCATGAACATCGACGTCCGGTGCGTCTAGCCAAACAGGGAGTACTTACTCCTCCCGGGCACCTAGTCCCACCTCTAGCTTGCTAGGGGTCCGTCGTTGCTCAATTTGGTGCTCTATTGTGAGTGCTCTTGAGATCATCGTCAGGATCTTCCTTATCTCATGTATTGGAAAGATAAATTTTGATCATAGACTGCACAAAGTAATGAGTATACAATGAGTATACAATGAGTATGGAGTATACAATCAGTGAGTGAAAGGCAAACACAAAGCCAAATAATCAGAATCCAAACAGGCGCGTATCCAAAGTGCTTCTCAAGTGGAAGTCAGGAGCTAGGAATAGCTTTGAGACCCCTAATGGGTCCTGAGAGAAGCCCTTTTGGGAGTCTAAGGGACGAAGCCCAGGAATCTGATAGATATTTACACATTTGCACAGCCAATTGTGTTCCATATGAAATCCATGTGAAATTTACATAAACTTTACATAAAAGTTCACATGAATTTATTCGAAACGAGCACGAATATGAGATTCACATGACATTTTGTACATGAAATATATGTTAAGTTTCAATTACGCATGGAGGTAATAAAGAATGTAAATATTCATGTGAAGAAAATGTATGTGTAATTTATGTAAAATATTTTTCACATAAATCTTATTGTGAAATCAATACGAATTTCAAATAGATTTTCATGTGAAATGTATATGATGCTCTTTTCATGAGAATTTGATGTGATGCACAATTGGCTGTGTTCAGGGCAGTTTTCTACGTTAAAATGACCCTTTGTAAACTTCGAAAAAATATTTTATTCTATTTTTGCAAAACGATGTGCAAGCATCTGCGTACTTGCGTACGCTTGGCTACGCGCCTGCCAAATATCACATAGATCCACTATGGAGATTTTGGAAACTTTAAATGACTTAGTTTTGCTGATGAGCATTAGCAAATATTCAAGATCTAGATAACGTGTAGTTATCATTATCCCATTTTGATTTTTATAAGATTTACGCATTTGTATTTGAGTGTTAGCGGCATTTAAAGTTTAAGCTTGTTATCGATAAAATGATGAGGAGAGAAACATTTCCAATAAAATCCGAATGTGAAAAAATATAAGTCAATTATGTTCTTTTATTTTGCTTTTCTACGATTTTTAGATAAAATCGGTTAATCGCGGTATATATATATAACAGCTTTATTACATTAATTTTCGTTTTCGCGCTGTAACAGACTGCAATTTGACGCTATGTCATTATCGTGCCTTTTTAAGTCCTAGAATTAGTTCTATTATCATTATGAAAATGCTTGTATCGTCATCCGTATACTTATCATCCTCATTATCTGTAAATCTGAGATTTCCCATCTATCTTGCTTTATTCTCCTGGGAGAGTCACATTTCTTTAGAAATCCATATCTTAAGTTTTCTTCACAGAAATACAAGAGATACATGTATGTATTGTGCGAGAATGTATCAAAATAGATATCGATGATGTTTTCTATTCCAACAAGTACATCATAAATAAGAATCCCCATCCCCCCCCCCCCCCGAAAGAAAAATATTGAAGAAGATAAAATGAAAAATAAAATAAAAAAAGATGAAAAATAGATCAATTCGTGGTTCTATGGAAGTATTTTAAGTATGACAGGAATGATAATGTGGTTTTATATAGTATTTTACGTGTATTCTATTACATGTATGTAATTGTGTTTAAACTTCCATTTATTGAATTCTCATCATAATAAACACTTATACAATGACATTTTCGTTCATTAACCTTTACTCTGATATTTTTTGTCGATATTCTTAGGTTTTCCTAATTTCCCACGCATACATTTCATTTATTCATGAAGGATTGAAGCTTGTTTCCGTAGACATTCTTCTCAAATTAAATAAAAATGACCAGACTTTGACCGGCAAAATCTAAATAACATACATGTATGAGTGTTATATATATACTAGAAGTTTTGGAATAAAACTTTTTAAAGATAAGAAGTTCTGCCAAAGACGCTTGCAAAGGACAGGGCTATTTCATCAGGGAGATACCCCTTAGTTGTAGGAAATTTTTATTTAGATTAAGGACCTTTGTTTATCATCATTGGAAGTACTGTAAGAAGTAAAATTATTTTAGCGGAATTAAGATTTTAGTGCATACAGTGTTAATTGTAATGAAGTGGATCATTCATGAAATTGAAATATTTGTTATATTGTAAAATTTCAGTGCACCGTATGCGCATTTCAACAAGTTATGTCTCAGTAGTGATGTTTGAGGCCAAAACAGGGGAAATCCAAATGAAATGAAATAAAATCATTTAGAGCAAAAGTCTAAACTGGACTTAAGATTTCTACCAAAGAACCTGCTAAGGACAGAGCTACTTCATCAGGAAAATACCCTTTAATCTTTAACGTCTTCAATTCATTAGCATCATTTTAGAGCAGATAAATTTACAGCATGGACCAGACATGCACATTTCGGGTAATGATCCTCAATCTAAACAATATAAAATGGCCAAAATCTGTGAAAATTATGTCCTAAACATACCGAAAGACGTAGCAAAATGGCTGGGATATGATGCTACAGGACCCAGGTTTAAGAAATTTGAGAAAATTATGTAAGCAGATATTTTCAAATGCGTTTGAAGAAACGACCAACCGAAATTGATCGAACTTGGCTACATCTTAGGAAATTTTCCATTATTAAATTTATGAGGAGGAGAATTTACAATATTAATATATTTCAAGTCAAGTGCTGTAATACTGTGAAACTAGGCGAACTATTTCCTCGAGGACTAGACAATCCAACAGCAAAGATAACAACCTAATGGTTGAAATTGTCAATATTGAAATATATATTCTTTCAATTTGAAGATAATGAAGACATATAATATACAACCAATAAGATTGGCGGATGATTAAATGTCAGGCCTTGAAAAATCATCATCCTATCATATGGGCACCTTTGTTAATACGATGTTGATGAGGAGGGACATTCGATGCTAATAATTAGGAAGCCTAAACAAGGATTTCTTTAACTAGCTTCTGTGGGGTCATGATCAATAATAAGAAAAAAGAGCCATTTACTACATTTTGACAAGGTACTTCTGTATTCTCTAATAGCAAAGACTTCGAGAATGAAAACAAAAATTCATCGAGACTTAGTAGAGACATAAAAAGATTTTAAATGATTCTTGCGGAGCTATATTCTTTCCAGGAGGGAGGGGGGAGCCGAGCCCATTGTTGGGGTCGGGGGTGTCCTGTCAATGGTCTTAAAAACACACAAATATTTTCAGCAGTTTTTTGCAGTAAGAATTCCTGGGGGTTCTTGGCAATCTTAACATAAGCCCCAAGATACGAGATTGAGATTAAAATGCACAGAGTCATTGAATAAGAGTCATACACCAAATTACAAATCAGATTCCATAAATCACAATTAAAGGGCTCACAAGAAGGAAAATTGGACAAACAGACGGAGAGAAGAAAAGCTTCATAGAATTACGAAGAATAACTTTATCGAATAAAGAATCTCCAGATTCAAGAGCAAGTACGGAATGCACCATAGGTTGTGCTGTGAAAATGTGTCGCGCAAATCTGTAAAGTTCAAACATATTCATACATTTCAAGTATAGTATCAAAGGAAGTAGACCCAAAAACCGTATTTAATTACTCTTTCGCTTTACTATTTAAAAAAGAACAAGGGAGGAGGGGTGAGTTGTTCGCTCATCGATCCTCGTATCGAAAGTCAGACGCAAAAATCACCAAAAAGTCAATATAAGCGGCGGCACCTTGAATAGATTCAATAAAGAAATTATATTCTGTATCGGCGCCGTTGCCTAGTGGTAAGGGCCAGTGACCATAAGGTCGCTGGATTGAGCCCCACTATAAGCACGGCTCGACCAACACATCCTCCTGTATGTTCTGTGTTATATAAAAAAAAAATGTCCTTGTCTGTGTTATTTACATGTCTGTGGTTTTTTCTTAAAAAAAGAAATTATATTGTGTATTATAATTCAAGAAAATCCCAAAGCTTGCATGGCAAGCACAATAATTACCTGTGGAATCCGCTATTACAAAACAGTAACATGGTGAACACTGAAGACCACCACATCCACCGTGGGGTATCACGTGATACACAAATGATATGTTCCACGGGAATCCCCTTTGATTGAACCAACTTAATACTGTCTAAATCTACTTTATATGAATTTATTATACGCCTATCATATGGTCATCATTATCAATTATATGATGATAATCTATTCTGGTCAAGAATAGACGTGTATTAGGAGAACACTTAAACAGAAATTTTTCAATGCTCGCCACATGTTATGATATGGTGCACGGACAGATACAAAATTTTCTGTTTAAGTGTTCTCCAAATATACGTCTATTCTCGACCAGAATAAATTACCATCATATAATTTATAATCATGACCATATGATAGGCCTAAAATAAATTCATATAAAGTAGATTTAGACAGTATTTACTTGGTTTAATAAAAGGGGATTCCCCTGGAACATATCATTTGTGTATCACGTGATACCCCACGGTGACATCTACACAGTGTAAGAATCATACAAACAATATGAAAAGAAGCAAATGTGAATTCCCGAAGATGGAGATGAAATCAGATTGCCAGGGAGATTAAAAGCATCTGTTTGATAGCAAATCCTGTCACTAAGGTCATGCAGAAAATAGTCATATCTGGTTTGTTAAATTCGGTGTTTTGGATAATATTAAAAACAATAATAAACTCTAAAGTCTTTACTTAAAGAAGGTGACTCGTTTAGTGATACACTATTCTTCCACGAGGCCTTCATCAAATTGCATCAAATTATATACAATATACTATACAATAATACAATAAGTCATGATAAATGCAAATACTTGTCATATTTAGTTCGAATTATATTTTTCCTTCAAGTATTTTAGAAAACCGGTCTATAATGGATGGATCGAATCTAAACTATCTTCCAATATGGAGAACAACAAGATTTCGTTATGTGTTTTAATCATTTTTGGTAACGTTCAAAACATTTTGCAGTGACAAAGTCAGTCGCTCAAGAATGTACCCTTGGTTCAGTACATGCAGTATTTTGCTTCGTCTTCTTGCCCTCATAATGAAGTCGATGTAGTGAGAGCTTGCTCTAGGACTATTACGTATCAATTGCGATATATATGCACAACCAATGTAATTCCCTGAGATGTTACTATTGAAAGAAACGTGCTGCAATTCGTGTATTAACACTCGTGACGTCACAATGCATAAGATCTAAAGAAGCATGCCGCGAACTGCAAACTGAGCCCGCGGTGACCTGAATTTTAACGTCACCCTTTTACCCAGAAAACGCGATTTCAGAAAACAAGAATGAAATAGACAACTATGGTGCATATATATAGAATATATTTATCGCATGAAATGCGCTAACGCGCATTACATGTACGATAAATGCACTTGCTGTGTGTTGTATACCCGTAACAAAACACAAATTAAGACACTTATTCTCTATATGAATACAGTCACCATAATCGGTATCTTTTTCACGCATTACAACAGGAATGTGGGGTAGTTGATTATCACATGGAACCAAATTTGATTAAACATATTGGATTCTCAAGTTTGGAAGATGATAAAAATCACAGAAACATACCTAATAGATAACATTAAGGTCATGGTGTTCTCTACATGTAACCATTAATAATGTTGATTTCCTATGGGAGTACAGGATAAATGGACAATACCTTGTTAATTGGCCAAATTGATCGTCTCATTAGAATTGGAAGTAAGCCAGTATTGAGAACTACGTAACACAATGTTCGAACAAAGCAGGAAGCATTAATTGTTTGTTCTTAGTTTTTTTACTTCGAATAAAAAAAAATCTATGAAATCGTTCGTTACCTCAAAGAATCATGAAGTAAAAACACTGAATATTTACTAAGCCCATGAACGCTTTAAATAACTTCTGATATGATCCTCCTTTTATGGAAAATCTGCTTTACATGTGAAGATTTTTCAATTCTCTTTGCTTAATGTATTAAACATCTGATGAACTTTCAATGAAAAATACCAGAGATAAGAAAAAAGAAAATAATTTTTATGACAAATATGCTTTATATACATTTCTACAGGAACCATCCTAACTTCAGATTGATAACCTCATTCGTACCATGATAAAGTTTACTTGCTCTGAAAAATCATCGGTACATATTTGTCTGAGAGTTTAGAAAGTGGGCAGGAAATTCTTGTAGGGTGCGGGATCAGAGTGGGCCGTAGCCAGATTTTTGTATTCCAACCCTTTCCCGTATAATTTTCTCTCTTAGTATTATATATAGAATCCGCGGGAAATAGTTGTAGCTGATAAAGGGGGGGGGGGGATTTTGATTGCAGTATGACTTCATGGAAATGGAAAAAAAAAAAAAAAAAAAAACTGGCTACGGCCCCCGGTGTGCTGGATCCGTAAGTGACCATTTTATTTGCTGATTTACGTATTCATGATATTCTTGAGTGTCGCATTGGACTTTAGAGATTCTAAATTAATTAACAATTTTGTTACAAGATGTTGTATGATATCAACATTACTGGAGCCTCACCAGCTAATATATAACGTTGCACACACAGACATATGTTACATTAACACTATTTCAGAGCCGACACTTGACAAAAAATTCATTCTTTATCTGACGTCGACCTACATCTTGACAAATTATTGTATAATTGTCAACTCTTAAGTTATGATATTTCATCTATCAGGTATCAGATAATCAGGCAGATTGAATTTCATTTGCGCTCTGACTTGAATCAATGTGTTTACGCTACATACTATGCATTTGGGAATCAAGTATTCTGTCATAATACAGACTGGGTACTCGTGTTTTTCTTTGACATTGAAGTGACCTATCTATGACAAAACCATGATATGTATAAAAAGGGATGGTTGCATCCAGGAAGCAGTGTGTCGAGTGAGCTGTGAATATTCTTTTCTAAGTTTTGTATTCATCGGACAATTTTGACAATTAATTATTCTATGGACGACAGAACTACATGTACAAAATATTGTTGCAACAATCTCCTTCATAAGTCAAAAACGTGATTTTTTTTTTGTTATAGAGAACTGGTTCGTCAAGCGGAAATAGGTCATTTCGCCCTCACTACTGAAAAGTTTCGATCCAGGTGAGTTGTGTTAACAAATTTATTTGCTGAATGTCAACTCATATAAATTCATACTCAGTACATGGCTAATCTTACAGTTCCAAAATAGTATTTTAAGCAATGGCAAGTTTATTCGAAGAAAGAGTACACTAAAAGAAATTATAGCAATTTTAAAATTCTTACATCTTAACTTGTAACTCAGTTGTTGATAGTTGTGTCATTTCGGACTATGTTCTCCACAGTGAGTGTTTCATTTTTTCAACCAATCTGCACATTTTCGATACTTTACCAGATTCATGCTTCTTTCTTACTTCTTCGACGATTTTTTTTAGAATTCGAACATTTGAATCGTTTTTAAGGTTGGTGCTGCTTTCTAGTACACATGTCATGCACTTCAGTGTATCGAATAGTGACTAATTAAACATTTGAAACATGTATTTTATTGCCTTCATTCATTTTTTTCATTAGTATTATTTGAATATTTATTATTTTGCCTTGCCATCTCCACCTTGAGACTGAATAACTGATAGGTACTTCTTTGATGTTTATTTTTGCATGATTAAATTGTATTAATATGATATTTTCAGATCGATTTTTTAATCTGTACCTATTTTCTCTTTCTTCGTATTTAATGTTTTTTCGATATATCGTTGTTCTTTTTATTTTAATTTTATTGATTGTTCATACTTCAGTTGTTTGCTCTGACTTTGTTGTTTTTTTTTTTTGTTGTTTTTAGTTTTTCCTTTGTTGGTTCGTTTGCTATTTCTCTTTTATTATGGATATGATATAGTTGTAACATAGATTCAATTTTCCTTAAGGTATCCGATTTACAAAAGGGCATTTATCATGCCTGGCAAGGTACTATAATGATAAACAATATATTTTCTGAAAGGTAACAATGTCTACAGCTCAGAAATAATAATTTTGGGGCTAGAAAAACAATGGGAAATGACTTATGAAGAATTCAAATTGTCTATTTTCTATAAAAAAAAAACATGTAAAAAATACCTAATTTGTACAAGAGTTTTTCCTCTTTGATTTTCAAGCCCTAGGAGTCATATCTGTACTCAGGGTATCATTACCTTTCAGAAAATATACTAACATTTTATAGTACCTTACCAGGCATATGATTAAATCGTTAAGTAAAATGACTCTATTGTACAACGGATACCTTAAGCATCCAAATGTCAAGAAGTGTTTATCGATGAGTACCCTGAATGTTACGCATCATGCACTGTGGTCCTCCGGATCCTAGTAAAGGTCAATAAAAGTTTATGTGGTTAGCATAATGAAATTCGGTCAAATATGTGAGGATGGGGGTTGGATTTAATGAATTTCATATATTTTGTTATTAAATGTAATTATTAATACATTAAGCTCCACTTGTTATATTCTGCCAAGCGTAGTGCAAAAAAAAAAAAAAAAAGGATAATATGATTCCCGTTTTTCGAATCGGATCCAAAATCTGTAATCCGCATGATGGCTTTGAAAAATCTCTCCATTGAGAAATATTTTCTTTTCTGTCCATTCAAACCTTATTCTCAATATAAAAGTTTTTGAAAAGTAGGTCAAAGGTCAAGGTCATGAGATCAAAACTTTTGATATCAATGGAAAGGTCTTGTCACAAGGAATACACATGTGAAATATGAAAGCCGTATCACTTACCATTCAAAAGCTATTCCCAATGTAAAAGTTTTTGAAAAGTATGTCAAAGGTCAAGGTCAAGGTCATGAGGTCAAAAATTTTGGTATCAATTGAAAGGTCTTGTCACAAGGAATACAATGTGAAATATGTAAGCTCTATCACCTTCCATTCAAAAGTTATGCCCAATGTTAAAGTTTTTTTTTCGGACAAACAGACAAACAGACGGACAGGCCAAAAACAATATACCCCCGAATCTGTGATTCCGGGGGCATAAAAAAGGGGTCCCTGTAAAGTGCGAAACGAAACAAAAACGAAACGAAACGAAACAAATCGAAACGAAACGAAACAAATCGAAACGAAACGAAACGAAACAAAACGAAACGAAACAGATCGAAACGAAACGAAACAAAACATAAATCTTAAAGAACTTGAGAAAAAAATGATTTAAGTGCAGAGAACTAGCACGGATGTCAATATCTGCATATATTATTATCTTCAACCATTAGTTATTGTGGCTGGAGGGTTTTTCAAAGAGTCAAAGTTGACGATTAAAACATAATATATACGGTATATAGCACAATTGCATTTTAAAGGATTAAAGGAGAGTGAACGGGATGAATAACCTCCTAGGCGGAAAAAATATTATTCTTGTATTATACAAATACTAGGAGGGTACATTTCCTTTGAAAAAGGATAAGATTTTTTTTTTTGCGGAATTGTGCGCCCCCCCCCCCCCCCCCCCCCCCCCCCCCCCCCCATTACGGTGTCATAGCGTGGTTTTCTATCCCCTCCCCTTTATTCCTCTTAGATACATGAATGGCATTTGACATTTACTTTTTTTAATTGTAAACTTTGACTCTCTCAGAAAACCCTCTCGGCAATAGTTACAAATGTAGAACTCTTGGATTAAGGCAATATTACATGCTGATCTTGTCTTTAAGTATTCGTTCTCGGCAATTTTTTCCTTCTTTTCTCATATTCTTTAAGTTTTATGTTTTGTTTCGTTTCGTTTCGATCTGTTTCGTTTCGTTTCGTTTTGTTTCATTTCGTTTCGATTTGTTTCGTTTCGTTTCGATCTGTTTCGTTTCGTTTCGTTTCGATTTGTTTCGTTTCGTTTCGTTTCGTTTTTGTTTCGTTTCGCACTTTACAGGGACCCATAAAAAAGAAATGTTGACCTGAAAGATAGTTAAATACTGACAGGAAACCCTTGTGTATTTAGACATAATCTCTCAGTTTATGTATAAAATTCAGCGAAATAGGCACTCTCCGTTCGACTTTTTATTGGAAATGGAAAGGGGGGGGGGGTAACATATTTAAAAAGCCCCCCCCCCTGCATTTCCTTTCCAAACATTGGCGAAAAACATTCCTTTAAGTCGCTTATATACGCCTTATAAGAATACATTATTCCCTGCCCTGTGATGCAAAAAAAAAAAAAAAAAACCAATGGATATGGGGAGGGGGGCTACATCCATTTACCTAGAGAATGGGTAGGAAAGGGATGGGGCTTTATAAAATTAGTCCAATAGGAAAAAAGATTAAGATCTACCTACTTCAAAACCTTTTTTAATATCGCAGATCAGAATGAGATGCTATATCTTTTTTTCAATTTTGATACACCGTACGATTATTATAAACATAGTCACATACAAATTTTGGCCTTGGTAGTAGTCAATCTTATTTTAATTGAATACACACTGTACAGGTATTTGATAAAATCTACCTTAATTACTTCCCTTTCCTTTCTAAACAATTTGAGGAATTTATCTGGCCAAGAACTGTCCTTTACAGTCACATACATACGTCTTATGTGAAATTGGGGCGATTATTCCCAGTGATGCGAAAATACCCGGTGTGAAAAAGTTTCGGTGCGAATTTTTTCGTAACCTATGTAACACCAAAATCGTACTCGGTGAAATCCGGACCTCGATAATTAAAAACCGAGATAATTAATTTGAAGATAGTCAGAGTACAATTGAGGATAAAAAGATAAACTCGTCCAAGCGACTCCTTGCCGATACAGCGTAGAACTGGCAAAAAAAAAAACTATTTATTTAGTAGTAAATAGATAAGATATCTAGCGATCGGCTATTATAGTGTATCAACTTTACAGTATCCTCGAAGATATTAGATCAAATATTGTACAATCCGAGTTAAAGTTGTCGACATTGAAATAGAGTAAGAAAACTGACAGGAAGTCTTTTTGATATTAGGACTTATTTGATTGGCCACGCTTTAATATTATGACTGTACCTGGAGGATGCGGACCATGGGATATTGGTACAGTTAGTTCACAATAAACAATCAAGAAGTGTCTCATCGAATATGCATGCGTTTTGATTCTTTATGTTTTGGATATATGAACACTATTATGTAAAACGGGATATACTCAAAGTTGTGTTGACTTCGAGAAGTAGAAGACCCAGGTAGGGGAAATTCCTTATATTCTGATAATGATTTCTTAAAAATCTTGGATTTTTAGAATTTCTGAATCATTTTCTTTTGATAAATAATCCTTGCAAAGTTCATTTGTTTTTTTATATCTTCGAATAAGATATGATTTTTGTGTAACACTTACGATAAGCTTTACCAATGCAGTTAATAGATACATTACTGTTTATATCCATCGAGGTAATAAATCGTTTTACACTGATGAGGGTGTACTTCTTAAAAATCAGATTTTTCATCTACCTATAAAAATATGTATATTTATTTATTGTCATTCCAGTGTTATTATTTTGTATATTGTTTACTGCATTTTGTACGAGTACTATTGCTCATATACGAATCAAGGGAAAACTTTTCCCTAGTTACACACAAAAAAAGCAAAAATAGTAGTTGGGTGGAATTAAAGGCCGTTATGAAGTTCGTAATGTAACGTAGAAATATAAGCGAAGGGTTACAAAATCCCGGTCAGTCATTATGAAGACCATTCTTATAATAGAGTCGGCGGATAGGATAATATAATGCTAATTGAAATATGGTGTTGATTTCCCATCAATAATAATGATTGAGGAATCAAATGCGATAGGGTGAAATAGTTTTCCAGGTCTCTGAAGAATTCGTTCCATCTAGCTTGATGTAGTACATTAACGCTAGCAGAACAACCAAGCTTATACATGTAATACTGTGGAAAGGTATAAGCATGAGGAAATTTCATCTGAAGTGGTCTCGAACTGTATAAATCATTTGTTTCCATTCTTTTCCGTTTTATCTTTTTGTAAATCTCATTATCTATGATATCTATACATTGAGTTTTAGAATTGCTATAATTTTCATATATTCCCTTAAATTCTATTTACATTAAATATTGTTTTCTATTTATTTATAGAACATTTACTTTTTTTTATTAAGAGATAGAATTTCTTTATCTGTCAATATTGTTACATAGTGGATAATAAATCAAAGTTTATTCTTTCATATTTTACTATTCTACTTTGTAAGCTAAAGCAAGAATAGAATATTGTTAAATTCTTTCTTAAATTTTTCTCTATCACTTATTTTACACTTTACATGCTTTAGGAATTGACTGATACATAACAATACAGTGTATTCAGAGATTAGTGCTGAGCAGTAACACAAGATGTTGTTTTTGTAAACAGGGTTTATTTGCTTTGTTAATCAGAGTGTGAATTTTGTACCAATGTTGCACCATTCTCTGTTTACATTTAATTATTCGGGGCTAAATATGCTAAAGGGATGACCAGGATTTAGCCTTTCATAACTGGTCACTCGATGATAATCGCTGACATCCGGATCATACTTGACCTTTCTTCCTCATGTCGTCAATATAATTCTATAAATGAAGTCGCAATGGACGTTAGATTGACGCAGATGTTTTTAAAACCCTCGAGTCTCAAGTTTCTGTCTAAATATAATATCTCTCTCTCTCTCTCTCTCTCTCTCTCTCTCTCTCTCTCTCTCTCTCTCCTTTTCTTCTAGTTTAGTCTTGTTATCGGTCTGTCTTGCGGCTTTGTTGTAAATCGATAAATGAGGTATTAATTTTCACAAGATGTTGATATTTCGGTCAGAACTTACTTTTTTAAAAATATTTAGTCACTCAGAAATTTCAATAGTGCTAGCATAATTAACTTTGCATTATCCATAATAATGACAATAGTCTATTAATTTTGTCATATTGTCATAAACCGAATACAGTGTATAGAGAATGTAATGCAGTGCAAACATTCCGGTTTTATACGAAAATGTCCGATGTTTACCGATTTGTAACTAACAGATTTGTAATTGTACATACTATAGAATAGTGCAGAGGGGTCCATCAAAACTTGCAAGTTCTTGCGATTGAATTGTTATGTATACTTGTTACAATACAATACTTGTTTTCGAACATACTGACTTTTTATGCAGGTAATGGGGTGTACACATATGTTACATCGTATGAAGGTATGTTATTATGATAACACCTGAAATGTATTTTGAAATGTTTGACAAAACGAAAACGGCTACATGTATCATAAAGGAGGATGTTCTTTTTTACTAAGATTGTTTGTGCATACACATTTCAGCCGTTACATTTTCTAATAAAACACTGTGTAAAGACATCAGTCGATTATCTTGAAAGATACAGATGTACAAAATTTACTTATATATTGTGGATCAATATGCCTTTATCATCAAATGTTTCCATAATGAATCTGTATCATATAAGTTGCAGTGTACATATATATAAACACACTGAGTTTCCTTAAGATACACAATTATGCATTATTCATAAATAGGTAACTATCAAAATGGGGTACCTGTAAAGTGCAAAACGAAACAAAAACGAAACGAAACAAAACGAAACGAAACAAATCGAAACGAAACGAAACAAATCGAAACGAAACGAAACAGATCGAAACGAAAAGAAACGAAACAAAACGAAACGAAACAGATCGAAACGAAACGAAACGGATCGAAACGAAACAAAACATAAAACTTAAAGAAAATGAGAAAAAGAGGAAAAATCGCCGAGAACGAATATTTTTAGACAAAACCAGCATGTAATATTGCCTTAATCCAGGAGTTCTACATTTGTAACTAGTGCCAAATGTGTCTTCAAATATTCGTTCTCGGCGATTTTTCCTCTTTTTCTCATTTTCTTTACGTTTTGTGTTTTGTTTCGTTTCGTTTCGATCCGTTTCGTTTCGTTTCGATCTGTTTCGTTTCGTTTTGTTTCGTTTCGTTTCGATCTGTTTCGTTTCGATTTGTTTCGTTTCGTTTCGTTTTTGTTTCGTTTCGCACTTTACAGGGACCCATCAAAATGTCCATCTCTCTATCGCAATTTGTCGAAATCTGTCTTGTATTCGTGTCAATCATCGTACTATCATTTCAGTTCTTATTCATTTTCAATATTTAGGATCTTTTGCAAACACTCATACTTACTAAGATGCCACATGGCTGGGGGCATTCGCGTTTCACAAACACAGGCTTTATTAATTATAACATAGATCTGTTTCGACGTCAGAGTTGAAAGTTACGTCGAATGATGTCATGTCGGGTCTTCGTCTGTATAAAATTCAAGTCTATTGCCGTACGTTGAAAAAGTTTTCGCATTCCCGTGATCGTGATCAATCTATCACGTTCGAAAATCGTATAATCGCATTTTCGTGACCCATTTTCGTTATACATGTAGCACCATTTCTTGACTTTCGAGCGGCGTATAACATGTGACAGTATCGTACATGTAACGATGGTCAGACGATGCCGTGACGTTCGTGAGAAATAAATGTAACAAATGCTGGCACGTAAAATCACTGAGCATAAAATACATCTGAAGACGAATATAGATAGAAAAGATGTGTCTAGACAAGCAATGATACAACTATAATTATAGCGAATATTGGGAGGGGAAGATACTTGGCACGGAAGCTAAAAGAGTTTAAAAAAAATTCCGACTGGAAGAAGTCTTCTTGCCCCCCCCCCCCCCCTTTAAAATAATCCAAAGGCTAGAAGGTGTTGGGTTCGTTGGAAATCCCTTGAGTTCTGTAAAGACTTATGATTAAAAGATATCAATCTGCAATGCAACTGATAGTTAAGGAAAAGGGGCAATTTGGTATTGATCATGCATGATGTTTCTTATAATTTTACCAAAAACGTTAACTAAAACAAACAAACAAAAGCAAAAATTCAAATATACTCTCATCCTCTAAAGAGTGGATAAAATGAAAAAAAATAAATAAATAAAAAAAAACCCCAAAAAACAACAACAAACAAAAAAAAAAAAAAAAAAAAAAAAAAAAGAACAATGAAAATAAAATAAAAAAATATATGTGATATATTTTCTTGGTACCACTTTCTAAAAGAATTATATCAACTATCAAACCGTCTGATATGGTACTAAACCCAAGAAAATTTTCCATAGTGGTTGCATTACATATAAAAGGATTCTTAATGGACAAAATTGTCAATGCTTTGGGAAATAAAACATCATTACTAGAATTTTGCCATATAGACATCGGGATTTGTGCGAAATTTGCAAACCAAAAATGTTGCTATAATGACAGCAAGAAGAACTTTTAAAAAAATATTCAGATTTATTGCTACCGCTTTATCATTACTATGAGTTTCTATGAAATTAGATCTCAAATATCAGAGATGAAAAAATACAAAGCAGAAAATGAAACCATTGAAAAAAAAGACTACTAAAGAATAAAGAAATTCTCTACATCAAAATAACATAGCAGTATTCATAAGGGAGAACACACAGGCACATAAAACAAATATCTAAACAAGATTAGTCAAACTATCTGAATAATATTTGACCTGCCATGTAAATAGCAAATGGTGTTGTCATCCGGATAGCGTGCACATAAGCGACCCACTTATCAGGATACAAAGTGTTCTCCAAATACACAAAGCTGTTTCTTAATTAAAGAGGAAGACGGCGAAGAAGAAGAAGAAGAAGAAGAAGAAGAAGAAGACGACTACGACGACGAAGATGAAGATCTGAAACTCCTCTTTGTAACGTCACATCAACTGCTCTGAATCAAATCATTTGTCTGCCAAGGAATGAACCCTAGCTTTTTTTCTTACACAAAGGCTCGAGGGAGAAAAATATTAAAACGAAATATCAAGTCTAGACTTATTGGACGAGTGGTTAGGGGATATAATAATTAATCTCTTGTAATGTTAATTATCTTCAGGAATGAGATTGTCATATATGAAATTTGAATTATTTAATGAGGCATGTAGAAGTCAATAAAGACATCGATAAGCAAATCATTGACGATTAAGGATAGATGGGGTTGGGTTAGTTGGACACCCTTAGTCTTGGCTAAACTTGCTAAAGGATTCATTTTATACATACTAGTAGTTCCATGACAAAAAGTGAATGATTTTGATTTCATGAATTTGTATTTCTCATATGCTATGCTTACATGTAGTTGAGAGACAACGTGTATACCATTTACCTACCCGTTTGTGTGTGTAATATTTACCTATTAATGCCCATGTGTAAGGGTGCTGTTTTTTAAGGAATAGTGCCTAAGCGTAGTGCATCACATGACCTCGGTATCAAAACTTATTAACTTCTTTTTACAAGGAAGTGGCGACACCTACAGCGCGTTACTCTCCAAGCGACGTAACTCTGTAAAGCAAAAAGCATAGTATCCTCTCATAGTTCCCACGTGCTCAAGCAATTAAATTCTAAGGATTTATCATGTAATGATGACGCCCGTTACTTTTCCTCCAAAAAGCAACACTATGAGAGAATACATGTAGTACCTATACAAACGGACATTAATAGGCTTAGTGCATCACATGACATCGATTTTGTACAATGAAGTGGCGACATTTATAGCGCATTACTCTCCATGCGACGTAACTCTGTAAAGCAAAAAGCAGTAGTGCCCAGTAGCCGGGCATTATTCTCTCATAGTCCCCTCATGCTCAACCAATGGAATTCCAAGAATTAATCATGTGATGCACAAATGTAATTGATTGTCATCTTATATATATATATATATCATTTGTTTAATTGTCCCAACCTATTAAAGCTTACTCTAATGTTTTACCCGGTTAGTGCTCTTTTCTCAGATTTTTGACATATAAAACGTATTCTCATCATATTCTTTAGAAAAGGGTTGTTATGTGCTATTTTGACCTGCAGGCCAGTGACCTTGACCTTCATTGTTACATTTTTGTTCTTTATAGAAATGGTGTCACAGGGGCATTTCGTTTTACAAACACATCTTGTTTGAAGTGTTGTGGGTCATGTATTATTTTAGTTTTGCTTTATGTCTAGGTACACATGTACTTCGTCATGTTGTATTATGATTTCATAATAATTCTTTCTAGATTTTACTATGTCATGTTTATTTCATTAGAGAATATTCCAGTATGTTCTTTGTTACATCATTATCATCACATGACTGTGATTTCTAGAATTTACTCTATTGTTAATCATTTGTAATGAGTCATTGTTCTAGAAGCTTCTGGTTAATTCATTGTTATTAAGTATAAATACCTCTGAGGAACTGTGTTAAGGGGGACATTCGTACACATTCGTAGACACGATTCATTCATCTATTCTGATATACTGGGACACTTTATTTGTTGAGACTTTAATCCATTTAACAACGTTTGGACACCGATCTTTCGAGAACGTTTGTGATTACCGGAAACCATACATTCGATAGACTTTGTGGACCGTAACGGACACTTTGATCCGGACATTGTATTGTAAGTTGTAATCATTGTAAATATATATATTTTGTACATAATTAAACTTGTAAATTTATATTCTGTCTTTGTCTGATTTTTGCTGGCGTTTTGGGGTATTCTGACCCATAACAGAATTGGGGGCTCGTCCGGGATAGTAATCTCTGCATATTTGCACTTTACGTAAAGTTCGTTAAAAAAAAAAAAAAAAAGGAAATTTTTGTTTAGTAAAACTTTTGCCAGCAGAAATCAATCATGGTATTTTCGGTCACTGAATTTTTGAAATCGCCGACTGTGGATGAGTTCGAATCATTGAAAAAAGATGATTTGATTGGTTTAGGTCTTCACTTGAAGTTAGATGTAAAATCTTCTATGAGAAAACAAGAAATTAGAAATATTGTGGCTAAAGAGCTTTTAGCTAAGGAAATCTTTTCGTCATACGATTTTCCTGTTGAACCTGTTTCAAGCGAAACCAAAATGTCAAAATTTGAGTTTGAATTAGAGAAAATGAAAATACAATTACAATTTGAAAAAGAAGAAAAAGAAAGACAATTTCAAATTGAAAGAGAAGAAAAAGAAAGACAATTTGAAAAAGAAGAAAAAGAAAGACAATTTCAAATTGAAAGAGAAGAAAAAGAAAGACAATTTGAAAAAGAAGAAAAAATAAGACAATTTGAAAGAGAAAAGGAAGAAAGAGAGAAACAGGAACGTATGCACGAGAAAGAACTCCAATTTGAGTTAGAAAAGTTAAAGTTAGAGAAAAGCGCTAAGGAAAATCCTGTTCCTTCACTTGTCAAGTCTGAATTCGACGCCGCCAAAAACATCCGATTAGTACCAAAATTTCAAGAAAAGTCCGTGGACAAATATTTTCCACATTTTGAGAAAATCGCGGCCAACCTGAAGTGGCCACGTGATTTTTGGCCAACTTTATTACAAAGCGTACTTATTGGCAAAGCGGCTGAAGTGTACTCGGCGCTCAGTATTGCTGAGAGTTCAGACTATGACAAGGTCAAGGACACGATTTTGAGAGCATATCAGTTAGTACCTGAAGCGTACAGACAAAAGTTTAGAAAGTACAAAAAGTTTGAAAATCAAACATATGTTGAATTTGCTCGAGAAAAAGAAGATTTATTTGATCAGTGGTTTCGATCCAAGAAAATTCCCAATTCATTTGACAATTTGCGTCAAATAATTCTGATAGAAGAGTTCAAAGAGTGTGTACATCAAGATTTAAGAACTCATTTGGAAGACAAAAATGTTAAAACTCTTGAAGAAGCTGCTGTTTTGTCTGATACGTATGCTCTCACTCATAAGAAAAATTTTGTGTCAAAAACTCAATCTAGCGATAGCGCAAAAACTTCAGATTTTCCAAAGAAAAATTTACAAGAGTCTCAGTCGTCCATTAGTTCCCAGTCACCATCTCAAGGTGGTTCTACGTCCGGTCCTAGGTCCGAGCGTTCTGAGGCAACCCCAGGGGTGGGGTCGCTTCCTACATGCAATTATTGTAAGAAAAAAGGTCATGTTATTGGTGAGTGTTTGAAGCTTAAGAAGAAAAAAGAACTTAAGTCACAAGCCTGTGCGTCTGTTAGAAATGATAGGAAAGCCTTAGATTCGATTTGTTCTGACACTCCTGAGATTCAGGGTTCTAAGTCCAGTTCTGATGATTTTGTGGAGGATCATTATAAGCCCTTTTTGTCACAGGGATTTGTTTCACTCAGTGATTCTAGCGAAGCGTTGCCTGTTCAGATTTTGAGAGATACTGGTGCTGCCCAGACTTTATTGTTAGAGGGTTCATTGCCTTTGTCTGAGCACACTTTTACTGGTAGGTCAGTTTTATTACAGGGTGTGGAGCTAGGCGTCATTGATGTTCCCCTTCATAAAATTTATTTGAAGTCAGACTTAATTACTGGACCTGTTATCGTAGGTGTTCGACCTACTCTTCCCGTTCAAGGCGTTTCCTTGTTGCTTGGCAACGACTTAGCTGGCGGCAAAGTTGTAGCCGATCCGATTGTTTGTGAGAAAATCACGTCCGATGTCGTGTCCGATGATGAAGACGACGACTTGTACCCAGCCTGCGCAGTTACCAGGGCGATGGCCAGGAACAGACTAAAAGAGGCTGAGAGTACTTCTGCACTTAACGAGGACCATCCCTCCGAAGATATAGACCTTTCTGACACATTCATGTCTACCATTGATGACAGCGTACCTGAGACGTCAGTACCACTTCATGTTGACAAGTCTCCGACAGTACCTGGTGATGATTACCATCCGCCATTAGACAGGGATACAGATGCCTTAAGCCGTGAGCAGCTCCTCTCCGAGCAAACTAAAGATCCGGAGATCATCCGACTAAGCAAGAGGGCCCTTCCCCGAGAAGAAGCGGACAAAGTCGGAGAGTGCTTCTACATACAAGATGGCATCCTCATGCGGAAATGGAGACCACCCGATGCACCCCCTAATGAAGTGTGGCGGGTCGTTCACCAGATAGTGGTTCCAGTAGCGTATCGCGGGGACATCATGAGTTTAGCTCACGACACACCCATGGCAGGTCATTTAGGTGTCAATAAGACTTATAATAGGATTTTAAGTCACTTTTACTGGCCTAAGTTGAGAAAAGATGTGTCTGAGTTTTGTAAGTCTTGTCATAGTTGTCAGATGGTAGGTAAACCCAATCAAGTTATACCACCTGCTCCCCTCCAACCCATTCCAGCCTTTGAGGAACCTTTTAGTAGGGTGTTAGTTGATTGTGTAGGTCCTTTGCCTAGGACTAGGTCAGGGAATCAGTACTTATTGACAATTATGTGTACTTCGACTAGGTTTCCTGAAGCCATACCTCTTAGGAATATTAAGGCAAAGACCATAGTTAAGGCCCTTACAAAGTTTTTCAGTTTCGTAGGTGCTCCCAAGGCTATTCAGTCAGATCAGGGTTCGAATTTTATGTCAGGATTGTTTCAGCAGGTTATGCATGAGCTAGGTATCAGGCAGTATAAGTCTTCTGCGTACCATCCTGAGTCCCAGGGGGCACTTGAACGCTTTCATCAAACCCTCAAAACTATGATGAAAACATATTGTCACCAGTATGGAAAAGACTGGGATGAAGGGGTTCACCTTGTGTTGTTTGCGGCACGAGAAGCGGTTCAGGAGTCCCTGGGGTTCAGTCCCTTTGAGCTAGTTTTTGGGCATACGGTCAGAGGGCCATTGAAGTTATTGAAGGAAAAATGGTTGACTGAGACTAGCGATTTGAATCTCTTAGACTACGTGTCTAATTTCAAAGAGAAATTATATAATGCTTGCAAATTGGCTCAAGAAAATCTCAAAACCTCACAAATGAAAATGAAAGCATGGTATGACAAAGACGCTAGAAACAGAGTTTTTAAACCAGGCGATAAAGTTCTTGTATTTTTGCCTATCCCTGGTCATCCTTTGCAAGCTAGATATTTCGGTCCTTATGAGATTGAGAATAAAATTAGTGATGTTAACTATGTGGTTAAGACACCAGGTCGGCGAAAAGAAAAAAGAGTGTGTCATGTTAACATGTTGAAAGAGTATTTTGATAGAAGTGACCGAAATTTTGTAAAACCAGTTTCCACTTTGGCCAATGTAAATACATTTGAAAATTGTGTTGAACCCGAATGTAATGAAGAGACTGTTGGAAAGACTTTTCTCAAAGTGTCCGTTTGAAGAATTCCGAAATTCTGACAAATCCGGAAGTGAAACTCGGACATTTGACCGTGCATCAAAAAGAGGAAGTGCACCAATTAATGCGGGAATATACGACCATCTTTCCGGACGTTCCAAAAAAGACGAATGCATCTCATCATGACGTCATTGTGGGTGATGCGTCACCTATCAAACAGCATCCCTATCGGTTAAACCCGATAAAACTTCAATACATGCGGAAAGAAATTCAATACATGCTTGAAAATGACATTATTGAACCCAGCAATAGTGATTGGAGTTCCCCATGTATTCTTGTTCCGAAGCCAGACGGAACTTACCGATTGTGTACGGACTTTAGAAAAGTCAATTCAGTCACCAAAACTGACTCTTATCCGATCCCACGAATCGATGACTGTATAGATAAAATTGGCGGTGCAAAATTTGTCAGTAAATTTGACTTGCTTAAAGGCTATTGGCAGGTCCCGCTTACCGAGAGAGCCAGAGAAATATCGGCATTTGCGACTCCAGATGGGCTATACCAATATAAAGTAATGCCCTTCGGTATGAAAAACGCACCAGCCACATTCCAGAGGATGATTCATTCGCTCCTAAATCATCTCGAAGGATGCGAGGCGTACATCGATGACGTCATCATCTACAGCAACACCTGGGATGATCATCTCCGAATCATGCGTACCTTCTTCGACATACTGGCGAAAGCAAACCTCACAGTGAACCTTGCGAAAAGTGAATTTTGTCATGCGACTGTAGAATATTTGGGTCACAAAGTAGGTCAAGGTTTTGTTACTCCTATCATGGCCAAGGTGGAAGCTATTTCAAAGTTCCCGATTCCTACCAATAAGAAAGAGGTAATGAGATTTTTGGGAATGGCAGGATTCTACAGAAAATTTTGTCCAAATTTCTCGTCAGTTGTTGGTCCACTTACCAATCTGTTACAAAAGAGAGTGAATTTTGCGTGGACCAATGACTGTGACGAATCTTTTAAGAAAATCAAATGTGTTCTTATGAATAGTCCTGTCCTGTCAGCTCCAAATTTTGATAAGCAATTTAAGCTTACTGTTGATGCCAGTGACGTAGGAATCGGGGCTGCTTTGTTTCAAGAAAATGATGATGGTGTAGATAGAGTTGTTTGTTATTTTTCAAAGAAATTGACAAAATGTCAAAAGAATTACTCTACTATTGAAAAAGAGTGTCTTGCATTATTGTTAGCTTTACAACATTTTGATGTTTATTTGAATGTTACTTTACATCCCATTCTTGTATATACTGACCACAACCCTCTCACATTTTTGCACAAAATGTCAAACAAGAATCAAAGACTTACAAGGTGGAGTTTATTGTTGCAAGAGTACAATATCATTATTAACCATATCAAGGGCAAAGACAATGTGATTGCAGATGCACTATCGAGAGTTTCATGAGTGATTTTTGCAGAATTTACCACCTAAGTTTTCATTGACATTCAAACTTTTTTTAAGGGGGGAGGTGTTGTGGGTCATGTATTATTTTAGTTTTGCTTTATGTCTAGGTACACATGTACTTCGTCATGTTGTATTATGATTTCATAATAATTCTTTCTAGATTTTACTATGTCATGTTTATTTCATTAGAGAATATTCCAGTATGTTCTTTGTTACATCATTATCATCACATGACTGTGATTTCTAGAATTTACTCTATTGTTAATCATTTGTAATGAGTCATTGTTCTAGAAGCTTCTGGTTAATTCATTGTTATTAAGTATAAATACCTCTGAGGAACTGTGTTAAGGGGGACATTCGTACACATTCGTAGACACGATTCATTCATCTATTCTGATATACTGGGACACTTTATTTGTTGAGACTTTAATCCATTTAACAACGTTTGGACACCGATCTTTCGAGAACGTTTGTGATTACCGGAAACCATACATTCGATAGACTTTGTGGACCGTAACGGACACTTTGATCCGGACATTGTATTGTAAGTTGTAATCATTGTAAATATATATATTTTGTACATAATTAAACTTGTAAATTTATATTCTGTCTTTGTCTGATTTTTGCTGGCGTTTTGGGGTATTCTGACCCATAACAGAAGTTTTAAAGATAGAATATACACACTACGTATCTACGTATGTACTATAACATGCATCGTACGAATTTTCAAATATTATAATTTATGTTTGACGTTAGGAATGCAACATCTGTCAGTTATAATGAAAGATTGGTAAGTTTTGTATCCGTATTCATTCGTTATATTTTCTGATAATAAAGAGTCGTACTCGATATACATATCAATTATCATGTGAAGCTACAAGTGAACATTTTGTGAAGCAAAATGTAAGACGCAAATTAATGTTAATTCAGTGTGAAATAAGACATTTCAATCACATATTGGAGTATTGGAGTATTTGCTCCTCTGTCATTGCAGTACCTCGATCGTGTTCCGATATGTTGGTCCATTTAATGTGGATGCCGTTGTTTGTCCAGTGGTCTCTTGTAAGGCTAGGACACTGTTGTTTCTAAGCTATTTTTAAACACGACAGACATGTAAACAATACACATACAAGAACAATATTTTAGTACATAACGTACAACAAATGTAGAACATACATTATAGATGGGTACTGTATATGTCGGCCAATCCGTGGTCCCAGTAAGGCTTGAACTAGTAACCTCGTGGTCACTGGTCCGACGACCTTACTACTAGCCTACGGCGCCAACTTTTCAAAGCTATTTTGTTTTGTTGTAGAGACAGGTAGATGGTACAATATTGAAAAACATGAAAGGATATGTACATCATGTAATGAAGGGTTAATAGGTTATGAATGTCATTATATTTTAGAGTGTCCATTTTTTGAAGACAAAAGAAAATTATTATTAGGTGAGGAATACTGTACGAATCCAAATGTTTTAAAATTTAAACGTTTAATGAATTGTCAAGATATGACATTATTACGGAAACTATGTCAATTTATAAAGATTATAATAATTATTCTCATTTACTTAATATTTAAATGTTAACACATTACAATTATTGTCTGTCCTTCACAAAATGCAAATTTATCATAGTCCTATTATTATCATCACATGATCACTCACTTTATGAACTGTATATATTGTATATATGTTGATTCTCTGTACCAAAATGGGCAAAGAGAAATAAAGAATCTGAATCTGAATCTGTTTGATGTCCATTGTTTACTGCGGTCCCCTGTGTGTGTGAGGGTGAGGGAGGATGTGAGATAGGGTGTGTGAGGGTGTGTGTGTGTGTTTTGATGTGATTAGATATAGTTGGCCATATTAAGGATCATCTCAACATGTTGATTTACTTACAGCTTACAAAGGCACCAATAACACGCTTGACCATAGTTTATTTCAACATATAATACACATTGACATACATTTGACATTGACATCTGACATAAATAAAAAAAAAAAACCCAGTCTGACATAAATTAAAGTAATACACAGTCTGGCATAGATTAAAGTAATACATAGTCTGACATAAATTAAAGTAATACACAGTCTGGTATTTATTAAAATACATTTTTCAATACACAATCTGACATTAATAAAAGTAATGCACAATCTGATATTATTAAAAGTAATGCACAGTCTCACTTTAATTTAAGTAATACACAGTCTGACATATAATACACAGATTGACATATAATACACAGACTGACATATAATACACAGTCTGACATATAATACACAGTCTGACATACAATACACAGTCTGACATACAATACACAGTCTGACATACAATACACAGTCTGACATATAATACACAGTCTGACATCCAATACACAGTCTGACATATAATACACAGTCTGACATATTAAAGTAATACACAATCTGACATATAATACACAGTCTGACATATAATACACAGTCTGACATACAATACACAGACTGACATATAATACACAATCTGACATATAATACACAGTCTGACATATAATACACAGTCTGACATATAATACACAGTCTGATATACAAAACACAGTCTGACATATAATACACAGTCTGACATACAATACACAGTCGGAAATACAATACACAGTCTGACATATAATACACAGTCTGACATATAATACACAGTCTGACATATAATACACAGTCTGACATATAATAAAGTAATGCACAGTCTGACATATAATATACAATCTGACATATAAAACACAGTCTGACATACAATACACAGACTGACATACAATACACAGTCTGACATAAACTACACAATCTGACATATAATACACAGTCTGACATATAATACACAGTCTGACATATAATACACAGTCTGACATATAATACACAGTCTGACATATAATACACAATCTGACATATAATACACAGTCTGACATACAATACACAGTCGGAAATATAATACACAGTCTGACATATAATACACAGTCTGACATATAATACACAGTCTGACATATAATACACAGTCTGACATATAATACACAATCTGACATATAATACACAGTCTGACATATAATACACAGTCTGACATATAATACACAGTCTGACATATAATACACAGTCTGACATCCAATACACAGTCTGACATATAATACACAGTCTGACATATAATACATAATCTGACATATAATACACAATCTGACATACAATACACAGTCTGACATATAATACACAGTCTGACATATAATACACAGTCTGACATATAATACACAGTCTGACATATAATACACAGTCTGACATGTAATACACAGTTTGACATATAATACACAATCTGACATATTATACACAGTCTGACATATAATACACAGTGACATATAATACACAGTCTGACATATTATACACAGTCTGACATATAATACACAGTTTGACATATAATACACAGTCTGGTATATAATACACATTTTGACATATAATACACAGTCTGACATATAATACACAATCTGACATATTATACACAGTCTGACATATAATACACAGTCTGACATATAATACACAGTCTGACATATAATACACAGTCTGGCATAGATTAAAGTAATACATAGTCTGACATAAATTAAAGTAATACACAGTCTGGTATTTATTAAAATACATTTTTCAATACACAATGCACAATCTGATATTATTAAAAGTAATGCACAGTCTCACTTTAATTTAAGTAATACACAGTCTGACATATAATACACAGATTGACATATAATACACAGACTGACATATAATACACAGTCTGACATATAATACACAGTCTGACATGTAATACACAGTCTGACATACAATACACAGTCTGACATACAATACACAGTCTGACATCCAATACACAGTCTGACATATAATACACAGTCTGACATCCAATACACAGTCTGACATATAATACACAGTCTGACATACAATACACAGTCGGAAATACAATACACAGTCTGACATATGATACACAGTCTGACATATAATACAAAGTGCATTTAAGTGTCAATCTAGAATATAAGAGTAGATCGATAACATGTACTCTCTACGAAGAATCTTGCAAAGAAAATGTACGTAATGTGGTAATTTACATGCTCTTTATCGCATAATATATATCGCATGCCGAATTTTATCGATGGGAAAACATACATTAAAATGTCTATCGTGTTTACCGGAAATGTATATCTTCTGTCCTTACTTTTAAAAGTGTAAAGTTGTAATCTGTAACCATGTCTCAGTGGAGCTTTTATTGAAATTCTGTGATGATTTAACTTTGTGGGTAAAATAGTGAGGGGTCATGGTTGTAAGTGAATAGGTGAATGAGTGAGTGAATAATTCTAAAAAGTTTAATGGAGAATTCTGATTTTAACCTACCATCCACATGAGTAAAACTATCCGATGAATGTCAGTTTCCTTCGGCAGCCATGACCCATTTTCTCTGACATTTCCTTTGATATGTTTGTAGAACGGTACATCGTCGCGGGCAAAAAAACCTTAATAGATTGTCAATGATTCTGAAAGTATTTATGTATGAATATCATGCCACTGATATGAAAATAAGAACCTGCTTCAGACGGAAAAAAAATGCTGAATGGGATAAGCAGACAATCCAATGAGAATTTGATAGCTTTAAAGGGGCCATAACTCTAGTTGAATCTCCTACATGTCAATTAGGGCTAGTCGCGGCTTCTTCAGGAAATCTCTAATTAGATGTTACGCAAGGGGAAGAAATGTGATACTCGGCGCATGACTTACACCCATACCTCTTCAATGTTTACTCTATATTTAACCACGTGATTAATCAACGTAACGTTTGTTTACTCACGTGACATCCTTTTTCTACTCGAACACGAAGAAAGTATCACATTATGTGTTATATGAATGTTCATCTTACCAGTAACTGATCAATATATAATATTAAATTCATATTTCAGTGCGCAGCAGGTCTTTATAAAAGAAAATTGATGAGATGAGCTAACAATCAACGTCACTATGCTCTTGACAAGGCAAGAAGCTGCTGACCATTGTAACCAAACGTTCAGACAACCTTATCCTAATGATGGTAAGTTTAAAATTATTATTTAAAGATAGGGTTTTCTGTGTCGCCTGCGGAGCATACCAACACTTAGGGATCACTTTGTCCAATGTCCGTCTGTCTGTCTGTCTGTCACACTTGGATGTCACACCCTATAAAAGTGATTCCTGAGTGTCGCTTGGAATGATTTTCTTTTATTTTTATTATATTTTTTTTCAAAAAGTTTCATTCAATATTTCTATTTCTAAATAGTGCAACTTGTAAGGATGTAAAAATAGAAATAAAAATCATTGTCAACGATTTTTGAAATGTGTAACTGTATTTACTACATGTATACTAGTATTCATTAAACTTTCTTGCCTAAAAGATGGTAAAATTATTTCTTATTTTGTCATTCCAATTTCACAATTATGATGCATAGAATTATCAAATTAATTCATAAATTGTATTAAAAAAAAAAAAAAAAAAAAAAAAAAAAAAAAAAAAAAAAAAAAAAAACCAGAATTATTGTTATTTCATTACTTCATGTATGTTTTAATACCTTTTTTTTGTGTACATGCACCTTCGGTTGATACTCTATTTCTTAATTATATTAAAGTTTTACTAATAATTACTGTCGTTCAACATGTATTTGATTGATTATTTGAGCCTTATCGAGCGCGATATTTTGGGAGATAACATATATCCGGTCGATTTTCAGAAATGAGTTGTCTCTAGCTATCACACACAAATACATGTACGATGCAAAAAGGAAGAGGACAAGCAAGGCGGAGGGTGGGTTGAAGAGTTGGTGGAGTCGAACTGAAGCATTAATCTGACTGACTGATTCATTCAAGGATCCTTAAAATTGTCACAATTTAATGGATCGGATATTTGTAAAAATAAGAAGCATTTAAAAAAAACTAAGAGTCCCCTTCGGCGTTGCCGGTAGGGGACTAATTAATAAAGGGTAATGTCGCCGATACGTTAGAGACTACATGACGGGTTTCATTTGCCCGTTTGTGGTTTTCTCTTCTATCTGGAATGCCCATTCCTGATTTCAGACCTGAAGTGTGCAAATGGATTAATCAATTATTATTACTTCATGGATTCATAAAAATACAAAAAAAAAAAAAAAAAAAAAAAAAAAAAAATTAGAAATCATTATAATTGATTAAAATTGCTCATCATAAAAGAGATAAAATAAATAAAAGTATGCAGAAACAAGTAGGAGATTTATCAATTTTCATTTTTTTACTTGAAAAAATATTAATGTACATATGTAAGAGAGTTATTTGGAATGTATTTCGGTTCGAAATTCATGCACAGAAAAGATCTACATGATCTAGAGGAGTTACTTGAATAACAGAGATTAAATGTGTACTTTTAAGCTGTGATAGCGTTTTGTGTCATAACTTAACGCTTAATTTCATTCTGAATTACTCTTCATTCTCTGACATTTTACATTATGCCAAAAATTCTTTATCTTACGTATCATAAAAGTCGTTCATTATTTTTAGGAAAAGTGTGAGAAATAAACGGCTCTCCCATTTTATAGAAGATTTTCAAAATGATACATAATTGTCTTCCACTCCGGGCAAGTCCTATTATAAAAGACTTCGACTAAATTATTTGGAGAGGGGGGGTCGATTTGTTTGCTGTATATGTCAGTGACGTAGCTAGGACAACAATTAAATGAATGCTTTTCATGATATAGGGGCACAGAGATGGGGGTTATGGGGACCCCATATACACATGTATAGTATTGAAATAACCCTGACATATTGCCTCCGGCTCGAAGGAGGTCGTATAAATAGGGGTTTTGTCTCCAGCAGCTCTGCATGAAATATTCCGGAGAGAGAGAGAGAGAGAGAGAGAGAGAGAGAGAGAGAAAACAAAATTCGTAAGGAAGTTTATGAAATAAATAACAATAAACACTCAATATCCACAAATTTTCGGCCACCCGGTCTTTATCAAGTAGAAAAACATAGATATAAAAGATTTCTACGACAGAAAAAAATTATATAAATACAACATATAAAATCTTACAGACAATTTTTATGTAAAAGATTTCTACGACAGAAAATCATTTTATATTCGTGTTATTTTTTCATTTGATAAAGGCCGAGTGGCCGAAAATTTGTTGATATTGAGTATATAATGATAAAGATTCCTATTTGTTAAGAAATGTCCCCTGTGTGAAACTTTCTTGTGAAAAAAAAAGGTTTTTCTGTTAAAAATCGGGAACGATAGAGCTTTCATGTAAACAAATATGTGAATAATAAAAAAAAAAGGGAGAAATGACCACACACTATCTAAATGACATGTGTTTGTCTTATTTTTTGGTGATTGGGATTAAAGAAAAATTCGCTGAAATTGTGCGTTTCTTGATCATGTTTATCATCACCACGACCATCATCTCTTTGCATGTAAATATGTTGTATCGATTTTACTTTATTGTTTGGGTTTTTTGCACATTTAATTTCCTGTCTGATCAAAAGTGAAAGATGGAGAGTATAATGTAATCAAACAATAAAGTGCAGCGTTTTTGTTTTACATCGATTTCTTCGTATGATACTATACATTTTCTATCACGACAGCACAGTAAAATGATGTGATACAATGTATGATGTACACATGCAGCTAGCTATATGCTTGAATTTGTATAATTATACATTTTATGCCCTTAAGGTATCCGTTGTACAATAGTCTCCATTGTAAAGTATGGTAAAAATTATGCCTGGTAAGGTACTATAAACTATATATTTTCTGAAAGGTAATGATGCTCTGAGTACAGATGTATGACTCCCAGGTCTTAAAAATCAAAGGGGAAAAACTCTTGTACAACTTTGTTATTTTGCATAAGTTATATAGAGAAATAGACAATTTAAATGCTTCATCAGTTATTCCCCATTTTTTTCTGGCTCCAAAATTATTATTTCTGAGCAGTGGGCATTATAACCTTTCAGAAAATATATAGTTTATAGTACCTTACCAGGCATGGAAAAATTCCCTATTGTACATCGGATACCTTAATTGATTCAGTGTATTTATAATCATTATTGAGAACATTAGCAAGCAAAAGGACTATAATTACTTAATTAAGCCTTTAATTCAATAAGTGTATACTAAAACTAGGTTTTTTTTATAAAGTTGCATACAGGTACGAAATACATGATTTACATGCGTATTGAAACACTTCTGTCAACATAAAATATTTGTGAATAATTGTAAATCAAATATTTATTATGACGATTAAATAGTCAAAATAAATATTCACAAATATTTAATGTTGACAATACTTAGAACTGCATATAAAAGACACACGTGAAAACAGAACGGACATTACATGTAGCTATCTCCGAACTACATGTATATACGACGGTGGTTCACGATGGGACCAATTGATGACATTGCATATAGGAACACTACATGTATTAAATTGACTTACACATTATATTAATCGAATATCAGTATCAACATTCTTTCTCTATACATAAAGTGATACATTCTACCATTGTATTTCAAAAATTCTTTCAAAAAAAAAAAAAAAAAAAAAAAAAGAAAAGAGCATCTATAGTCGTCGACGTTCTCCATAGACTCCGTGTAAAACATCGGCGATGTCGCGCTAAAATTTCTTCGGCTGTGAGCGTAGTATTAGTCGTAGGTACACATATCATACACCGTTAGTTATTGCAGTTCGATATTTATGTCCCTATGAAGTGAGTCGCGCGGACAGTAGTATCTCTTGTTTTGATAATTTAATATTTTTTTTTCTCATAATTGTTTTACACGTCACAGAATATTCAAGAAAAGATGCATTTATTTATCATACACTTTTTACCTCAAAGATGAAAAAACAAAACTAAACAAACAATAAAAAAAAATAAATAAAAAAAAAAAAAAATAATAATAATAAAAAAAAAAAAAAAAAAAAAGAGAAAGAAAAAATCCAAACAAACAAACGTTTCAAATTCATCATAGTGTAAATACATTCATTATGTAACAAATCATATCTATGATAACTCTGCGTATAATTGTTTCTTATCGTGAAACGGCTTGGATTGAGTAAGGTTGCGTGCGAAATTAATGTTACGTTATCGAGATTTTGCCAAGATCGTGGGTCTTGATCATTCGATATTCATGGGAAAGGTGCAGAAAAATTATTGGAAATTTGATTTATCTGACATTTTTAATGTCATTCAGCGTCTGGAGTAACTGATATTTACACACGACGAAACAATTAATGTACCATCGTTACGAATGTCTACGTTTTTGGCTCATTTTGCATTAAATCTGAAAGCGATCATATTCTTTTTTTTTGTAATAAAACCAGGCTGGTAACATTAATATTCAACATGATTCAAAGACATGGGATCAAATTGATCTGAAGTCATATTTTGTGTTTTTTAATTTTTCTACAGTTACATGTACTTTTCACCACTGAAAGAGCTAGTCTAAGAACATACAGTATTTAGAACTTCCATCGATCTGTTATATCCGCTATATATATATGACAGATCCGCTTCGTACTTGGATATACAATGTACTTTTGTCCTTCGACGCAAACGGCCATTTGAACACCTCACTGTATGACAAGCGGGACGATTTCAGCTTCCACATAACTAACTTCCCTTTCATGAGTAGCAACATTCCGCGTCTTCTCCTGCTTATGGTGTTTTTGTTTCTCAGCAAATACGGTACGCCAGGGCATGTTTCAAATATGAAGATTTCATCATTAGAGCCAGACGGCTTGCAAGTAAGCTACTTGTTCAGGGTTATGTTACACAACGGCTGAAATCATCATTGATGAAGTTCTTCGGTCGCTACGGGGATGTAGTAAAAGCATCTGAGATCCCCCTTTCCAGAATGATCAGTGACATTCTACATTGTGAATGAATGGCTGTCGTCATCACCAAACATGACATACTTACCTGATATGTACATCAGAATGTACATCGAGACAATTACCGAATTTGACAGGTTTCCATGGAGCTGTTGCGACGGGTGTTGCATGCAATCAGGAGACGCTGACTCTCCCCGGGCACCTGGTCTCACTTCGGAATGTTGTTCAGTCCGGGGTTCTCAACAGTTTCGATGGGAATTCCCACGATTTTGCCTTGCCTTCTCGACTTCGAGACTGAATGACGGTTAGGTACTTCTTTGATGTTTATTCAAAACTGACGGTCAATTAATTATAGTTAATAAATTTCAAAAACCTATGACACAATCTTGTTGGAAGGATCTGAAAGGATTCTATTTGCACGGTGGGTAATCTCGCAACGCAGAACATTCGGTTTTTCTATAATTACGTGTGATATAAATAATTCATCACAAAAAGGGGAATGTGATGCAGTGTAAGGATGCAATAGATATGAGTTTTATTGAAAATAAGAGAATAATATCTTTTTATAAATCTGAAAATACGATCGGCGTGATTCGTGTAGATGAAAGTGAAAGTAGAACGCCGATCGTTTTTCTGCGTTATTAAAAGTTAATATTCACCTCATTTTGGATGCAACCCAAAGCTAAGACATTCTTACACTGCATCAGAGTTCCCTTTTTGTTGTAAATGATCTATATTCCAAAATAATATAACATTTTTAACAATGTTTTCCGTGTATGATAATTCAATTTTTGATTTCTTCAAACACTCCCACGTATGAATGAAACAAATCGGATTCACAAGTTTACTGTCAAAATGCACGTAAAGGATGATAACAAGTAGACGCTTTTCCTGATGTTTTTAGTTATGTAATTAATCTATTTCTCTTCCCAGAGATAAAATCTTTTAAAGGATATGGAAACAAGATAAACCTTCCCTTTAGATACAAATGCTGTAATGTGTTTACAAAATGTTTGGCAGTTTTGTTGAAACTCAAATTATTACATATCGTGTACATGGCACATACATGCACCATAATAGCCTGCCCTTGCCTTCTATTATGAAAAAGCATGTTGTATATTGAAAGAATTAGTACCCGAAACGTGCTAGTCTAGTCTATGCTGCAAATTTGTCTTCTTAAATTGTGTTTAGATTTGAAGACTTGTAATATTTATTGTAATACAAATGTATCGCCATTATTAGGTTTTATTATTTAATCAATATATTCTGTCTTCGGACCGCTTTCTCAGAGAGAGAGAGAGAGAGAGAGAGAGAGAGAGAGAGAGAGAGAGAGAGAATCTATTCAAGACAGAAGCCCCCGCCATCAATCTTCCCCCCAGGATTCCATTCCTTTCTTAGAAGAAGGTTTTAAAAGTATTTAAATGGTGCAGTTATCATCCCTCTGACCAAAAATGGACAGTCCACGTGTAGAAAAAAGTAGGTCATCATTTTGGATTTTCATATGACACCTATTTTTACAAAACTGTTCCACATCAATTTGATTATCAAGACAACTAATTGTCCCCCGCTTTCGCGGAAGCGCGGGGACATTAAAACTGTCCCGTCTGTCTGTCTGTCCGTTAGTCAGAAAAACTTTAATTATAGAATACGATGTGCTATCGCTAGAGTAACGCTATGTGATGTGATACACAGCCAATTGTTCCTCACATGAAGTTCATATGAAATGAGCATAATGTAAATTTCACATGAAAGTTCATGAAAAATTTATATAAATTTCACATATGATTTATTTCAAAAATATTTCAAATGAATTTCACATAAATTTCCTTCAAATGAATTTCACATGGATTTTTCTAAGTGACCTTCTCAGGTAACTGAATTCACATAACGTTCATGTAAAAATCTTCACATGAATTTCATGTGAAAAATTTCATGCAATAAAAGTTCATGTAAATTTCACATGAATTTCATATCAGGCACAATTGGCTGTGTACATAGCGTTAGTGCAACTATAGGGACGTAGATATTAGCTACATGTAAATATCAATAATGAACGGTTTGGCGTTTAGTTTTGAATAAAGTTAATTTATGAACTTTACTAAGTATTACATTGTATTATTATTTTCGTCTGTTTCTTCATCACCTGCTGCACATTAATATGGAATTTACAAAATGATTTAATTTTGATGTTGAATAATTGAACTATACTCTGGATAACATCATCTGACTTTTAGATCAGTAAAAAAGTTTTGACATGCGGCTTTTTTCTTCTTGTTCGTACTTTTAAAGGTTGTCTGAAAAAAAAGCTTGTCTGCATCCATTAAAAAAATCTTTTTAGAAAGATTGTGGCAAATCCTGGCACTGGCACTATCATAAATCAATGTCAGTATATCAAGAGAGTGCATAGGTATCAGGTGAGCGTTGTGCCTCTTGGGGCTCTTGTTTCAGTTTCTTTGAGAAAAAGTCCACCGTGTTTTCACTTGGGGCGTTTTGATATTATGTTTTGTCTTTGGGGCTGCAATCGAGTCTTGTAAGACAAGACTTCCCTTAACTGTACGGGGCTTCGATTTTCTACGTTAAAAATATATCTTGAATCTAATTTTTTTAAAACACGTTTGCATTACCTCATATTTTCTAGTGCATTAAAAATTTAGATAGGACAATATGACATTTATCCATAGGAAAAAGAATAATACTTTAAGAATACATTGAGGGCAAATCAGTCAACTTTGATCTTTAGGACATGCATCTTAGATTATTTATATATGCACCTTTTTTTACACTGCAGGGAAATATGACATTGTCTACTTGCAATTTTTGCACATTATGCCGATTATTGATAAGTTGTCCTCCCATAATCTATATATATCCGTCTTGTACATCATTTATCTTGTATTTTTTACAACAGGCAGGCTATACTGTGACGTGAACTTTGACGGCGTCCTGTGTTGGAATTACACATTAGCTGGGTCTAGGGCATACGGTGGTTGTCCCATCCATCATCAACATTCTCATATCTTTACTCCTTCAGGTAAAAATTGAGATTTTATGAATATCATTGTCATTAAAGTAGAACATGATGTAAAACATGTGCAAAATCTGTAATAGAGATGCCCCTTGTGGGATGATCCAGGAAAAAAGAGACCAAAAAGGAATACAGGGGGTGGGGGATGAAGACCGCCAAGGACGTGCAGCCTATGATTTTTGATGTAAATAACCTCGTCACTGAGGAAGTTCTACGGTCGATATGGGGAACTCGTCATACATTATGATGTCCCACTCTCCAGAATGGTGGATGATATTATGTCTTAGACCATTTGAACCATCCAACCACCGAATATACTTGTATCTTCCGAAATGGAAGTAACCGGATGTGACAATTCTACCGAATGGAAGTGACGGGTGTTTTTCCTGTCTTACTCCCATATCGGGAGTTCGCTTCGTTTCATATGGTGGAGGTTTTTATTAGTTTGCTTTGGTTCTTGTTTTATCCTGATTTTGTATGCCTTCGGTTTATGATTTTCTGAATTATCGATTTTGTACCGTGTATTGGGATATGGTCATTATCCATATTTCTCATAGATACAGGGATGAAATTGACATTTTTTGGGGAAGAAATTTCAGAGGGATAAATTGTTCTAACTTGTTCTAAACGTGGGTCCTGTGGCATTATATCACACCCATCCTGCTACATGTACAAATGTACGTCTATCGGTACATGTTTGAACATAATAACTTTCTCAATATTTGGCAATGTTACATGTTTAGATTGAAGATCACTGACGAGGGTTAAGTACCCGAAACCTGCATGTCTGGTCCATACTGTAAATTTATCTATTCTTAAATGATGCTATCGAATTTTAAGACATTTAGATATCGGCTACCTTCATACAAAATTCTCGAAGGAACTGTTACAAATACAGACTGTTTCAAAATTTATCTGAAGAAAAAAAATACAATCCAAAATTAATGGTTTATGTCCACTCCAAATTAAATTAATCCACTGAAACACAATCCATATATCTACAAAATCAAAAAGGATACCTGACACAGTAACAACAGCTTGATATGATAAAGTATTAAAGATTCAATAGCATTTTGTTATTGATTGAATCGATAGTATCTCGATTGTGTATCATCCAAATTAAAATAATGAAGTAAAGTCCTCCGTAAGGAAGTTTATATGATAAATAACGATGCACACTCAATATCCACCACTTTTCGGCCACTCGGCCTTTATCAAGTGGAAAACACGAGTATAAAAGATGCTTACGTAATATCCATAACTGCTTGTGAACATAGCCCAGGGTAAAATCATGTTTTCCACTTGATAAAGGCCAAGTGGACAAATTCAGATAAACCTGCCGTATAGGAAAATTTTCGCCTCAAAAATTAAAAATATGCACCCCCTCCCCCCCTCCCCCGAGAAAAAGAAGTCGGTAAGACACCAGAGAGCACGCGGAATATTACACTCAGTCTAGTAGAAGAAGTTATGGATTTTCACACGTCATATACGGTAAAACAAACAAAGCCTTTCCTATATATGATGTTGATGAAATTAATATATTTCGCATTTCTATCAAAGGAGCTACGGAAATCGATTCTTTATTTTGTTAGATGCAATTATCAAGTTAGAGATTTCCTCCATGATGAGATTTATAAGCTCTAATCTTCTTATCATATGAATACATTGATAATTGCTTCCTTATGCTATTTCAAACATAATTGCTGCTTAGTGTCATAGATGAACCACATGAATGTGTAGGAACTAGGGATGGGTAGAGTAGCGATTACATCAAAGCTATTAGAAAGATTTTTGTCCTTATCTTCGTTTCCTACCTTGAAATGACAAATATGGATAATGACCATATCCCTGTATACAGCACAAAATCGATAATTCAGAAAATCAGAAACCGAAGGCATAGAAAATCAGGATAATACAGGAACCAAAGCAAACAAACAAAATCCTCCACCACATGAAAAGAAGCGAACTCCCAATATGGGAGTGAGACCAGATGCCCAGGAAGAAGAATATAAAAATAAAAGGAAGAAGGAAGAGGGATATAAAAATAAAATGTTAGAAGAATATAAAGATAAAAGCTCGAAAACCAAAACGATCTCCATAGAGAAGGGGGGATTTTCTTCAACGATAAAATTTGGCAGTGACCTCAGCGGAACGCACACTCATTAATTGTTCAATGGTTGCCTTGCTTGATTTGTGTGCTTGTTGCTGAGAGCAGCTTGTTTATCCCTGAATAAATATCTTCCGAAATGGAAGTTACCGGATGTGACAGTTCTACCGAATTGAAGCGGCGGGTGTTGCATGCAAGCAGGAGATGCTTACTCTTCCTGGCCACGTGATCTCACTCCCATATCGGGAGTTCGCTTCTTTTCATGTGGTGGAGGTTTTTGTTTGTTTGCTTTGGTTCCTGTTTTGTCCTGATTTTGTATGCCTTCGGTTTCTTATTTTCTGAATTATCGATTTTGTGTTGTATACAGGGATATGGTCATTATCCATATTTGTCATCGAAGAAGCACCCATTAATTTTTCAGGTTGGAACGAAGGTAAAATCATTAGAATTTCCATTTGAACAGCTGCGAACCCCGGCATAAACAACATTTCGAAGTGAGAGCAGGTGCCTGGGGGAGTCAGCATCTCCTGTTTGCATGCAACACCCGTCACAACAGTTCCATGGAAACTTTTCATATTCGATGAATATCTTGATGTACATATTGATGCACTACATATCTGGTAAACCTCTCTTGTTTGGTGATGTTGACAGCCATGCAATCGCCATCCAGAATGTCACTGATCATTCTGAAAAAAAACTTCGCGTGGTATCCGAACACATTATTGAACGATAAGCGGATACCATGCAAAACTGTGACAAAGAATAATAGGATACTCTCAGCAACAAGTACACAAATCAAGTAAGGATGTTAAACGTCTTCAAAGTGAATAGCATCATTTAAGAACAGATAAATTGGCAGCATAGACAAGACATAAACGTTTCAGGTACCCAAATCTAAACAATGTAATATGCCAAAAATGATGAAAGTTACTACGTCGAAAAAGCGTACCGAAAGACTTAACAGGATGGGTGGGAAATGATGCTACAGGGACCCCCGTTTATGAATTTTCCAGAAATTTTGATACCAGAAATTTTAGAATGCGTTAAAGAAACGATCAACCGAAATTGATCGGACTTGGCTACATGTGCCTCGGGGACTCCTGGTCCACCAGCAGTGACACTCTCCAAGTGGTACAAATGTTAAACGTCTTCAAATTGAAAGCCACGCATAACAACACATAAAAGAAGGGATATAAATAGGTTAATTCGTCGTGTCACATCTTTTCCTTATCCTTAATTCCTTTGAGATATTCGTTCTGATAATCTGACTATTTCGGTATCCTTATTTTAGGTTACTCGTTCAAAGATTGCGGGCTGAATGGGACGTGGTACACGTTTCCGGGAACACACAGGCCATGGACAAATTATACTCTGTGTGCTAAAAAGGAAACAGTTGAGGTAAATGATATGCATAATACGTTCTATCTTGTGTATAAAGAAGGCCCAGAATCTGAACGTTGTAATCACACGCTAGTGTAACATGTGAATCATAAGGATTCTCTGTCCGAGAATGGTCAACATTGGACACATACAGGTATTTTAAACGTCTTCAAATTCAATAACATCAGTTCAGAATCCAATAAACTTGCAGCATTGACCAGGCACGCACGCTTCGGGTCCTTAACCCTCGTCAGTGATCCTCAATCTCAACAATGTAATATGACCAAAAAGTGTGAAATTTATAATGTCAAAAATTGTACCGAAAAGCGTAGCAGGATGGGTGGGATATGATGCTACAGGACTCACGATTTAGAAAATTCTAAGACATTTTTATAACAGAAATTTTCTAATGCGTTGAAGAAACGATCAACCGAAGTTGATCGAACTTGGCACCGGTTCCCCATTGGTCTCGTTGGTTTATGTATGGTCTTTTATGGTTAATGTTTCTATGGTGTGAGTTGGTGTTCCTTGTCCCTTTTGCGTCTCTTTCTGTTGGTGTCTGTTCTGTGTTTTTTTGCATTGGGTGTTTCGGGGTTTTGCTGTGGGTGCTGCACCCTAGTGTTGTTGGAGATCCCCTTTTTTCTTTGGCTACATGTGCCCTCGGGGTCACCTTGTCCACCAGCAGTGACACTCACCAAGTGGTACAAATGTTAAACGTCTTCAAAATTAAATAGCATTATTTAAGAACATATAAACTTGCAGCATGGACCAGACATACACGTTTCGGGTCCTTTTATTTGTATTTCAAAAAATGTCTTAATCTGTCTTTCGTACTCACGATTGGTAATCTCGCAACGCAGAGAAGTAGGTTTTCTATATTTTTGTTCAATGTAGCTCATTTATGACCCAACGGGGAATTCGATGCAGTGTAAGAATGTCTTAGCTATGACTAATATCCAAAATAAGGTGGATATTAACTTTTAATAATGCATAAAGACGATGGCGATCTACTTTCACTTTCATCCACATGAATTTTTTTTTTCAGTTCTAATATTTAAAGATATTATTCTCTTATTTTGGATAAAACTCATGGCTATGACATCTTTACACTGCATCACATTCTCATTCTGTGTGTGATGAATTATTAATATCACACACAATTATAGAAAAACCGAATGTTCTGCGTCGCGAGATTGCCCACCGTGGTACTAACACAAGAAGGAATATACGCTATATATTCCTTTTTTAAAAGGTTTTCGTGTTTTTGTGTTATATCTTTTTTTCAGAAATTCTATAGAATTCAAAATATTTTAGCACAGCTTTTAAAGTAACAAGTAATTGTGTTTCTCTCTTTCAGAAATCCAGACAAGTGCTGTATGTGTACATGGCGGGGTATGCTGTCTCTGTGTTATGTCTGCTTATGTCAATAGTCATATTCAGATACTTTCAGTGAGTATATGGGTTTTACTACTTGCGTGGCAAATGGCCGTCCAAAGTCGGCGCCGGTTGCCCATTGGTCTCGTCGGTTTATGTGCAGTCTTTTGTGTTTGATGTTTACATGTTGTATGTCTCCACACCGTCTGCTATTTACTTGGCAGATGGCCGTCCTAAGTCGGCACCGGTTGCCCATTGGTCTCGTTGGTTTATGTGTAGTCTTTTATGTTTCTATGTTGTGAGTCGGTGTTCCTTGTCCCTTTTGCGTCTCTTTCTGTGGGTATCTGTTCTGTGTTTTTTGCATGGGTGTTTTGGGATTTTGCTGTGGGTGCTGCAGCCTAGTGTTGTTGGAGATCCCCTCCTTTCTTTTGCAAAATACAGAAGAATTTTAAAATATTTACTACTGTAAAAATTATCAGAAACAATGAAAACCACAAAGGCCTGGAAAAACTTGAGAATCAATCAAACGAGAAATTTTAGTAAATTATTAGAGAGTGAAATTCAACCTGTTCAAACAAAGAAAAAAAGGAGGAAAAATGAGACTAGCTGCCCAGGGATGACCTTAATCATGCATTAATTAACAAACATGCAATTTGGTGATGCGATGTATGAGCTCGAGCAGTCTACATGTGTATTCATTCAGAGATGAGAAGGATAATTATATGAACCTTATAGGAAAGATAGGATTTGAATGCATATGGTATGCTCTATGTAATATAATGTCTCTCCGTATTATTTTTTTTCAGCAAGCAATTGAAGAGCACACGAATCAAGCTTCATACAAATCTCTTCATCTCGTACATTTTGACTGGTGCATTATGGATCATATACTTTTCAAAAGCCTTACTAGATACTCAGACTCTCGCAGCAAATCCGGTAAGTAGTACTTAGATAATGTATCTGAAAGCGCTGAGTTTTGCATAAACATACACATTATGGCTTGTTTGTCTGGTTGACTGCGTGTCAAGTGTCAAGGAAGTGTTGCCCTTTTATTGGTCTTTTCTTTTTTACCCAAAGGATTAATGTAATAATAATTCTTTCACAAGATGTGAAATGGGTGCACTTAGACAACATCATGTTTATGTTCGGTGCTACTGTTTTTTTTAAAACATGATTCGAGGCGAGCTACGTAAAAGCGCTGGAGAATCTCTGTAGCCTTTACTGTAGTTAAGACATTAACACCCTCATCGGTAAAATATGAATTATAAATGACAAGTTACTGACTTGGAGACCAGAAATCATCTGGAATGATTGCAAGGGTGATATGTACTATGCCAAATAGACAATAGTCTTCTTGAATCTCGTACTTAAGAGAGCTATTATACAAATATAGAAATCGTATGGGTGCATCCATCTTGGTAAATTTTCATAAACTGATATTACAATGCATTTTCTCGCAGTTTTGTAGTCATGTTTATGTCAAAATCGTACGCAAATTCTAACATCAGTGACGAAGTTTTGATATTTTCTGGAAAATGGACTATTGCTTCATCAGCTTGTTCTGTGTTTGACAGTCAAAGTTGGCTTACTTGAAAAACAACATTTGTCTTGCAATTGTTCGAATTTTCATCATACCATATCATTTTGTTATACTTGTAAGATAACCTTAGTGTTCTTGGATAAACTGACGGCAATACAGACAAATTGACGGTTTACAGTACTTAATTCTAGGACTGTAGAACCCGGATATTTTCCGTATGCAAAATGTCTTTATGCTATCTATATAACTGTTTTGTTGTAATCTGGGACCCCGAAGCTTTCCATTCTTTTTGTGTTGGCACTTTACTTTGAAGATGCTTTTCTTTCATTCAACAATTGTGCATTTTGCCGGATCTCTGTGCTTCTGGATAACTAAAAAGGCTGTGCGCACGTGTATCCCTTAACTTCTGTATTCGCTATCTTATAATGGATGAGTGTAAATTATTCTCCCACAACTTAAGTGTTGTCATATATGTTTCGCTGTGCCTATTTTGATTTGTGTTAGTGTATTTCGCACCGGTGTTGTTGAACACAAGTACATTGTATTCCTATCTCCCCCAACCCCTGTTGTGTGTTCACATTGGTTTGTCTTATGTTTCCTATGACTTGTTTGTTACAAGAATGCGGGTGTGTTCCGCTGCGGTCAGTTTAATATGTCGGTACTGTTTGTCTTCTCTTTGTCTCTATCATTTCTTTTCACACCATTACCCAGAAATGTATATTATTAGTACGCGTACATTTGTATGAATTAAAAGAAGCAAAGGGGAAAATCATCCTTTCACTGTTTTATTGACAATAAAGGATAGTAAGGAAATAAAATAACAAATTTATATAATGAAATTATGTTCATTGACGTTTATGACACGTGAAACACGGAAACGCATTGCATATTATTTAGGTGGGTCAAATCAATTTGTCGGTATTGCCGTCAGTTTATCCAAGAACACTAAGGTTATCTAACAAGTATAACAAAATCATATTGTATATCAAAATTCGAACAATTGCAAGACAAATGTTGTTTTTCAAGTAAGCCACCTTTGACTATCAAACACATAGAACAAGCTGATGAAGCAATTGTTCAATGGAAAAACAAATAATATTTCGAAGAATTTGGCTATGTTCAATGTCCTCAAATTCAATAGCATCAGTACATTGTATTCCTATCTGCCACCCACCCCTGTTGTGTGTTCACGTTGGTTTGACTTGTGTTTCCTATGACTTGTTTGTATTCCGCTGCGGTCAGTTCAATATGTCGTTATGTCTTCTCTTTGTCTCTATCATTTCCTTTATATACTAGTACATTTATTTTTTAATCAAAAAGAAGCAATGAGGAAATTCATGCATCCTTTCACTGTTTTATTGACAAAAAAGGACAGTAAGGAAATGAAATAATAAATTCATATAATTAAATTATGTTGTTCGACGTTTGTGACTCGTGAAATACGGAAACGAATTACATTTCATTCAGGTGGGTCAAATCAATTTGTCTGTATTGCCGTCAGTTTATCCAAGAACACTAAGGTTATCTTACAAGTATAACAAAATGATATTGTATGATGAAAATTCGAACAATTGCAAGACAAATGTTGTTTTTCAAGTAAGCCAACTTTGACTGTCAAAAGAAGGGAGGAGATCTCCAACAAGACCCCGTTGCAGCATCAACAGTAAAACACCAAAACACCCGATGCAAAAACACAAAAGACGAGTACAGCACGAGACGGAAAAGAGACACACGACATGTCAAACACAGAACAAGCTGATGAAGCAATAGTCCATTTTCCAGAAAATATCAATGACCGCTTTAAACCTTGATTGTATTGTACAGACACCTGACATCACATCATTTGGCAAAATTTTCAATTGTGACGTCACATCTGATCGCACTGTCTTGAAGCACCTTGATGTGTTGTCATGCTTTCTATTTTGACGTCACAATGAAAATATCGCCAAATTTTGTGATTTCTGGTGTCTGTCCGCCGAATGAATCTATTGGAAAATCAGCTATTGTTCAATGGAAAAACTCTGCTTTCAAAATAATATTTCGAAGAATTGGGCTATATAACCCCACTTGTTCTTGAACTCATCATTTAAAAATGGAAGCCTAATTGAGATCAGATGCCTTAAATTTCAGATATGGTGTAAGATGTTAAACGTCGCTGCTCAGTACGCCATGGTGTCCAATCATGCATGGATGTTTGCAGAGGGTTTCTTCTTACATTCCTCTATCGTCTTCACATTCACAAGGCCTGGAAGGCTCTACGTCATCTGTATTGTCATCGGATGGGGTAAGAATCATTTAAGGTTGACGTACCTTCTGATTAGCGTGCAGGAGAAAAATCGTAAAATCTAAAAGCACGTAAATAACCGATAAATGGAATATCAGTTACTGATAGAATAATACTTAATTATATATTTTGCTATAAATTTGATGATTTTACTTTTTTTTATTTGGTGAACACAGGCATGAATATTTCTGCATTTGTTATGAAAAAATACAGCACTCCGAAAATATGATATAAATTTGCTCTATACGTTTAAAAATCCTTTCCTGAGGATTAGTTGATTTTCAGTTTGGGATAATCTTTTGTAATATCATGTTTTTGTCAATTTAAATTCATACTTCTATTTCATATGTGTACTTGGGATTCGAACACTTTTGTCTTGTCATTTAAATATCCGTATGATGGAATCGTATAGCGTGCATTGAACAGGTGCACACACATGTGTATATATTTTATAGGGTTGCATATTTCTGACTTAGATTTCTCTTTGTGTAAAATATTTTCAAAGAAATTGGAATCAAGTTGCCTTTGGTAAGGAATTAAAGAAGTACTCACTATACATCTGAGTGCAAACTATAATTTTAGTGAAAAACATATGATGAAGTATCATTTCACCTATTATTATGGTTGGTTTGCTTAAGCCTTTCCCACTTTCTGTAATAATCTAGATTTTCCTAACTCATTGATTTGATGTTTAGTAAAACCTTAATCAAAAGAACATTTCACTTATGATAGGTTACTGATAATCTGATAATAAGGTAATTATGTTAGTGCACCTAATGCGCATTTCAACATATTGAGACCAAGATCAAATGTTACGTTTGAAGGTGACTGAAGTAAACGTATTTTGACATCCTTCAAACTCTATCGATACCAGTTTAAATGTTACGCTCCTCATACAAATTATCCGTTCTTTTACGTTAGATACCTTTAGAACATACATGTAACCCCATAATTACGACATAACAAAAAGGCGTGAAATTGAAATTCATTGATTAATATTAACCATTTAGTATGTGACTTCTACAAAATGGACGATTCAAAACATTTGTCATTTTTGTTGGAATAAGGAATGAAAATCGTTTGAGGATGGTAATATGAAGTTATTACAGACTTTAACTATTCATTTTTTTTAGTATTATGTATCTTTTACAGCATTTCCTGTTTTACCCGCACTTGCATATGCAATAGTTCGTGCCTTAAGCTCTTCAAACACAGATCATATCAAGTACGTTTTCTTTGCTCATTAGTCCCTGAGTAGTCTCATGTTTTCTGTCTGTACGTTTGACATGTGTTTGCCTTTATGGTAAAATATTAACATATTTATACATAGGAAAGTCCACTCAGCCTCCTTATGTGCAACCTGCCTTGCTATAAATTTTAACCTTTTAAAGTTTCAAATTCTTAATTTTTAGGTTACAAAGTGAAGTCATTTTGATCTTGTATACATGTATTATGTAAAAAGTACGTTGAAGAACGGACACATTTTAATGATTTTAATAGTGGTATTACATATGCACATCAAAAAACGGTCAAGATGCCAGACTAGCTGATGCCCAAAGTTTCAACTAGCTAATTCCCTAATAGAGAACTGTTGTAAGACTCAAGGATTCCTCATTGATTCAGAAGATAACCGCTCCCTTTGCAATATTTACTGATTGACCGTCTTTAAGGTCGGTTCTGATAACCATAGTCTCTTTGTATTTCAGTTGTCATTTGTGTGTTTTTTATTATATTCGTATTTGCATGGTGTTTTGTCTCACTTGTACCTTTTGTATCGTCGTGGTTCTCCATTGTATTGTCGTATTTAAGTGTATCATTGCTAGGCTATGGGTGCTACAATCGAGACCCATCGGATACCCCTCCTTTCGTTTGTCTCTCCGCTCTTAATCATTCTTTTCATCTTTTTATGTTCATGAGTTCATCGGAGAAGACAATCTTCATCCTTAAGCTAAAATTAAGCTTCTGTTAGTGTATTTTCGCATAAATTTTGCAAAACCTTTCTTTAATCTGCCAAAAATAAAAAGATAATGTCTCATCTTATTCTGATGTGCATTGGTTAAATAAGCATTCATATTCAAATTGAATCATTCAACGGCAATCCATGTCTAGGATGAAACTCATTTTGGACTTGTGACTATTACGTGTAGTTCTCATAGGATATTATTCTATTGCAGTACATGAGTTGAAATAGAGTAAATCCGTCTAGAATAGGACAATCGGGTTTCTTCGGGACGCTTCCTAAAATAACTCATGACAGTATTCAGCAAATTACAGTCCTTCTGCAAATCTTCTGCAGTTTTCATTTGATCGATGCTTACATTACGTGCTCTGTTGAGCCAGACACGCTGAGTTAAACCTCATTTGATTTTTTGAAAACGTTCTGACGTGTGACTATATGTGTAATAGAAGCACATAATGTTAATAAAAAAGCGTAGAGAAAATTATGTATCTTGATCTTTTAAATTACAGAAACAACAATAAGGCTAATTTTCCTGTACATTGTAAGACCACGGCAACGTCTGTTAGGTCCTATAGAATGAGACATATAAGCTTACATGATAAGGAGCGATAACTCTGACTTAGAGAATGAAGGAAAAAAGCATGAAGTATATGAGACTTGTTGTTTTTCTATGCCATCTTGATCGCATAGATGTGTTTCTAAGATCTATACATGAATGTGATCTTGTCTTGCTGGTGCCTTTAATAGGGGAATCATTCACTATATTCCTATTTTCTTCACCATGCCGTTCATAAGTATCTAAATTAGTATAAATCTATCAAATGTTAAATTCAAATTCAATAACATCATTTAAGAACAGATGAAGATATAGCAAGATGGTTTAACCAATGTACATCAAAATTTGTTGCGACGGATGTTGCATGCAAACAGCAGACGCTTACTTTCCCCAAGGACTTTGTCTCACTTCGGAAGTATTTCTTATTTTTTATTACCGTATCGATGGAAATTTGCGTTACATTCTCAATCTTGACACTGAATAACTGATGGGGGATTATTCTATGTTTTGATTTGATAAGAGTATGTAACGCTTGATCAAATTTATTGACAATTTATGTGTTACATCTTTTGCAGTTGCTGGGCAGAGAATCCGGCTATAATGTGGGTCTTAATGGCGCCAATTCTAATCTCATTATTGGTGAGTTTTTTTGCAGATTTTAAGATGGGATTTCCCATTCTAAATCCTCTTCAAATATATAGATTCATTTGAATATTCAAGAAATAAATTGAAATAGTTCTTTATCTTGAATCACAGAATAAGATCTGATTTACAAGGATACATAAGATGTAACTTCACAAGAACATGAAACACGGTTAAAGGTACAGTGAGACAACTGTCAACATGATAAAAACAAGGAAACCACAGTGACCACACACATATCTTACTGCTATCTTACTAGACATAATCACAGACAGTGCAACTGTTGTATATATTATTTTCGTGTGTGAACATCGAAGGCTGGTGCGGCTAGCCAAACAGGGGATTCTTACTCCTCCCGGGCACCTGGTCCCACCTCAAGCTTGCTAGGGGTCCGTTGATGCTGAATTTGGTGCTCTATTGTGAGTGCTGTTGAGGTTATCGTCAGGATCTTCTCATTACTAGTATAGGTTATTTGTATCGTAAGATTTCAAACAGTCGGGCATATGAAGTGCACTGTTTAATTATAATAAAGTCCGCCTAATAACGTAACAATAGAACATTAGAGATAATTTCATTCATATATCCGATCGTAATGAGCATTGGTCTCACTCCCATATCGATAATTCGCTTCTTTTCATGTGATGGAGGTTTTTGTTTGTTTCCTTTGGTTCCTGTTTTATCCTGATTTTGTATACCTTCGGTTTATGATTTTCTGAATTGTCGATTTTGTGCTGTATAAAGGGAAATGGTCATTTTCCATATTTGTCATTCACGTCCAAATGAATAAAGGACATAAGTTTTTCTTACATATAACAATTACTTCATATCTCTAAACAATTTTAATTTCAGGTAAATTGTGGTTTCCTCGTTAATATTCTCAGAATATTTGTATCAAAGATACGATCCAGCACACAACCTAGTCTCGAAAGAAGCAAAATAAGGTAACGAAAGTAAAGCTTTTATATGTATTAATCTTTATATCAGTTAATGTATTTGGTCATTATCACATCTCTTTGCTTTGCCTTTATTTACAGTTGTTTCGAATGTATTTAATTTTGATTTTCTTTCCAGACAAACAGTCCGTGCATGTTTAATCCTGATACCTTTATTGGGTATTCAGTTTATCATCTTTCCATTCCGATCGAACAGTCATCCATACGAGTACGACGTTTTTGTGGCTATTACTGTCTCATCACAAGTAAGAATTTACAGATTTTCACAGATTTCTATTATCTAAATCAGAATGTCAATATTTTCCTATCAATTCAAAGTTCCTTTCCTACTTGGCTCAACTTTAGAACAATCCTGACCGCGTAAGACATTTTTCAACAAATGCTTTTAAATTCTTGACATTGTCAGAATTCCACTGCGTTAAAGTTAAGTTGATACGAGTAAAAGCAATTGCTCTCCTTAGCAAAAGAAGGGAGGAGATCTCCAACAAGAACCCGTTGCAGCAACAACAGTAAAACACCAAAACACCCGATGCAAAAACACAAAAGACGAGTGCAGCACTATACGGAAAAGAGACACACGACATGTAAACATCAAACACAAAAGACTTCACATAAACCGACGAGACCAATGGGTAACCGGTGCCGACTTTGGACGGCCATCTGTCACGCAAGAATAACTTCAGTTGACATCGTTTAGAGCCATACATGTAACTCGATCTAAAGTAATTTTTGTTATATAATTGTTAAGAAATCTGAAGAAAAAAGGAATTTACTCGTCATTATAGATTCAATGTAATCTAGCTTCAGTTTATATCTTCGTTCTATAAACTCTTTTCTTCTTGTATGGGATTTTTATGTTTATGACTCGACAAGTTTAATGTTACGATTTCAAAATCAATAACATTATTTAAGAACAGATAAATTTGCAGCATGGACCATACATGCACGTTTCGAGTACTTATCCTCATATCCTCAATCAAAACAATAAAGTATGGATAAAGACTGTGAAAGGTTTGTCAATAATATAACGAAAGACGTAGCAGGATGGTTGGGATAGGATGCAAAGAGTCCCCTGTACAAAAAAATCGAGAAAATTTTGTGAATGAGTTATCATTAAATCTTGAATATAAAAATGTTGGTGAAAGCTTTGATGTTATTCTTTAAACTTTTATAAACAAGATAAAAAATTAATCTGGAATTAGAATTTACATTTAACAACTTTGTGCGAATACCTTGTTTCATGGATGAAAACTTGCATGATATTTTAAGTTTAATATTTGTTGTATGAGTGATAGTCATGAATATTAATGTTAAAATGACTTCGTTGTGACTCTTAAGCGGGTCCTAGGTCCCCATTAGACACATAGACAAAACGAACATCGCTGCTGCTGGACTGTTAGTCCCCGAGGATATCGCTCACCTAGTTTTAGTGTTTTACGCACTGCAATAAAATATATTCTAAATTTCCTGTCATCAAATTAGACCTAAATTTCTAAAACTAAGGGGTATCACCCTCATTGCATAGCTCTGTCCTTACCTGGGGTTTCGGCATAATTGTTCGGTCATGTTTAGAATTAAGCTCCTTGTGCCTACCCTCCAACAATTTTTGGCCATATATTTCACTTAAAGACGCTTCTGAATAAACCTTACACGAAATTTGGAGTCACTCATTTTGGCAAGAGGAAATAAAAAAGGTCTATATTGTAGATGGCGCCAGGAAAATTCACTTTGGCTTTATTTAAACTGTTTGACATAAAGTACTACTGACGAGGATTCAATATCCGAAACACATGTCTAGTACAACAAAATTGGTACTATTATAATAGAACATATATTTCAATATTGAAAATTAAGCTGTACTTGTGTTGCATAATTTTTTTCACAATAAGATTTCAAATTTTGTTGTTGATTTTGACATTAAGTACTACTCTTTATTAAATATAGATGCCTTCCTTTAAAAAAAAATGTTCACTTAAACTCTTGTATCAAATATTTTTCAGAGCATTGATCATGTTGATCCTTAATTTAATACCATTATTTATCTATTTAAAACAGGGTGCCTTTGTAGCAGTTCTGTTCTGCTTCCTGAATGGCGAGGTAGGTCTTTGATTTACATCTCTCTTACTGTAAGTGTCAAGCGAATTTATTTGTCTCTTTCTGAATGAATCGGCCCTTTCTTGGGTAGATTAATTGTTTTATTTTGCCCATCGCCTTTCTGCATTCTTTGGCTGGTTAATATTTCTTATTTTGTTGCATATTTCCTTTCTGAATCTTGCTTGACATTAAAATGCGGCAAATGATCTTTGTAAGGACAATCTTGGTCTGATTTGCTGATTTCAATTTGACGATTGAATCCGGTTGAAACAATGACCGAATGGATATACATTACTGATAATGTAGTATGGATATTAGTCCAATAAGTTAAACCTTGAATATTATTCAAAGTGTTAACTTCAATATTTGTGAACTACCAAAAGAAAAAAATAAACAAAACGATTAAAATGCTTAATCTTTGGAACCCAATTAAACCCAAACAAAAGCTGCGACTAATTTCTTTTTTTATTTCATATAAGAAAAATGTTAAACTTTCATTAGAGGGATTCATCTTTCATGTAAATACATTTTACGTTCCTTTTTGTTTCCTTTTACAAACTGATAAATATTGCATTTGTAGGTTAATCAAAACTGCAGAAAGAGAGTGAAGGACTTCAGAAGTAGAAATGAAACGAGAAAAACTAGATTTGATTCGATAGTTACTTCTCTCCGACGTTTGTCACACACGTCCTTTACAAGACGATCTAGTGCTACAGTAGACAGGAGACCTTCTTGTTCAAGAAACAGTACTGATAAACAAGCCAAATCAGATACTCCATTAAATCAAAAGGGATTTTTGCATACTAATGACAGCAAACCCGAAATTGTCGAGTCTAATAATACGAGTAATACGAGCGAGGAATTAGCCAGGGTGTCCATTGTTGACGATGAGTGTGTAAAGCATTCACTTTTGCCTATTCAAGAAGTGTAGGATTTGTTTACTTTCTTATTTGATTGTTTATAATATATGATATATGTCTCTAAATATGTTACTTGTTTTGGATTGCAATATTTCTTTCAAAAGGAAGGAATGATGAAAATTTAAACATAAAGACTAAAATACACAAATGGTCCGCCCCTTGACTTTTATCAAGTTAGAACAATGATGCATTATTTTATGAGATTGCATAGTACAATATATCGCTTGCTTAACGAGCGTTCATTGCAAATCGCTTGATGACATTACATCTCTTTCATGTTAATTACAGATTTTGCAATGAACGTTCATAACGCTAACGATGGATTTTAACTAGCTCTCATAAACATTGTCGTTTGTACAAATCAAAAAGTCAACGGGGCCTAACATTTTTGTATTTGAGTATTTTCGTTTGATCTATTTTGTTTTTTCTCTGTATGTATCTATCAGGATGTCTTGTGATATTAAATTGTTACCTGATTTGTTCGTTCTATCATTATGCACCATGGATGTAAAACATTCATTAGAGTAGGTAACGAGATATCGCTATGACAAATATTTATCATAACCATAACCTTGTATACAGCACAAAATCGATAATTCAGAAAATCAGAAACCGAAGGCATTCAAAATCAGGATAAAACAGGAACCAAAGCAAACAAACAAAAAACCTCCACCACATGAAAAGAAGCGAACTCCCGAAATTGGAGTGAGACCAGGTGCCCAGGAAGAGTAAGCAATATTAGTCATGATAGACAAAAAGAATGAAACTTTAAGGTTCATTACCATTTTATTCATTTCGGTCCGATCCCTTCGAATTCGGTGGTGGATCAAGAGCGGGGTCAAATAAGCACGAGAGGGTATCCCTCTTACAGATTCTTTTTCGGACCGTTGCATGGATGGATTGAAAAACTAATGGTATTAGAGTGATCAAAAAAAGAGTTCATTATTCAAGTTTGTTAATTTCTTTAGAATCTTAACTAATTGATGACGCGTTTTTGACGTTTCTTTCGCCTTGGTTAATTTAATGCAAAATAGATTTTTCTTAATTTTTTTCTCTTTTGGCTAAATTTGCTGTCCCAATTTACTTCATTTTAGCCATAATAAACTAGAGGAATGCTTATTTGAACAACATTCGCTAAAAATATTATTTTTTACATCTCTATGATTTTGTTTAGACCGCAAAACAGAAGGGGGGTGGTCATTTCTAACATTTACAAAATTTCCCCCCTGAAATTGCTCATAATTTTTTTATATCTATTGTAAAAGAAAGAAGGGAATCTCCAACAACACTTGGTTGCAGCACCCACAGCAAATTCTAAGACACCCTATGCAAAAACACAGAGCAGACACCCAAAGACAGAGACACAAAAGGGACAAGGAAAAACAACTCACATCATAGAAACATGAGACACAAATGACAACACGTAAGGTAGCAGCGAAGACCTGACCTTGACCCTTAGCTATAGTTTCGTAAAAGTCACCATTGTTGATTTTTGAAAAATTGATTTCTGTGATGGAATTTCTTGGATATGAGTAATCATGATAATTTTTACAGGATTTTTGATGATTTAGTAAGACTTGAAGGTGGTAAAAAGTCCATATGCAGAAGTATGAAATGTTCTGAGAGCTAGTACACACTTTCTACTTTCGGTTTGAGCGAATCTCACATGTGCTGATTTCAATGCAAGATATAACATGTATTTTTGTGGTCCTACTTGTTTCATGGAAAATACCTAGATAACAAACCGATCAACTTCATATAGATTTGGTATGTATGGAAAGAGGAAGATTTTTTTTTTCTTGTAATTGTTAAGTAGCAGATTTTCACAGAATTTTTTTCAATTGCTATTTTGGGTGACTTTTTGGCCCATTATTACTCTATTTTCTCCTTTTGGGGGCATGTTTTGAATGCATAATGCCTGGGGTTGTATAAATGAATACTAATTTGTAAAATAAAATTTTGATTTTATACAGAATTTTTTATATTTTGAAAAGAAAATTAAGTCTGTAAAATGGTTGCTATGGTAGCCAAAGTGGAAATTGATTCTTAGCCTTCTTCACGCAAGCGAAACAGGCCGCGGGGTCTTCATTGCCACCTTAAGCATTATGTGCTACTCGGATTCAAATTGATGCTGATTCTGTGTTGAACCCTATTTGAGAGAAAACATGTTCAGCCTGTATCTTAAGGTGACTTTGGTATACACTATTATTATAGAGTTGTGGTTAAAACTTAAAAGTGAGTATACATATATTCAGAAAATATCATTCGTTGCAAAATATTGAAAAATCTATGTATCTTAATATCTCCCCGGGCACCTGGTCTCACTTCGGAATTTTGTTCATTCCGAGGTTCGCAACCGTTCCTGTGGAAAATCTAATGATTTTGCCTTGCCTTCTCTACTATGAGACTGAATAACTAATGAGTACTTCCTTAATGTTTATTATATTGGTTACCATAGTAACATTTTTTTAAGTAACAGCCTAATTGATGCAAATACTGCTTTTCATACCTCTGGATATGGTGTATATGATTTATGAAGCCCCAAATAGGACAAAATTTGCTGTATCTATGGCAACAAGTAAACAAAATTGACAATTAGGCTTTAGTTCATCTCTTTATTCAATATTTGGGTACAGATAGAAAGTTAATTCCTACTGAACATACATGTAAGCTAGGTTTTAGCTACAGTAAGGTAACACAATACCTTTAACAGCAAAGACAGCCGTAGGTTGTATGGCCCCCTTATCAGCTTGTTGCGACAAAAGTATAATGCGTAATAAGAAAAACATGGAACCGTTAGATGTGAAAAATCTTAAAATTAAATAAAATCGAAAAAAAAAAACCACTTTCTACTTTCGGTTTGAGCGAATGTGCTGATTTCAATGCCAGAAATAACATGTTTTTTTGTGGTCCTGCTTGTTTCATGGAAAATACCGAGAAAACAAACCGATCAACATCATATATAGATTTGGTATGTATGGAAAGAGAAAGATTTATTTTTGTAATTTTAATGTAGCAGATTTTCACAGAATTTTTTTTCAATTGCTATTTTGGGTGAAAATGTGACCTTTTTTTTGCCTATTTTTGCTCCAATTTCTCCTTTTGGGGCATGTTTTGAATGTTTAATGCCTGGGGTTAAATAAATGAATACTAATTTGTGAAATAACAGTTTGATTTTGTGGTTTTATTTTTGACAAAGAAATTAAGTTTCTAAAATGGTTGCTATGGTAACCAGAGTGAAAATTGATGCCTAGCCTTCTTTCATGCAAGCGAAACAGGCCGCAGGGTCTTCGCCGCCACCTAACTCAACATGACCAATTGGCAACCGGTGTCGACTTAGGACGGCCATCTGCTACGAAAGAAACAGAGGGTGTAGTTATCCGGATTACGCGCGCACAACCTTCCCACTTTTCCGATAACTCAGAGGTCTCGAAGAACGCACAATGTGATGTAAAATAACCTCACTGTACAATGAACATACAAGCAGACAGCATGACGCAGGGGTCCACGAAACATGCAAATGGATAGCATGCGAAATACAGTCAGTGCTATAGCGTGTTTATGCACGTGAACATCCGAGGAGTCCGACTGAGATTCAGAGAGGATACATGGTCGGGGTCCTGTCTTCACTAAAGAGGTTTGGACAGGGTCGGTAATGATTTCTGTCTTCACAGAAAGTCAGTTGTTAAACGTCTTTAAATTCAATAGCATCTTTTAAAATCTGATAAATTTACAGCATGGACCAGACATGCACGCCTCGGGCACTAAACCCTCGTCAGTGATCCTCAGTATAAACAATGTTATATGGCCAAAAAGTATGAAAATTATTATGTCCAAAAATGTACCAAAAAGAAGTAGCAGAATTGGTGGGATATGATGCTACAGGACCCACATTTTAGAAATTTCAAGAAATTTTGTAACAGAAAATTTCAAATGCGTTGAAGAGACAGACGATCAACAAAAGTTGATCGAACTTGGCTACATGTACCCTCGGGGACTCTTGGTCCACCAGCAGTGACACTCACCAAGTAGTTCAAATGTTAAACGTCTTTAGATTCAATAGCATCATTTAAAATCTGATAAGTTTACAGCATGGACCAGACATGTACGCCTCGGGCACTAAACCCTCGTCAGTGATCCTCAGTCTAAACAATGTTATATGGCCAAAACGCATGAAAATAATTATGTCCAAAAATGTACCAATAAACGTAGCAGAATGGGTGGGATAAGATGCTACAGAGCCCACGTTTTAGAAATTTCAAGAAATTTTGTAATAGAAAATTTCAAATGCGTTGAAGAGACAGACGATCAACCAAAGTTGATCGAACTTGGCTACATGTGCCCTCGGGGACACTTGGTCCACCAGCAGTGACACTCACCAAGTAGTTCAAATGTTAAACGTCTTTAAATTCAATAGCATCATTTAAAATCTGATAAATTTACAGCATGGATCAGACATGAACGCCTCGGGCACTAAACCCTCGTCAGTGATCCTCAGTCTAAACAATGTTATATGGCCAAAAAGTATGAAAATTATTATGTCAAAAAATGTACCAAAAGAGGTAGCAGAATGGGTGGGATATGATGCTACAGGACCCACGTTTTAGAAATTTCAAGAAATTTTGTAACAGAAAATTTCAAATGCCTAGAAGAGACAGACGATCAACCAAAGTTGATCGAACTTGGCTACATGTGCCCTTGGGGACTCTTGGTCCACCAGCAGTGACACTTACCAAGTAGTACAAATGTTAAACGTCTTTAAATTCAATAGCATCATTTAAAATCTGATAAATTTACAGTATGGACCAGACATGCACGCCTCGGGCACTAAACCTTCGTCAGTGATCCTCAATCTAAACAATGTTATATGGCCAAAAAGTATGAAAATTAATATGTCCAAAGATGTACCAAAAGACGTAGCAGAATGGGTGGGATATGATGCTACAGGACTCACGTTTTAGAAATTTCAAGAAATTTTGTAATAGAAAATTTCAAATGCGTTGAAGAGACAGACGATGAACCAAAGTTGATCGAACTTGGCTACATGTGCCCTCGGGGACACTTGGTCCACCAGCAGTGACACTCACCAAGTAGTTCAAATGTTAAACGTCTTTAAATTCAATAGCATCATTTAAAATCAATCTGATAAATTTACAGTATGGATCAGACATGCACGCCTCGGGCACTAAACCCTCGTCAGTGATCCTCAGTCTAAACAATGTTATATGGCCAAAAAGTATGAAAATTATTATGTCAAAAAATGTACCAAAAGAGGTAGCAGAATGGGTGGGATATGATGCTACAGGACTCACGTTTTAGAAATTTCAAGAAATTTTGTAACAGAAAATTTCAAATGCCTAGAAGAGACAGACGATCAACCAAAGTTGATCGAACTTGGCTACATGTGCCCTTGGGGACTCTTGGTCCACCAGCAGTGACACTTACCAAGTAGTTCAAATGTTAAACGTCTTTAAATTCAATAGCATCATTTAAAATCTGATAAATTTACAGTATGGACCAGACATGCACGCCTCGGGCACTAAACCTTCGTCAGTGATCCTCAATCTAAACAATGTTATATGGCCAAAAAGTATGAAAATTATTATGTCCAAAGATGTACCAAAAGACGTAGCAGAATGGGTGGGATATGATGCTACAGGACTCACGTTTTAGAAATTTCAAGAAATTTTGTAATAGAAAATTTCAAATGCGTTGAAGAGACAGACGATGAACCAAAGTTGATCGAACTTGGCTACATGTGCCCTCGGGGACACTTGGTCCACCAGCAGTGACACTCACCAAGTAGTTCAAATGTTAAACGTCTTTAAATTCAATAGCATCATTTAAAATCAATCTGATAAATTTACAGTATGGATCAGACATGCACGCCTCGGGCACTAAACCCTCGTCAGTGATCCTCAGTCTGAACAATGTTATATGGCAAAAACGTATGAAAATTATTATGTCCAAAAATGTACCAAAAGACGTAGCAGAATGGGTGGGATATGATGCTACAGGACTCACGTTTTAGAAATTTCAAGAAATTTTGTAACAGAAAATTTCAAATGCGTTGAAGAGACAGACGATCAACCAAAGTTGATCGAACTTGGCTACATGTGCCCTCGGGGACTCTTGGTCCACCAGCAGTGACACTCACCAAGTAGTTCAAATGTTAAACGTCTTTAAATTAAATCTGATAAATTTACAGCATGGATCAGACATGCACGCCTCGGGCACTAAACCCTCGTCAGTGATCCTCAGTCTAAACAATGTTATATGGCCAAAAAGTATGAAAATTATTATGTCAAAAAATGTACCAAAAGAGGTAGCAGAATGGGTGGGATATGATGCTACAGGACCCACGTTTTAGAAATTTCAAGAAATTTTGTAACAGAAAATTTCAAATGCGTAGAAGAGACAGCCCAAACGAAAAAAATAGCCTAACAACTCGTATAAACAGATCATACACAAACCATGGTTTTGATGCGAGTTTCCCGGTTGAAATTTCACATGCAAATGAGCTAACGGATCGTATCATTAAATTTGCATATTGGTGGATCGCATGAAAACCTTAAATATATGTTATGATCCAAGTACGATCCATTGAAAACAACTCGTATACTGCTCATATGATTCTTCTACGATCCATGGTTTTGATGCGAGTTTCCCGGTTGAAATTTCACATGCAAATGAGCTAACGGATCGCATACATATTTGGATATCAACAAATCGTATGAAAACTGCAAGTTTGTGAACATGTAGATGTACAATCCAAGTATGATCCATTTAGAAACATCTCGCATCCAAACCACAAAACAACTCACAACCAAACCACCTAACAACTCACAACCAAACCACCTAACAACTCACAACCAAACCACCTAACAACTGCATGAAAATCATATGATCCAGATATGATCTATTATCTATATTAATAACAACTTGCATAAAAACCTTGTATACATACATGTATTGTCACAAATTTTTAGGTCATCATCCCATGCATGTACCAGTACACATGTTACATATTAAGTGAAAATAATACGAAACGATATTAATTTGCAACAACATTCATTTTTCCGTATATATACACATTTACGTATTGAAATCAAAATCAACTTTTATTTCATTTCATATAAATGCATTTTAATCCTTTTTTCCAATTGACATTAAGAAAATAAATCATTTTCTAATACATGTATAATCAAGGAAATCTACATGTATATTAGGGCTGTAACGGTTCAGAAATTTTTCGGTTCGGTTTGAATTATGAACCTCGGTTCTTCAGTTTTCGATTCGGTTTAAAGCAGAATACATTTTCAAGGTATTATTACCAGTTTGTTAGGAGTTTTCCACTTCTGTGTTAATGTGACAAATTAATTTTGATATATACACAGATACACTCAAAATATGATGCAAATTTTAAACTGTATAGTGATATACATGTACTGGTAAGATTTCACGAATCATATAATATAACATAATTTTCAATCGTGTACCTGTTCTGTAATTTGAGGTGCCTGTTGGCTAACTTGTTTAATTTTGCGAAGTTTCTGAATGTAAGTAGATCATAGGTCATACTCGGCCTGCTTCTCTTCAGAACGATGTCATGCACGTTTCCAGTTAATTTGTGCAGACATTGCCGAAGTAGAACAAGTCAAATACTAAAATTCAGTTTTGCAAATCCTGCAAACGGTAATAGATCACCCTTCGACTTTCAAACTATCAAAATGATCGCCTGGCACCTCTGTTTTGATGTCTGGGTCGCCATTACTAAGATCTCAAAAGTCTACTGAAGAAAGCGGCCTACTATTGGTCTGGCCAACAGAGGTGACCAATCAAAACGTTCGTTATTTCAGAGAAAATCAAAGGAAAACCGAATCGAAATCTGGAAATTCCGAATCGAATCGAACCGTGAGATTTTGAACCGCAGTTAACCGATTTTTCGGTTAATCGTTACAGCCCTAATGTATATTATTAATTACAAACATGATCATGATGATGCGTCAAAATTTTAACAATAGAACATACATGCGTGTATTTCGATATTAATAATACAATGTACAATGTAATTTATTGTTTCAAGAGCTTATCATATACATATTCATACTGAAAATTAAACTAAGAGGTGTGTCACCTGTACCGTAGTATGCTTAACAATGTGACCTTGAAGGTGACTTTGAAAGTTCATAAGGTGTTTTACAATTATTGCAAGCTTTATATGGTAGAATTATAATGTATATCAATTAAGTTATAGCCATTTTTGTGTGAAAAACCAATTACCGGACAGTTGGACGGACAAACAGATCCCTATTACATGTATGTTGATCTCGAATTGTAGGCGACGTAAAATTTTAAGTTTCAAAGCAAGTAAAACAATTTTCACATGTTACATACACTTTCAAGCAAAGTTATTATGTATATATACATTGTATTCAGAGTGTACAAATACATGTACAATGATTATTGATACAAAATATGTGAAACTTTTCAAAACATTGAAATCACACCTTTTATAAATTCAAGATTTTCAAGGCATTGTAAGTTACATGTACATGATGTAGTTGCATTAACATAATAGTACAGGTGAATAGTGAATGTTTACTTGACTCAACTCTATTCATCAAGTTACATGAACATGCATTTAATTGTAAATTATTATAAAGTAAACAAATAAAACATTGAAAAAGTGGAACATAATTTTCTGCACGTTGTAACATCTGGTCGGAATATGTACACACATATATGGTTTGTGCATCAACTGCCACAATGGGTAGACATGGTAGAAGGCCTTATCTATATATGTAGTTACTCCATAACTTCTTAAATAACAGAACTGCAAACTCTAAAGAGCTTTATCCATGGCCACATAATCAGTCCCGTTTAGCACAAAGTGACTGTACATTCTGATTCATCCCTCGTTAACATCACAGACTCACTATATGTATTTCCTGTAACAAATTCAAGGTTAAAGTAAAATCAAACTTCATATTATTTTTTTAATAAAGTGTCATTATGGTCATAGGCTCATACTACAATGTACAGGTATGTAAAAAGAGAGAAACATGGTCTGTCAATTTTATGATCAAATACATGTAGTTAGTGGTACACGTATAACTATAACACGGGCAGGAACACGTTACGTCGCCTAACAGTACCGTTGTCAGAAGTATTTAAAGGTCTGCACTTAAAACCGTCCGTTGACATTATGCCACAGGTAAGGATATGAAGGAAACCATCCGTTGTCGTGACAATGAGCATGTGTGGAAAGTATGATTTTCTAATAAACGTTGAAATTATAAAAGTAATACACTCGAAAATTCAATGGGGGGGGGGGGGGGGGTAGTCATAACACTAAGCTATTGGTTTATATGCTTTTCTGGTACTGATATACAGTTTGAAAAGAGGAGATCGAGTTGGCGTCCTTTGATCACCACGTCATGCACATGTGTTATTCTTCATTTTTCTTGAAATCTTTGAATATTCAGTTTATCTTATTCCAGAAATATACTAATAATAAAAATCAAGTCTTTATAATGCTCCTCTGGTAGTGTCATGATGACGAATTCAATTTTGGACCACTTGTTTGGGACTTCTCTAAAATTAGTCCGTTGTCAATCCATGTTGCGAAAGTTCTGTCCGTTGTCAGATGTCCGTTGTCTGCTTTTATATCTTAATGGATGGAATGATACTATGATACCTGTACTTATCATTAAAATCCATCAATCAATACGCACAATTTAATTTTCAACCAATTTAGAATGGAGACTGATTTGCCCGGAATTGAATTCGCCGAATCATCCGTTTTGTTAAGATATCCTTAACATTAAATTTTATTCGTCCCGTCTTAGATTCATCTTCTGGGCTATGGGTGAAAAGGGTAAAATATAAATGGAGGCGAAAATTTGAATGTATACAGTATCTTGCTTCATAAGTTTATTATAAACCGGTGTAATGCAGTAGTTTTCTCATAGGAAAATTTGCTATATAAGAGGTTTCTTCCCCTTGGAGATATTCCGCTATATATTAGACAATCCTCATATTAGCATGGATTTTCCCCATTGAGAAGAAGAAAAGAGGGGATCTCCAACAACACTAGCTTACACCACCCACAGCAAAACCCCAAAACACCCAATGCAAAAAACAGAACAGACACCTACAGAAAGAGACGCAAAAGGGACAAGGAACACAACCTCACACCATAGAAACATGAAACATAAAAGAATACACATAAACCAACGATACCAATGGGCAACCGGTGCCGACTTAGGACGGCCATCTGCCATGTAAATAGCAGACGGTGTGGTTATCATGGATTACGTGCGCACAACCATCCCACTATTCCGATTTCCCAGAGGTCTCGAAGAACGCACAATTATTGTGTCAAACACTGTTAGATGACCACACGCAAAAAAGACCGTAAAACGCAAGGGTCCATGCAACACAGATGAATATGTAAATGGATATAGAAAGAGGACGTGCGTAATACAGTCCGTGATCTGCCGGCTGTAGCGAGCACATATATGTTATCACCCGAGGAGTCCGAGTGACATTTAGAGAGGACAGGTGGTCGGGCACTGTCTTCTCTAAGGAGGTTTGGACAGGGCATGTCATGGAGTCCCGTCGTCACAGTCAGTCAGAGTGCAAGTCTTAAGAATGCGCCCGTACAAGATTGGTCAAGTACCAAGCTTAGTGTCCGACTGGTGACATGTTATATAACCATTTTCCCCCTGTTAAGTCCATATTTTGTTTACCTTCCATTGGCTTCCAGTATTGCAATACATGAAAAATGTTCCAATGGTCTTACATTTATATATATTGCACCCATGTCTCCTCTTTACCCACCAATAGTCTCTATCACTCTTGAAAAGTTGACTTTATAATTTGATTTTCATCATCGGTTCTGCAGAAAAGAAAGGAGGGGATCTCCAACAACACCTAGTTGCAGCATCAACAGCAACCTCCCAAAACACCCAGTGTAAAACACAAAAATGACACGCACAGAAAGAGACGCAGTAGTACATTGAACGTCAAATCACAGAAAAACATAAAACACAAATGACTACACATAAACCAACGAGACCAATGGGTAAACGGTGCCGACTTGCCAACGGTGCAGAACGAACGCGACATTTTGAAAAGTTCACAGACTGGCTGAAGACAGATGGTGTGCTGTAATAAAAAAAATCACAAAACATCAACAGAGCAGGATATAATTACTCTTCCCGGACACTTGACCCTATTCCTATTTTTTCTTTTGTAGAATATGTAAGAGGTTTCTGGGAGGGGGAGGGTTAGACACTCACACACATATGGGGTTTTAGACAAATTCATATATATTCAGACAAATACATTCATCAACAGACACACTCATACAGAAAGATATACATAGGCAGACGGACAGACAGGTAGACAGACATACACAGATGTACTCACACACACACACAAACAAAAACATGTATTGACTTTGATTTCAGTAAATCCAGTTTATCACAGCATGCAAGACAGACGAAAAATCAGACTAGGCCAATATCTCTTTCTTGACAAAAACCTCACATCAAGTCAAGCAGATAGACACACATAGTCAAGCACTCACAGAAAAACAGACACAGGGAGAAACAAAAAGAGATTCCCACAGACAGACTCAAAGGCAGACACTGACCAAAACACAGACATGAACATCCTGAAAGGAACATCCTGACAGACATACACAGACATAGAGTATACACAGACATACGCAAAAACAAACGGACAGATAGGCATGTATATAGACAGATACATACACAAAAGACACAGACAAATGTACTCACTCACGTACAGACACACATGCTAACAAACGCGGACAAAAGAATTCACTCTCAGGCAGACAGAGACACCGATATCGACGCTGACATAAAAAAAATACACACACGAACTTTCATACAGACACACACAAATGTAAATAACATATCAACTTCAATTTTCATCATCACCTGAGATATTATACATGTAATCTCTATTGAATGAAAAATTATAAATTTAATGTTTCAAAGAGAAAATCCAAACCATTTATGGTAGGCGAGGGAAATCTGCTTTAGGGGACTTCAAAGACTACAATAAAGATGTTGTTTTTTTTTTCGCCGAGGATGGGGGGGGGGGTCTCCAGTAAGTGTATAGCAGTTACAGGGAGCTACTATGGGCAAAATTATAATGGCCATTTATTACAAGTATTTTATTACTTTGTACGTTTATGTTCATTTTTGTGCATTTGACATCATTTTGTCCCTTCGATAAAAGGGTGCCTAATAACCTATCTGTAGGTAAGAATCTTATTGTTTCTGGGAAAAAAAAGCATGCGAAAATTCTAGATCAAAAAGCGATTTCATGTTAAGAACGTTTGGAACAATTACGTGATAAAGGCTGAGGCTATCAAAATGTCTTCAATAACCGATATTTGATGTCTTTGTTTTTAACACTATATATGACTTTTTAAATCTATTCTATACGATCCATGTTCACGTAACCTGAAAATTATATGATATCCTCCTTTACAGCTTTACAAAAAAAGAGAGCTGAATACTTTAAGAATTAACTAAGCTAAATTAATTGCTCAGCCTTAGATTCGAAATAAAGATTCAATTCCCCATTCATGCCCAAATACCGTTAAGAGTCATGACAACGGACCATATCTTCTTGTCTTGTCATAACAACGGACATTCTTCATCAAATAATCAAAGTATACAATAAATACACAATGTAAAAGACGGTCATTCACATATATTGTTTGTATAATGTTGTCGATAATTTTCTACATAAAATTGGTATATAAAATTAAATAATTAAGAGACAGGATAGTTTTCCTGTTCAAATTTCCGTTTTCGTCGCTGACAGTGGGTCATCGCCAATTAGATCTCCTCATAACATAAAAGGAGTTTTATTCATTTCATGGTAATAATGTATAACTGAAGCGTGTGGCTACCCCCCGTTGGCTTTTTAAAAGAAATCACCGGTTACCTAATGATTTATTTGTGATTTTACTGAAATTTTGTCGATAATTTTCATGACAACGGATGGTTTCCAACATATCCTCACCTGTTGCATAATGTCAACGGACGGTTTTAAGTGCAGAACTTTAAATACTTCTGACAACGGTACTGTAAGGCGACGTAACGTGTTCCTGCCCGTGTATAAGCTAAATAGCGATAATCTAGCTTCCAATTGAGAACTGACAGTAACATTCATTACAATCGATTGTTTACTGGACAGGTCCGATATATTTTTCCTATTTGTAGCATATGCATAGTGCACATATACCTACCTATATCCATCTTATGCAGTTCCTAAATGCGGGAGTTCAGCTTCCTCCTCTATATTTGGACCCTGGCATGCTCTCCAGTGAATTTGTATGTGACAAGCTCGCAGAACACATGTGTACATGACATGCAGTGCATGGTACATACAATGTATGCTGTGAATAGGCAAAACGCATCGGACCTGTTATATATAATTAGATTTACATTGAGATGCCTGATTATTTATATCATTTACTACATTTATTCTTCAACCAAATGGCCAATGCATCTCCGCATATATATTTGTATGAATGTTTGTCACACACTGTTTTACATGTAGTGATGTACAGTGCAGAGTTCCTGAAAAGTGACGGTTATATCGGATTTGCCAATAAGAAATTGTGTTGTATGATAAAAAACTCACTTTTATATGTGAGCATAGTATTTGACTTACAGACATAAAACTTACACTGTTAGTTACAGGCCTTTATCAGATTTTCCCCTAAAATGGCTACATTGTAATCAGAAAATATTACGACATATCGAATTGAGTAAAAACTACTATTTTCTGATTTCTGAAGTGAGGTTATTTGTTCTAAATATGTAGCAGTATTACCTCAAACTCAATTTAAACATCAGGGCCAGGTTGAACTTGCATCAAGGAAAGAAATCCATCTCAATTCTAAGCCGTTAAAGCTCTACGTACACATTTGGACCTCCCATGCAGACACTAGAATTGGCTGACCAATGATTACCTGTAAATAAAATACTAGACATTATAATGCATGTCATCACTTACAAAATGGAAATTTCAATCATGAATGCGTATATTCATCTCGATGCGAAACATATTTGAAGTGCAAAATAAATTGTTAGTAAAGAGAATTTCTTAAATTACTGTCCTGTTCACTAAATCCAGAGCACCCTGTTTGGGTGATTTATTCTGTCGTCTGAAGAATTTTGCTACAAATTATTGTTTCCGAGAATTGACCTCCTTTAGTCGCAACTGGAAATTAACGTCAAGTTACCCTATCAGCTGCCTTCAAACCGCAATATGGAAAAATAACATGTCTACGGGAAATTCCCATGTCAAATTTCAAGCCGCCGCCATATTGTTCTCCGTGTCAACAATAGTAAACAGTGACGTCAAAGCCTCCGACGTCACACATTTACGCGATTTTACTATAGAAAATCCCCGTAGACTTTTTATTTTCCGTCCTATTTCTAACTTAGCTGACGCACATACAAAAGAATGGTATTTTCTGTTACAACTAAAGGAGTACTATAAAATTGATGTCTTTTTGGAAGATGACATTAACATATTTTAGAGAAAACCGGGAAGATAGGGTGCTCTGGAATTAGTGAACAGGACAGTAGCTTGAATTTCCTCTATCTCTTGAGTGTTCTCGTACTGTTTACATACCTTTCCGTCGACGTGATTCTGGAACCATCTTAGGACAATAGGCCTTAAATACGTTTGATTCGTGTTCCAGTTGGACTAACAGATTAACGTACACCTACTCTTTAAAAGATCTTTCCCGTCTCGTTCCGATCGAACTGGGCGGCTGAGATTTTCATTCGAAATTTCGCAGATTTTCATTGGCCGAGAAAAATAAATCGTCTCGAACAACTCGACCACCTTCTGTTTCGTTCTTTTCAGTCTCCGACGCAGCATGTTATGAACAGTTCAAGCAGGGTTTTTTTGTTGTTGTTTAAGTAACATATCCTTATTTTATTTTGTTTTTAGCGACGACTGAATAAGATGCTTAAGATATTGCATTCACATATTTGATGTTTATGCACTTTTAATTATTTCTATTTCCCCCCCCCCCCCCTTTTTTTTGCTCGTCATTTTGAAGCTCCATAAAATTCGGGGCCTTCAATTCAAGACTTCTAAACATTAGTCATATGGTCAATGCTGTTATCATAAACGTTTGAAATAAAGCTTTATTAATACTACGTTTTTGTACTAAATGGTATTGCATTGAGGATCTAAATCGATCTAAGATAAAGATTTCAAGAAGAAGTTTTTTTTAATTGGGGTGTGGCCGGGGCGTTCCACTCCATCATTAAGGAACATTCATTCATTCATTCATTCATTCATTCATTCATTCATTCATTCATTCATTCATTCATTCATTCGTTCGTTCATTCATTCGTTCATTCATTCATTCATTCATTCATTCATTCGTTCATTCATTCGTTCGTTCGTTCATTCATTCATTCATTCATATCAGGGTTTAACCTAAGTCTGTTAGGCCCACAAAGTTAACAAACCACACAAAACTTATATACGCAGTTCGAACTAAGATAGCAAATCGTATATAACTCACTTCGTTTGGTCCGCAAAGTCAACAAACCACATAGAATTCATACAAACAATTAGAACTAAGTTAATGAACCATACATAACTCATTCTTTCTATTTGACGAAGATAACAAACCACAAGCAACTCATACCCAACTCTCAATCGACTCACATTTAAGAAACAACTCGCGTCAGGATCATATGACCTTATATGTAATCAAATGGTCTGGATATGAGTTGATAAATGGAACATATAAAAACCATTGTAATAACCCATGGATCTGATGGTTTTGTATGAGTTACCTATAAGTTGCATGTGGTTTGTTAAGAATTTTTTTCGTTTGGGAGACGATCAACCAAAGTTGATCGAACTTGGCTACATGTGCCCTTGGGGACTCTTGGTCCACCAGCAGTGACACTTACCAAGTAGTTCAAATGTTAAACGTCTTTAAATTCAATAGCATCATTTAAAATCTGATAAATTTACAGTATGGACCAGACATGCACGCCTCGGGCACTAAACCTTCGTCAGTAATCATCAATCTAAACAATGTTATATGGCCAAAAAGTATGAAAATTATTATGTCCAAAGATGTACCAAAAGACGTAGCAGAATGGGTGGGATATGATGCTACAGGACTCACGTTTTAGAAATTTCAAGAAATTTTGTAATAGAAAATTTCAAATGCGTTGAAGAGACAGACGATGAACCAAAGTTGATCGAACTTGGCTACATGTGCCCTCGGGGACTCTTGGTCCACCAGCAGTGACACTCACCAAGTAGTTCAAATGTTAAACGTCTTTAAATTCAATAGCATCATTTAAAATCAATCTGATAAATTTACAGTATGGATCAGACATGCATGCCTCGGACACTAAACCCTCGTCAGTGATCCTCAGTCTGAACAATGTTATATGGCCAAAACGTATGAAAATTATTATGTCCAAACATGTACCAAAAGACGTACAGAATGGATGGGATATACAGCACCAGCAGTGACACTCACCGAGTAGTTCAAATGTGCAATTCTAAAGAATGATCTGGTAAATGGCTGAAGATTGGTCCAGTACCATACCTAGTTTCATTTTTGTTTTTTAAAGATTGTATATAGGTTTATTTTTCTTGCCCTTTGCACCCATTGGTAGTGGGTTCACAGTCCATTCCTGTTACGAGTTTTTGCATAATGTCAGCATTTTTATTCAATTTAGCTTTTTCCCATATTGTAAGGTAAGATAGCATCGATATACCTTTAGTGGAATCTTTTGAGTAGTATATAAATGAATACTTTTCTGTGCGTATTTTTCATAAAATTTGAATTTCTGAATTTATTATGATTCTTTTTTATTCTTTTTAGCTGAAAATTCTGGAATCTACCTAAGATTTTGAACCGCGTTTAATCGTTACAGCCCTGAATGCGAGATATGTAATCTTTGCTTACGCTATGTGCTCGAAACGTGCACGTCTGGTCCATGCTGCAAATTTATCTGTTCTGAAATTATGCTATTGAATTTGAAGACGTTTAACATCAAAAGGCTCATGATAAGCATTATATAAATCATATACACTGCACTAAGTTTTCCAGTGCTCTCTTGCGAGTGATTAGGTCCTTGGGCCTCTTGTTTCAAAAGCAGGGTTGGCAATATTCGGAATATTATTGTGGCACCTAGAAGTAGCATCACAGCATAAGATTTGCTCACCAAATTTTGGATATCTTCTTTTTCATTAGTGTAAGAAATATTTTGTAACAAGAGGCGCTCAGTATGTACATGTATCGTAATGATTTGAAACAAGTTTAACAGTCTGCTACAGTAAATAAATTCGTTTGATTCAGATGTACAAATATTTCTACTCTTTTCAATAAAAACAACACGTAACGAATTTTTACAATCAATCATTCAATTTGTTGAGAGAAAACTGGATGCACATATTGGAGAATCATATGAAGAATTTTGTCAATAAGAAACCCTGAATGTATTATAGACCAAAATACAGTCTGCTCTCGATAAGTCGAACTTCAAGGGACCATCGGAGATAGTTCGACTTATCAGGAGTTCGACTTACTGAGTACATGACCAGCAATCGATTTTGAATAAGACTGATGTCCCTTTCTTTATCACCGTTCACAAACGTTTGTGTTGTCTTCTTTTAACGATAAAACTACCTTTAATGTATGTAATGAAACTCCATAATAAGAAAGTATCAATTATCTGTCCACCGATCTCCTTATAATTTGTTTAAGAATTAGAGTTTATTTGTGGTTCGACTTATCCAGGTGAATTTTCAATGTAATATGAGTTATTGGACCTAAAAATAAGTTCGACTAAATGGAAAGTTCGAGTTATCGGAATTCTAGTTATCAGGAGTAAAAATGCATAGAAACTAATGCAAGAGAAACGGGACTTTTAAAAATAGTTCGAGTTAAGCGGAAATTCGAGTTATCCGAGTTTGAGTAAACGAGAGTAAACTGTAGTTTAAATCATAAGAAAAGGGAATGATCTCCAGCATGACAACCCTGCACCCACCCAGTGAAACAAACCCACAAGAGAGGAACACGCAAATGACATTAGACAAAAACTACAAACCACAAAAAATACACGACAAAAATTACAAGAACACCATACAAAACAATCGAAACGGACGTACGAAAACATCAAACATTAATGACAATACATAAAAAGGAAGGAGACCAATGTGCACCCGGCGCCGACTTTGAACGACCATCTGCTATAAGCAAATGGTGAGGTAATTCGGATTACGTGCGCACAACCCTCCCACTTATCCTAATATACAGAGGTCTCTATAGACGCACAATAGTTGTATATACATAAAACTTCTCACTGTAAGGTGAAGTCACAAACAAGACAGTTCAACGCAGCGGCCCTCTGTAACAAAAATTCAATAAAGAAGATCTAAAACATTCTATGGCATGCGTATAACAGTCTGTGCTCTGCTGGCTGAAGCGAACTCATAGTTTCACAAAATTTTGTGACGTCTTCTTTTATCGCCGTAATTTATGACATTTGATGTATTTAGAATTGCATTCTGAATGTTTGTGACAAAAAATGACTGGCCCTGGACAAACCTCGCAAGAGAAGATGGCGCCCTAACCACCTGTTTTCACTGATGTCTGTGATGTAATGAAAAACACAAAACCGAAATTCAGAATAAAAAAAATCATTGTCAATTAACATAAAAACGATTCAATCTCTTAGCACCTTCTATTTTTAACATAGATTCTATTTGGATATGCTACTTAATCGACACTACAGGAAATTTGAAGCCGCACATTCTCTGTAAAGTAAATGCATAAATCTAAATTCTACAATATAAAACTAGAGGGCTAGTGAAATGAATTTGGCGCCTTGTGAATAACACTTTGGCTGGAAGATTCACTAATGAAAATTGATTATTCGAAACACGTGTCTGGTGCATGAAAATTGGTTTGAAATTATCTTCAAGAAGGTATAGCGTTTGAACACTTCTGTATTACTATTATGGTGATAGCATGCATTAGTATTGCATGCATTAGTTCTGCATGGACTATTTTTGTCCGGACAACTACACGGTTTGCTACTTAATAGTATAGACGTTTTCGAACTCTTACCTTCTTGAAGAAAATTTCAAACCAAATAGACACGTGTTCCGGCTAGTTAATCCCCATCAGTGAAGTTTCCTGCAAACGTTATTTTCAGACATAGCCTACATTCATGTTAGTCGCGCCCTCTAGTTTGACTTTTTGAATTTTGTATATCTAAGGAGAGACTGCACTGCTACAATTTATCTTTAGGGTCGTTTCAGTAGCAATGTTTTACAAAATTTAAGCCCAAAAAGAGCATTGGGGAGATGGTGCTAGGATCTTAATTTCCTTTGATTTCTATGTTTAACGTGCTCAAATGATGTTTTTGGATGAAATTTAAAGTTAGCGTTATAGCAGTAATAGCAAAATAAGATATAATGTCAAACAGTTGAAGGGTAAAAGAAAACTTCTTTCATGCTAAACGGCTGGAAAGAAGTTATTAATAAGTGGCGGATGACCGTCTTAAGCCGGAAAAGGTTGCTTATTGATCTTGATGGTTTATATATAGCCTTTTGTTTTAGGTGTTTTATTGTCATATTTGGTGTTCTTTGGTTGTCTTTTGCTGTGCTTTTTGGTTTATGTGTTGTCATTTGTGGTTAATATGTCTGTGTGATTTGGCGTTCCTTGTACCATTTGCGTCTCTTTATGTGCGTGTCTGCTATATGTTTTTGCAGTGGGTGTTTTGGTGTTCTTGCTAAAACTGGGTGTTGTGGAAGATCTCTTCTGTCTATTGTCCCATCAAGTTTTCACATTTGCTGTGGTTGTTACGATATAGTTCTGTTGGAGAATTCGTCCTTTTCTATTATTGATATTGCATCATACGCCATTCAGAGATGCTATTTATATAATAGTGTCAGGTTTAGTGTTCACTTTGCCGAAATAGTAGTCAGGGTTCTGGCACATAGTGCACGACCCGAAGGGGAGTGCACTATGTGCCAGAACCCTGACTACTATTTCGGCATAGTGAACACTAAACCTAACACTATTGTTATTATTATGCTGACTGTTTTTGATAGTGAACATCCATTGATTCATTTCATACTGCGTCTGACAAACACTTATTTTTTTCACAGACTGCTTTTTGATAGTCTTTGCCTTCTTCTACCATCATGTAGTTGTGCTGCAGAATATAGGTATAGTGATATTTTCCCAAAGGTAAGGGAAATGTCAAGGTCATATTCAATTGTATCACCTGTCTGCATATTCATAGGGATACCTCCATTTTCTTACAGAGAAACAGACCACTAACCGAGATTCTACATTCCTATAATTCATAAACCAACAGTAATTCAAAGTTACGATGAATAAAGAGAAGATCTCTAAAAGGACGTTATTGCAGTGAACACAAAGTAAACACAGATACAATGTGAACTAAGAAAATGATATGTGCTAATGTTTGTCTCTCATTTGAATTGAAAATGAAATAGAAGTTAAGGATCATTTCAATATTTTATTCAACGCTGTCAATGTTTTAATAGTTGTAACCATAACAATAACAGATTATAATGTCGACTACTTTTAGTAATCTTTCATGAAATTAAACAATGTCCATCGTGAATAGCAAATGAGTTAGGGCAGTACATTGGTTATCGTAAATAACAAACATGAATCTTTTAAACTTAATATTTCTGAAGCTGATCCATAGCTAGTTAGTTCCATTTTATGGGATTATCACATTCACCATAAGGTAAAAAGGTGAAACAACAATAATAGTACAAATCAATTTGCATAAACTTTGCAAAAAAAATAAATAAATAAAGTGTACCAACACTGAACACATGGTGAACAAAGCTCCTTTAGCCATTTCTAACGCATATAATTGTTGATTGTGACGGTACAACCTGAAAAGTTAAAAATTGGTTGATTCTGCTGGCCCACGTCAGCTGATGTGCAGCTCGTAGAAGTACATGATATTTCCATTTCAGTAGCATAGTGAACTAAATCCTCGTCGTTCAGCTCAATATCAAGGGCATTTGAAGGTATAGGAACCAGGACTCCTATATAAATAAAAAGAATCAGTATTAATTTTCTTACCTTATATAATACATACTATCATTGGTTATGGTGTATGGTTTTTCATATACTCTCCAAAAATAAACATGTACACCCTTATTGGTATCGATTACATTTGTACATCCAAAATGTATATGCATGATGACAAACAGACATACAGACAAATAAAAATGCTGTATTTAATTTCAATTCTCTAACATCCCGGTCCAGTCATAATCATGATAATAAGGGATGAAAGAGGATAGAAATGACAATCAATTAAACACAATTACATGATTCTCTGCAAAATTTGACAGATCTGTACGAACAATCATATAGCACATGTAGCATATTCAAACTAATCAAAGTAAAGATTGACAAATTTATCTAATGAATGACAATAAATTGAACTACCTACCTGTACCATTAGTGACCTCTTCCTTACTAGTAATAGTTGCAGTAATGCCATTACATGCATCAGTAGGCTTGGTGGTAGGTTTGGGCTGTATACCGGTACAAAGGCTAAGCGCATCAGACATAGCTTTCTTCTGTGTATCTAGAAAAAAAATATTACAAAAAATACAGTAAGTTTGACTGGAACAAAAATTTAGGCATTTTTTTTAATCATGTACATTGTATACCTGTATCATATGCATTACGATTTAAAAGATTCCACACAGTTGCGGATTTAGGGAATGCAGAGGGAAGAATTCCCCAAGCATTGGCCCCATTCTCTCCAACCCTGCATTTCTGACAATTTTCAGTTTTTGACAAATTTCAACAAAATTTACTTGAATGCCTACTGAAAAGGGGTCACCGTATCTGCCATTAATGCCCCGTGTATTTTAATTGCTTATAGAATTGATGAAATACATGAGTGATTTAAAGTGTGTACTATAATATCAATAAACATTTAGGTAAGTAAAATCATGATAATAGGATTTGCTCTATATGATATGGAAAATGAAAATGATTTCAAATCCTCTTGGAACATGTATGTATAATATTCCTTTCAAAATATTTAACACAAAACATTCAATATATAAGAGTACTAACCAGAAGTGTCGTAACAGTAGCTGGATAGGGAGGCTTGATTTCGATGTCCACTTATAGTAGCAATGTGCCTGGATTCAAATCCGCAATGGTTTAATAATGTTATAGTAGTGGATCGAATGCAGTGATTTGTGTATTCCCTGGACAAACCGGCAGATTTTGAGAGTTTCTTCATGAACTTTTTCACAGCATTCACACCAATAGGCTCATTACGGTACCAAACTTCATCTTCATCCGTGAAACTTTGTTTTGGATGTAGAAACAACCTGGGTGAAGTCTTGTTCCTCTTAGACAAATACTTCTCAACTGAAATGACGGGACATCTTATGGTTCCTGTTGAAAACATCAGTGCACCAGTTCCTTCGTTCTCATTAGTAGTCCCCTGGTGATTTTTGGACAGTTCAGTTGTTATTTTTTTAACACACTGCTGTCCGTGGACATGTTCAATGGCAAAGTCAGTTACTTTCAAATGGTGTAGATTTTCCTGACCCCGCCTACAAAAGTATAGAATGACTTCGAACATTACCTTGTTCAAAAGTCCTTCTGGTGTAGCCATATTGAATACCAGCTCATGGTTGTAAAGTTTCTGAAGATCCTCAATGGATATCGCAGGATGATGGTCCACCGAACCTTTCCCCTCCGCCCAAGTTTTCCTCAGCAGAGACGAAAAGCAGCTGTTCGCCTTTGTGAATTCGCTGTCGTTTATTATATCGATTGTTCTTTCATTAGATTTCAGGAAACGGCTTATCCCCTGTCTGATATTTAGTAGCGAGTTCTTCTTGTACAATTCCCCGTTTTTTGTGCGCACATTACAGTAAAAATCCTCCAATGCCTGAGATAACTCCACTTTACTGTAAGTCGTAACATCTTCATTATACCCTCGATCTTTAAGAAATTCAACTAGAATGTTCATACTAAATGTCGTTGCATTTTTAGTTTTTTTGGAGCACAAATTTTTGTCCTTAAACTCCTCGGGACTAATTTGTGCAAAACGGGCACTGGAGGAAGCCATTTGCAGAAGATAATCGGAGTCATGAGAGCGCTTAAAGTATACCTGGTATTCCCTTCATAGAAAACGTTTTCAAGATATATGTTATGAACATTAATTGTACGAGTTACCCCTCTTTTCAAAAAAAAAAACCTGTGTTACAGACAAACATATTCTGGAGTTACCCCTCTTTGACTGTAAAAGATTTATATTGTGGTCGTTTAGTACTGGAATAATTCAACAAGAAAAAATATAGCAACATAAATTTGGCATTAATTTTAAAGGAAAAAATAAATAACTAGGAACATTTACTTGGGTATGCAAACAAATTTAATTAAATATCTTTTATGAAAGCGACATATCTGTATATATAAGCATGTCAGCATTATATAATGTAAGAACACTACTGCGGAAAGACAGGGGTGCACTATTAGGGTGATAGAGCACACTTAGAAAGGTGATAGTGTACAGCTAAATCGTTCTCTGTCACAATATGGTAGAGTAGAACCTATCACAGAAGAAACTCACTGGAAGCATAATAATTGCAATTGGTACATTGTTTGAATCTAATAGTATCTACATATTTGTAAATATGGCGTTTGCTTAAGATGTATTCAAATGTCTATATGTTCAACTTATTTGGTATAGCGTATCCTCCATCATTGTTGCTGAGTACACTATGGTCAATGCAGCATCTTCATTAACAAAGTTACATTTGACCGTATTTTCCTATTTGGACATTTACAGATTCGACACGTTTCCATTTGGCATTCGCGGTAATTGTCGCTCGAGTCAGAGGACGTCCACTCCTCCTGGACACCTTGTCCTGCCTCCTTTCGGGGGTGCACGACTGCTTTCTTAATGGAGACACAGACAATTATACCATATTCTCCAGATCATTGACTTTTGTACTACGATTTGTACGTCTTTTTTGGTATACTTTGTATCGTCATTTAGTCAAAGATCGACCTACATGCAAGTTAAACTTTCGGTCTCCAGCGTCACTAATTTGACATTACTCGTTGAAATGCACATATGGTGCACTCATAGTTTTACGATAGAACATTAATTTCAATATTAATTAAAAAATATTTTTCAGAAAAAAAAACAGATGTCTCCCCCTCCCTCTAAGTTACTTTGACCATAGGCCAAGATGATGTGAAACATTTGAGTCATGAGCAACATCATACTAAAATATGAAAGTGATTCATTATATTGTTTGAGGTAAAGCCCAAACATGATAAGCATATATAATTTCATTATGAGCATATTTAGTGAAATTGACTCTGGTCACATGACCTTGGATATAGGTGATCTGAAACCTACATTGTATGGATCATGAGCAACAAAAAACTGAATTAAGGATTGGATACATGGTACAAAATATAAAGCCTAAACATGATAAGCCTAGCCAATTTCTGCCTAGACATGATTAGCATATACATTTTCATTACAAAAGTAAGAAGTGACCTTAACCATGTGATCTTGGGACAATGTGATAAGAAACATTTAGTCCAGAGAAACAACATACTAAAATATGAAAACAATTGTAAGAAGGGTTCAGGAGATATAGCCCAGACAGGATTAATACGTACAATATCATTAAAAAGAACTCAATGATCTTGACCCTGGGTACATGACCTTGATAAGAAACCCTCCAATCCTGAGCAACAGCATACTTAAGTATAAGAGTGAGCCAGTATACGATTCCAAAGATATAGGCCAGACTCAATAGCATTTAGAATTTTATTTAAAAATGTAATACTTAACCTTGACCTTAGTCATATGACATTGGATCAAGGTGGTGTGAAACCTTTGGTTCATCAGCACCATCATACTAAAATATGAAGTGATCCGATCGAGGTTCAAAAAGATTAAACCTGGACATAATACACGTAACAAATACAATTTAATTCAAAATATACTAATTGACCTTGACCTTGGTCACATGACCTTGAGTCAACGTGATGTGAAACATTTAGGTGACAAGCAACAACACACTAAAATATGACGGTGATCTGATAAATAGTTAGAGATACAACCCCAACGGGATAGCATGTACAATTTCATTAAAATGTACTTAGTAACTTCGACCTTGATCAAATGACCATTTGTCAAGGTGAAACCTTTAGGTCATGAGCAAATACATACTAAAACGTGAAAGCAATCCAGCAAGCCGTCTGAGGGATAAAGCCTAGACAGGAATGTATGTACAATTTCATTAAAAATATAGTAAGTGACCTTGGCCTTTGTCACATGACCTTGAGTGAAGGTGATGTTAAGCCTTCGGGTCATATGGAAAAACATACTAAAATATGAAAGTGATCAGGTTAACGGTTCAAGAATTATAGCCCAGACAGGAATGCATGTACAATTTCATTAAAATGTAATAAGTGACCTTGACCTTTGTCGCATGACCTTGAATCTAGGTGATGTGAAACCTTCCGGTCATAAGCAGCAACATGCTAAAATATAAAATGATCCGGCAAACAGTTAAGGAGTTATAGCCCAAAAAGGAAAGTATGCATAATTTCATTAAAAAAGGGACTGAGTGACATTGACCTTGGTCACGTGACCATGGGTCAAGGTGATGTGAAACCTTCGGGTCATAAGCAACAACATACTAAAATATGAAAATGATTGGGCAAACGGTTCAAGAGATATAGCCCGGACAGGAATGCATGTACAATTTCATTGAAAATGTACTACGTGACCTTAACCTTGGTCACATGACCTTGGGTTAAGGTGATCTGAAGCCTTCGGGTCATATGGAACAACATACTAAAATATGAAAGTGATCAGGTTAACGATTCAAGAATTACAGCCCAGACAGGAATGCAAGTACAATTTCATTAAAATGTAATAAGTGACCTTGACCTTGGTCACATGACCTTGGACCAAGGTGATGTGAAACCTTCCGGTCATAAGGAGCAACATGCTAAAATATAAAAGTGATTCGGCAAACAGTTAAGGAGTTATAGCCCAAAAAGGAATGTATGCATAATTTCATTAAAAAAGGGACTGAGTGACCTTGACCTTGGTCACATGACCTTGGGTCAAGTTGATGTGAAACCTTCGGGTCATAAGCATCAACATACTAAAATATGAAAGTGATCGGGCAAATGGTTCAGGATAAATAGCCCGGACACGATGTGTGACAGACGGACGGACAGACAGACGGTCGGACGGACGATGAAGGCAAAACCAATATGTCTCCTCCCCGTTTGGGTGGGAGACATAATGATTTCAGAATAGTGTAACAGAAAGATTTCATGACATGAAAAACAGTGTCTTGTATTTTTTTTTATTGTGCATCTTTGTCACACTAAATGGCATACTGGATTACGAGGATGCTGAAGTTGATGCTCCAGAGCCAGTTCCGGCGGATGGTCCGGTCAGAGTGTGAATATCAAACTTGTGCAGAAGTGACTGGAATCTGAAAGAAAGAAAAAGATTATATATTCACCATATTCACTCTCATGTCTTATCCGTTCTTCTTTCCTTCCATGTAATCAATATTAATAATAACAACAAGAGATTCAAGGGGGCCACATCACTCAACTGAGTTACAAACAAAGGAAGGAACGTGGTCAAAATTCTTCAACCGATTAGAGCCCTCCACCGCCATATCTGTTAATCAATCTCACGAAAAAGAGAAACGTAGTAGATGACCATGAGTACTTACTATTTCGTGTAAGGTTTCGTGAATATTGCAGAGAGGTTGAAATGTGTCGGCCAATTTGAACCCGGCCATATTTGTTTGCCAATCGGCCACGAAAAACACAAACCAGGTAGAGGACATTGGGTACTTAGGTTTCATGGAATTCTGTACAGCGGTAGCAGAGGAGAAGTCAAGAATGCGTAAGCTAATCAGAGCCCTCGGGAGCCGGACCGGTCGGCACGAAAAAAAAAAAAAAAAGAGAAAATAAGTTGAGGATATTGAGTAGTTTCTTCCTGTACGATTTCCTGAAATTCTGCGCAGTGGTTGCATAGAAGAAGTTTGAAAATATATCAGCTACTCTGAGCCTCTGGAAGCCATATGTGTTAATCGATCAGTATGAAAAAAACACAAGCTAGGTAGAAGACCGAGAGTACTTGCTTCTTGTGAGGTTGCCTGAATTTCAGAGCAATGACTGCAGAGGAGATGTCGAAAATGTAAAAAGTTTACGCAGGACGCGAAAGGACGGACAGCGCCACGCTATGACAAAACCTCACCTGAGCTTCGCTCATGTGAGCTAAAAAGTCTTAATTTTCTTTTTTTGCAAATAAAGAAAACAAAAGTAAGGAAAGAAAAATGAAAAGAGAAAATATTCAGCGTCATGTTTGATATTAAAATTTCTTGTGTTATGTGAAAAACGCTTTACCTAGATTTTTCAACTATTAAACTAATGACATATAGGTAAAGCATCCCGGCCCTCAAGGAAACGCTTTAAAATCAGTTTTTAGAATTTTCAAAATCTATCAAAATAGCCTTATAGAATGTTTGAACTTTGTTTAAATAACAAATATGTTACTCTTTTCTGTCAAAATATGACACTAAACGATGGCTAAGATGTTCTGACCCTTCGTGCCCGTTGATCGAACCATGCGCAAAAAACCTGGTATTAATGATAGATTTCTTCAAGATAAGTTATCCACACAAATTTTAATGCCAAATTCAAAAAGAAAAAACTACCGGCAGATAGCTATTTGTCAAACTCTTACTGAAAAGGAAATAATAGCATTAAAAATTTACATTCCTGTTAAAATCAGAGAAAACCCAAGAAAAGGATAGCGTCAAAAGTATACATATTATCATAAAGCCACACCTTTAATATGACGTATCGGACATTATCGATATATTAGCAAATATTATTTTTACCTGAGTGGACGTGTTCACAAAATATGTGACCAAAAAAAGAAGGGAGGAGATCTCCAACAAGACCCCGTTGCAGCATCAACAGTAAAACACCAAAACACCCGATGCAAAAACACAAAAGACGAGTACAGCACGACACGGAAAAGAGACACACGACATGTAAACATCAAACACAAAAGACTACACATAAACCGACGAGACCAATGGGTAACCGGTGCCGACTTTGGACGGCCATCTGTCACGCAAGTAGCAAATGGTGTGGTTATCCTGGATTACGTGCGCACAACCCTCTCACTTCTCCAATTACCCAGAGGTCTCGAAGAACGTACAATTGTGGTGTAAAACAACCTCCTCACTGTAAGATGACATCACACAAACAAGACCGCAAAACGCAGAGGCCCCAGAGACACAGATACAAGTGACAATTTGTTCGTCTTTCCTATATATATGTATTGAGAAAACAATGTTAAAGGCCAAAAATCGATGGCTATTTATATGGATTTACCGAATACTTCTTTCCGAAAACAGATTTCACACATAGTAATATATTTGAAAACAATTATTTACATAACACACTGACCATAAAAAGTTCAGTGCACAGTATGCACATGTAATGTCTGGTATCTAAAATTGATACTTACGAATTGCAAATGAATGGGCAGGCATACTGAGAAATCGATCCATGGTCAGGGAGATTTAGAGCAAGAGGTACGCAATGTTTTTCACAATTTTGCTCACTTTCATCAGAACCAAGAGTTTGGTATAGTTGCTCCACTAGAGGTTTTATTTCTGGACTGCTCAACAAATCTAAAAATAACAATAGAAAATATAGAGTGAGTAATTTCAATAGATTCTAAATTAGAATATAGAAATATAGTATAGTTTCCAGTCATGTTGCCTGAAAAGCTTTAAATTGACCTTTCATCAATTTGACATGATCATGTATTAGCTTGCTATTTTGGAAATTTTGAAATAAAAGGGGGGATATTTTATCAACATCATGTTAATCAGTTTTATCTAATTATGTTTATGAATTGACCTTATAGATCCTACACAGCTTTGCAATCTTAAATAAATACATACCCCCCCACACACACACACACAAAACCCCCGAAAAACAAACAAAATGGCAATACTAAAATTTGTTCGACTCTTGAGATCATTTGACTCGAAGAAGGTTCACAGGTCAATGCTGTAAATTTATCTGCTCTTAAATGATATTAGGGTGGTTCGGATGTGACGTCATAATCAATTTACAAAGTTTAAGATCATTATGCAGTATTGCCTTAATTATTAGCAGATGTTGGAATTAAATATAATTTTGATGCTAGAGAAATGATCAAATTCCCTGAACACCGTTTTCTTATTTTCATTTGTTTGTTTCAAATGGACCAATCAAATTCTGGTCATAAGATACACAACACTAACATTTCCAATTAAGACATTCTTATTTGGCCTGTTGGTTGATGATTAGACAAGATTCTCAGTCAGGGATATGTTTGTGACCGGCTAACATCGTCACTGAGGAAATTCTACGGTCGATATGGATAATTCGTCATACACTTTAACAATAGATGATTTACAAACTACAATGCAAATGACCTTCCATTGAAGACAATATAATTATGTAGCTGATCAAATTAAAAATTGTGATATAAATGGAAATTTTCCTTCAGAAAATTTCAAACTTAAGGAGGTCCTGGACAGGCATACTTTAATTTGATACTATCATTTAATTTTCCTAAAAAAATTAAATGTTAATAATAGTAACATACTTTTTCTACATGCAAATGTAAACGTCTTCAAATTGAATAGCATCAGTTAAGAACAGATAAATTGACAACATGGACCAGACATGCACGTTTCGGGTACTTTACCCTCGTCAGTGATCCTCAAATCTAAACAATGTAATATGCCAAAAAAGTATGAAAGTTACTATGTCCAAAAAGCGTACCGAAAGACGTAGCAGGATGGGTGGGATATGATGCTACAGGACCCACGTAAAGCTTCATCAATTTCTTACCGTTAGTTTTGAATCTACGAACGTATATATATATTTGAAAGCCCCAAAATTTTCCGTAAATGTGACGTTAAAATTAAGACACTTTAGGTAATGAAAAACAGTTATCAATCTTCTGTAGAGGCAGAATATTAACTAGTTCTGTATTTTTCATTTAGATATGCTCTGGGCAATCGGATATGTATAGAATTGTAAATGATCACTAGGACTTTTTAAAGAAATTGTCGAAAGACGATAAATTTATGTCTATTTTCAAAACGTCTTTGAGTTGCTAATTTTTAATAATAAAATCCATTTATCTGAAACTCTATCATTTATTTTCCGTAAAAACTTGATATTATCCTCTTCATATGTCAAGTCAAACACCGATGAATTCCTATTCAAATTTGACCGTCTGTTTTTAAGATTTAGTGATTATGTTAGCTCCTCCCCCTTATTTCTACGTTACCTAATCCTGACGTTCTAGCAAAAAAACGCGCCAATATCGCCGTTTCTATTGTGACGTAATAATTGATCTAGATGGGGTTCTTTCGGATACTGTTCTGGACCCCCTTAAAATGTATGATAAATGAGTTAAAATCGATATTAACCTGCGACAAGGAACCTCCTTTGCATTTTATTGGTTGCAGCTGGTGCGTTGCTGTTTCCTACAGCCGAGTTAAAGTGATGTAAGAGTTCTTGGAATCTACAAAATAAATAAGTATCAATTTATCAAATAAGAATTTAAGAAAATATAAGAAGAGAATACACTGACATAAGGCATATCACTTTTAACACTGTACAGTAACAGTTTATAATTTAATAATCATTTTTATTACTCAGAATAGAAAAACTATTCTGATTGGCTTAGAAATTCTGTTGGTATATCTTCCAACTAAATTGTTTAAGGATGTCTATTTATAACACTATGTTTGGATATAGGGATTTCCTAAATCACTGACAAAATTAAATGTCAATCTTTGCTAAAATTTTCAAGTGTAACTTTCCTTTTCTATTTGCATGTACGTAAAAATTCCTGTGCATGTAGGTTCTTTTTCCATCGAAAAAAGAGACACGATTGTTTGCTGTTTGAATCATGGCAGCTGTTATAACTTTGGAAGCAGTTGTATATATGCGCAACAACCGAACTTACGAAATATAGTGCTATAAAATTCAAGAAAAAAACAGCCCGTTTTCCATAAGTAGAGGATATTATACAAATATGGACTTGGTCTCGGTCATTATGTCATTGTAATGACCCGATGAGGTTTGTAATATTGACCGAGACCAAGTCCTTATTTGTTATATTATAAAACGAATCTTAAGAATACACTACCTTAATTTGCAGCAAACAATATAGTCTGCCAGAAAAGTGAAAAAAGTTGTTTGCAGCAAATTGCCGCTATTGGCAATCTTCTGGCGAACAAAAATTTCTTTGCAAGAAAGTTGCCAGAACTCAGTTAGTTTGCCAGAAAGTCGCCAGAACTGCGATAGTTTGCAAGAAAGTTGCCAGAAACCAAACTCTTGTATATTTCTCCTCATAGTGTTTGCCAGAAGTTTACCGGAAAATCTACTTTGAATTTTTATATGGTATCTACCCCTTGCACTGTTCGCCAGAACTTGAGTTGCTTAGTAGGATGACTAAGCTAATGCATCCTGGGAAATAGATGTAAATTTGGCTCCCAAATTGGAGAGAAAGAGATAGGAATGATTGGCTAAAAGGTGTTTGGAATCTTAGGCTTTTTAATGTCCAAAAGTAAGTTATCTTTTTCATTATCATTATTGAATATAATAAGTATGAATTCTATATCCATTTTAGGATAAAATAAAAAGAACAACATTCATTATGCTGAATTTTTCTGACCAACATGTATGTGGGGCTCATTTGAATGATTCACTTCTATTATCATATTCATTATGTTTATGACACAATATGGCAGTTTTATCTTCTGCACAGTTGGTTTTAGAAATCAGATTGTCAAATTTTAATTAATTTCAAACATGTGCGCATTACATGCACATTTTTTTTGGTAGCATAAATGAAAAAAAATTATTGCACATAATTTTCATGAATTTTATCATTTAATAGTCTTAAGTGTACTTTAATATAATGCAACTTTAAATTTGATGTGTTTTCAAATCTTATACATGCATGTACAAATAAATAAGTCTACAGTGCGTAAAGAGTGTGTTACTAAGAGTGTATGTACAATAAAAACATTGCAAGAAATTAGTTTGCAGCAAGTTTGTGGCAAACTTGCCGCAAGTTTGCCACAAAACAAATGCCTAAATCCAAATAAGGTTCTACAGTTTGCCGCAAAGTTGCCGCAATTTCGTTGCCAGTAAACTAATTTGCATACGAATTCTGAGCTTGCGGCAAGCTTGCAGCAAATAGTTGCCGCAAGCTTGCGGCAAACTTGTGGCAAACTTGCAGCAATTGTTTGCCAGAGGCCTGATATTTTGGTAAGGGTATGACTAAAATAATGATTCAAAGCAATATGAACATATCATTTTTTATCAAGAATTCAACAATTATTGTTTCTTTTTTTGTGAAAAGTGTATCTAAACTTTTAAGATTAAACAAAATAACTATCATATTTTCTTATCGTAAATACTGAAATCAGGACAAATACCACACCGAGTCAATATCTTCCGTCAGCGGTAATTATCGGAAAATAATGACTCGCGCGTCAGCCAATCAGAATCGACGTTACATCCTGGGTATATAATATAAAATGATACTAAATAAATCGTTTTCTGTACATGCAGGTATCACTCGAAAAATTGAATAAAAACCTTTATAACATTGGAATGTGATTAAAATTGATAACCTACAATGGATCCAGAAATTATATTCCATAATGCGCGTTATGGGAAACATAATTCATTAATTCATTGTAGGTTATCACGATATAATAAATCAACCTACAATTATGAAATCAGGAATTATGAGTAATATAACTCCTGGATCCATTGTACTTAGGTTATCACAGTATAATCACATCCCAATAAAACAGTTATTATATATATTTATATTTCACTTTTCACGCTGTAATGCCGTTTATATACATTTCAATCTCGGTTGCTAAGGCTTTATTACTATATGACGTTATAGTTCAAATAGAGCCACTGCAGTACTACTATAATCACGATTTAATCTCAATACTAATAAATGGGCATTACAAATGTAGCTAGACAAGAAGTTTAATACTTACGAATGACAGACTAGTGGACATCCGTAGTGAAGAATATGTTCTTCTTGGATAAGAACATTACATTCCTGTTCACACAGCTGTTCAGACACATCTGAACCTAGTTGTGTATGGAGCTGATTTACAAGATTCTTCAGTTCATCCACATGCAGAACTTTGTCTATAATGTAATATAATATAATATTATATAATATAATAAAATATAATATAATATAATATAATATAATACAATATAATATAATATAATATAATATAATATAATATAATATAATATAATATAATATAATATATTAATATAATATAATATAATATCACTGACGAGGGTTAAGTATCCGAAACGTGCATGTCTCAGTTTCTTGTCCATGCTGCAAATTTATCTGTTCTTGCATGATGCTATTGAATTTGAAGACGTTTAACATTAGTTATTTTGTAAATCAATCACACATAGTAAAACGAATACACTGAAATGAAAAATAATACTGATAAATATATCAAATTATATAAAAATTAATGCATACTCAGGGCATCAAATCCAAACAGTGCTCTTTTACCAACTGCTGCGGGATCGACTGGAGCAGAAAGGCCAAAATGTTGTACCAAAGATTGCATTCTGAAATTAAAATTACTAGCGATATTAAACCTGAACTGCTGCGGGATCGATTGGAGCAGAAAGGTCAACATATTGTTACAGAGATTTGAACCTGAAAATGAAAATACTAAATGTATTAAAACTAATACTTGTACATGTAAGTACATCAGATTGTTTGCTGGTGCTTATTTGTTTCCAAAATATTTTCTAATGCAAAAATGAATCTTCAACAAGCGCAATTAGTACCCATAGTTAACCCTACAACCCGCCTGCAGAGATTCTCAACATTCCTAACATGAAGATGTCCAAATTTTAGAGGAATGACATGGCATTACATAGGAAAACTTTATGACCATAATTTGTAGGTTGTTACTGAAAAGAAACCCTTTGAGTAAGACGTACAAATATACTCTTTCTCCTTTCGAACAAAAACAATATAATGAGTTTAGATAATCGACCATTTATTTTTCGTGAGGAGGCGTGTACATATTAGAGAAGTCGAAGATGTACCAATCAGTTATTCAGTCTCAAAGTTGAGAAGGTAAGGCAAAACCATTAGAATTTACATATGATCCTCGGAATAAACAGTATTCCGAAGTGATACCAGGTGCCAGGGAGATCCAGCGTCTCCTGTTTTTATATAACACCAGTCTCAAAAATTTCCATGAAAACATGTCCAATTCGGTGATTGTCCCAATGTACGTATTGATGTATACCAATCAGGATTTCATGTCTTGCCTGGCGATGTCGACAGCACCAGAATCGCAATCCAGGATGTCACTGATCATTCTGGTTAGAGGGATCCCATATGCCATATGAGATCTCCGTAGCGACCGAAGAACGTCCTCAAGGATGATTTTAGCCGTTGTGTAATATAACCCTGAACGAGTAGATTACTTGCAAGCTGCCTGACTCTAACGATGAAATCGTCATATTCGGATCATACCCTGACGTACCGAATACGGAAGATCGCAAATACTTCTAACCAAGACTATACGAATGTTCTTGCACGGTCTTCGATTGTTCTCCATTGTTATGACGTCATTGATTTACTTGGGCAGAAAAGGTGCCCAAATTTTTAACAATGTTTCAGTTAGGTGACTAAATGAAAAATCAGAACGGACACGCTGTACGCGCTGTATTTACGATCTTGCGTATTAGCTGAGAAACAAAAATAGCATAAGTAAAATGAGACGGAATGTTGGTGATCCCCTCCTTCGTGAAAGGGAAGTTAGTTAAGTTAAAGTTGAAATCATCACGCTTTTCGTACAATGAGATATTTAAATTGTCGTTTGCGTCGAGAGAGAAATATCCATGTACGAAGGACAATTTATGTGATGATCTAGTCTAAGTGCGGAAAGCAATACAGAAGAATGAAGAGTGTAGAAAGTGTTATGTAGAGGGAAGTAAGCTGCTTGCTCAAGGTACTTTATATTAGGTGCACATGGACAGCTTAAGATTCACTGACGAAGTTTAACGCTTATTGCACATTTAGACATTTGGCTATCAAGGACATTCTTGATCAGGCCCTTCCCAGTTAATAGTATTTTACCTATTTGGACATAACCCTATTTTACACGTTAAAGAAACTTTCTATTTGCTATTTGCGGCAAGTGTTGTATACAGTCAGATGACGCTTCCTCCTCTCGGGCACACGGTTTTGCCTTCATTCTGAGGTTAACGTTTGCCTTTTGATTGCAATTTACACAGTTGTGATTCCCCTGGATCTTTGACTTCTAAAGTACGGTTGTTACGTCTTCTCTGGCTTACCTAATTTAAAGAAAAACGTTTTGCCTTGTACGTTGTATCACCTTATCTTTTACGGATTATCCTAAAGTCCTAATTTTATTCATCAAGGTGGAAAAAATTGTGTAACTTGTTCATGAACGTTGTAAGATAAACAAATGAAGTTCCATATTTTTTCATTCGTTTGTTTCTTCCGATTTTTTCTTTTCTATATGAATGGACATGTTTACCCAAAATTATTGCAACTTATTCCCATTTATATATATAAGCCATGGACATTGGGTAAATAAAACATCTGATTCATAGTTTTCCAAATACGTTCACACATCCGTATTTGTATAGTTTAAACGAACCACATTATCATTATTATTCATTGTGGACGGATTATTCGCGGACGGATCGACTGGTGAAGGTTTTGGCTGAGGACGGAAAGACCTGTTGACAATTTCATTGTGTTACCTCATTAGTCATTGATTTTTTTTATCTGCACCCCTTACATAAGTTTGTATCACCACTGTATGTAGATTTTCTAGATATATTTTCTTTCAAGATCTAGACAAAGGTTCCGTACATACTTTTCGAAGAAAGGTATCATATTTATGATATGTTTTGCTTAGCTCTACTTCTATCCCAGAAGGAATATGGATCCGACAATAGTTGTCGTCGGAGTTGCTGTTCCTTAATCGATATACTCACTTAAACAAAATCCTCATTAAAATGTTTTTAAAAATATGCTAGACGAAAGGACGGCGGATGATAGATGAAAGGTCATTTTCAAAATAACAAGGCTAGAACATTTTTCGATTCAACCTTATCTTTGCCAGCTAGAGCAATTTTAAAGGTATCTTATTCTAATATAATATTCATAGCATGTCGTTATCTATTTGTTTAGTCAGTAACATCATAAATACACGAAGCACTTACGAACGACAGGTTAATGGGCAAGCATAGTGAAGAATGTGATCTTGGTGGACCAAAGTGTTGCACTCGGTTTCACATTTGGCTTCTGTACTATCTGATCCCAAGGTGTTGAAAAGCTGTGTTACCAACAGTTTAAGTTCGTCGGTTTTAACTGAAAAGAAAATAGGGGATAAGAGATACTTTAGTTGAAACTCTCATTTAGCACAGTATAAAAATATTATAGACACAAATTGTAGAACAATTCATCTAGCCTTTTTATGCATCTAGATTTGACCTCTGACACATAACAATTTAAATCATGGTAAATCAGAAAATTCTCAAAGAGGTAGGGTGCGCCTATTCTTAACCCTAGTTTTGTCTATTTTTTGAAAATTTGTTTCAAACTGATTGTCATCTTGTAAATAAGGGTTGATATATTTTTTTTCAATGAAATTAAAGGAAAAAAAGATAATATCAATTCATAGTAATATTATCTGTCACCCAAAATACTAGTAAAATGCTAACAACCGGATTTCAACACAATACTTGATGCTATAACATAGAGGAAGCGCGTGAAACAGAATTAAAATTTTCATATGAACTATCAAAATGAAGAGGAATATCCCATAAAATAAGTTTGAACTTGTTACATGTTCTTGCTTCAGGACATACAAATGCTGGCCTGTTTGTCTTATACCCGGAAATCTTATTTTCTTTTATGTCATGGAGCCGAATTTTCAATCATTTTGCCTTAAAGGGTAAGGCTGTCTAGTAATCACGTTAAAACTGTACTTTTTGTTTACAAGAATCATACGGAGGACGAAAATAGGATTTCTTCAAAAAATCTATTGGGGCCAAATGTGTCCATTTTTACCCCTAGCCCTTTCTAAATGTATCGCCCCAAGATAAATTTGGGATCTCGATGTGATACATGTATAGTATTTATTATTAGCGTTATTGTTCACTAAGTTGATTAGTTTGGTTTAACTTTGACATATCAAAAATCTACTTACATATACAACGTACGGTTTTTGTTTCTTGTTTTTGTAACAAAGACCTTCAAAATATTTCAAGTGTTACATTAACGATGTACCAGGGTTTAAAAATTTGCGGACATTGTTGTTTTCATAAGATATGGTGAAAAACATTTATTTAATTAAACCTAATTATTCATTCACAATTTCCGTAAAAATGTTATTACGTTATCTCTACACAATATATATACGACATCAATGAATTTTTCCAACTGTCAGGGAAATCAGTAGTCAAGCAAATCATTTGGCTTTGGCATTATTAATCAGAATTATAATATTAAAAAATGTTTTAAGAAATATGTTTCGTTTTCCGGAAAGTGTAAATATTCATTCAGATTGTTCGTTTGTTTTTGTTAATATTCACGAACCTTTGACGAAGACAATAATTGAAGAAGGGAGAATACGGGGAAAGTGACGTTATCATTGATAACGTGGGGGTCTCTTTATGGATATGGGTATTTCATAATAACGCAATTAACTTTTTGCCTTAAAGAACTATATCATTGAATTCAGCCAATAAAACTTGTACTAGAACTAAGAACAAGTTTGAGCGGTCATTTTTCGTATATTGCGTACTGACAGTCTGTGTTTTAGAAGCTTCCAAAGTTTGAGTGGTCATTTTTCGTATATTGCGTACTGACAGTCTGTGTTTTTAAAGCTTCCAAAGTTTGAGCGGTCATTTTTCGTATATTGTGTACTGACAGTTTGTGTTTTTAGAAGCTTCCTAATGCTAGATTTACACTTGGCCACGACGCCCTACGATGTCCACGATTGAGCAAAATCGTGGAGCTCCACGATTCTATAAATAAAATTGGTCTTCACACGCTCTCCGACGCTCCATCACGCTCTGATACGCGCTGTAGCGATTTGTTACGATTCTAGATAAGATCTGTTACGATTTGCATCCCGTTCTCTCAAGCTTCGTTACGTTCCCGTACGATTACCAAGATGAGCTATTACGCTTTGCCACGCTCTATCACGGTTCCCTACGCTTATCAAGTTTTGTTGCGATCTGTTGCGATGCAGGACTACGATTTGCCGCGATTTAACACGATTTGATATGAAATAGACAACCAGTTTCAATACCACTTGCAATATCCGAGCAAGATTAAGCTTAATATCCAGGATATGAAGATTTTATATCGTAAAACGCTGGAAATGGCATTGATGAACCTTATTTGATCTTTCTTTTTTTCGATTGTTAAAGGTAACATTTTTTCTTGAGCAATTCAAATCTTTGATTGCGTGTATATATTTAACTTCGAAGACAATTAATACAGCACCTCACTGATTATCAAGACTTCTTTTCTTAGTCTTCTTCATATGTTAGAAATTGTTGCGGATGAAAAAAAAAACTCTTGTAATCCATCAAAAACGGGTTGTCTCATAATAATTTTCATTATAGGAATATTGGAATCGCAACGAATCTTGTAGATCGTGGACTGAATCGTGGAAACCGTAACAAATCGTCAAAGAGCGTGAGTGAAATCGTAGTGGATCGTAGGAGAACGTGTTTCACCAAGATCTCCTACGATCGCATATTACGATCTGTTGCGCTTTGTCAAGATCTGATACGCTCTACTACGCTCCATCACGTTCACTACGCTCCACTACGCTCTCTCACGATGTAAGGATCAATCGGGACAATCGTAGCAAATTTTTTGAGAATCAAAAATTTTGCCACGATCTCTGCGATCTCCTACGATCATCACGATTCCACCACGCTCTCTTACGATCGTCACGATTCAACCCCACGCTCTCCTACGATCTCTACGATTTACCTCAATCGGGGCAATCGGGGCGATCGTGGCTAAGTGTAAACCTAGCATTAGTTTGAGCGGTCATTTTTCGTATATTGCGTACTGACAGTCTGTCTTTTTAGAAGCTTCCCAAGTTTGAGCGGTCATTTTTCGTATATTGCGTACTGACAGTCTGTGATTTTAGAAGGTTCCTTGCATGACAAATTGCATCTAGTAAAGGGTAATGTATTAAGATGTTCAATTTTTTTTTTCAATTTCACACGAGAAGCAAGTTTTCCACATCAGGTTCATAAGGTAGCACAAAGCACATCTCAAATTATCAACAAGAAAAAACGATGGTCTATTACAGTTGAAGTTGAAATGTATCCATTAAAAATGAGGGCAATTTGTAAAACAAGTTTGTTTTTATAAATTTGAAATTAATTGCATATCATAAATGAAGTAGTTTTATTTATTTGATAATCATTTCTTCGACATTCTGTGATAAGAATTTATAGCAGATTTTTTATATGAAAAGGACATGATTTGTATGGAAGAAAATTGATACAAACTCATACAATGTAAACATCAAATTTCTTACAAATAAAATAAAAAAAGCTCTTACGAAAAGAATCCAAGAGTCCCCGCTTTTGTTGTGGTGGTGGTGTTTTATGATGCGAATTCGAGACTTGAAAACTGGCAGCCTCTAGATCTAGGGAACAGGACTGTAGTTTGATTCACTTTATCTTTATGTGTGTTAAATGTTCAATGACATGCATTTCAACTAATTATTTATAAAAGCTTGTTTGACTTCTGTTTTTTTTTTTATTTTCGTTTGTTACAGAAAATATTTCTACCCGCCTCATACACTTTTGAATACTTTTGAGATAGTGTGACACTGTGTATTTTAATATTATTCAAAGTATTCACGATATATAAAGTATATTTTATGAAAAATTACAAGTAAATGATTAAATATCAGGGCAATTTGTAAAACAATTTGGTTTTTATAAATTTGAAATTAATTGCATATCATAAATGAAGTAGTTTTATTTATTTGATAATCATTTCTTCGACATTATGTGATAAGAATTTATAGCAGATTTTTTTTATATGAAAAGGACATGATTTGTATGGAAGAAAATTTATGTATACAAACTCATACAATGTAAACATCAAATTTCTTACAAATAAAATAAAAAAAATTCTTACGAAAAGGATCCAAGAGTAGTCCCCGCTTTGTGCCTGCTGCGGCTGTGCCTGCTGGTTTTGGTGTGAGTTTAAAATGGTGAACAAGCTCCTGGAATCTGAGATCGAACAGGTATGGTTAAAATTAAACGTTTCTAGTTTATAAACTACTAGAATAACATATAAGTATACAATGCTAAGGCTATTGGGGTTTTTTTTCTTTTGCTGCCATGTGTCTTGGATTGTTTAGTTTTTTCCTTCGTTTTAAGTTCATTCACCGTAATTTTACTTTGCTTAAAATATTCCATCCAATGATTTCATCATGTATCTAGTTGTTGTGACTAACTGACAAACAGATGACAGGAAGACGAATGGTTCTAAAGTTCAAGCGCTTTCGAGAAAGCCGTGGACAATGACCTAAAAATACGAGAAAATTCTTATTCATTGAGTATTCAACTCCCATTTATGGGTATTCTTGTCTATTCTTGTCACGCTCCTGTCGCATTCTTCTGCATTATCATCTGTTCTTAATAACGACGCGAACGTTGCGAAAAATTAAATGTTCTTGTCTAATTTTTCGTTCGGCATATGTTCGTGGCACATTCATGATAAATCTAGTGCATTGTTCTGTATCACTGAGGGGAACTTAAGATGACTGAGATATGAATGTGGCACCAAATTTCATCCAATTATTTTGACTTCATTTTTATTTTTATTACGCATCTGAATAGACACTTCACTAATTGTTAACCAGTTCACTTTTTGCAAAATATATGCAGATATTTCATAAATAAGATTTAAGGGCGCTTCGCTTCATTTTTTTCCAAATCTGAATCATTTAGGTTTGAAACACCTATAATGAAGAATCACCATTCGAAACATGCATATTTGGTGCAGTGCATGCGCATTTAGAATGTTTTGTCTTAAAGGATCAAACATGCCTAATATCATTTTTTCCTGATATCATAATTATGTCAAACATATACATGTATCTCACTAAGTCAAGAAAGGAGGGGATCTCCTACAAGACTCGGTTGCAGCACCAACAGCAACACACCAACAGCAACACACCAAACACCCCAAGTGAAAACACAGAGAAGACACACACAGCAAGATACAAGGAATAGTAAACGAGATATGAAACATCGAACATAAAAGACAACAAATAAACCAACGAAACACATGGGCAATCGGTACCGACTTAGGACGGTCATCAGCCACGTTAGTAACAGATAGTGTGGTTATCCTGGATTACGTGCTTAAACCCTCCCACTTTTCCGATTTTCCAAAGGTCTCGAAGAACGCACAATTATTGTGTAAAATAACCTCCTCACTGTAAGATGACCATACAAACAGACAGCCTACGCAAGTTGAATTTTAAGTGGCCTCAACGTTTACTTCTTACATTGCTAAGTCTGGCAGCAGAGTAGCAAGTTTCTTTCTCTTGAATACGTACAGCACATTTTTAAAAGATGTAAGAATACGAGTTCAGCTTGTATTCAGAGTTCAATAAGATTTGGCGAAGCCCCGACAAAAGATTTATGCTTTGCAACCAGCAATAGGCTGGATTTTGATGCATTTCTTTTTTCGATTCTGCACAATCACAATAATTTGAAATACGTTTCATTTTCCCCGATTTATAATTGAATTGTATGTACAATAAAACATGTGAACAAACTATAAGTTAGTATTATTTTAAATAATAGCGCTTATGTTGTTACAAGATTTGATCTCGAATATCTCATTTTGAATAAAGCTTTTCAAAATAATGCTTTCATATTTCCAGTCACTAAAGCCTTCCTTCTTTTATCATTGTTTATTACGAAACGTTACCATGAATAAAACCAAGAGATTTATATATCAAGAATATAGCGGCCAATATCGAAAAATTATTACCTCAATTCACCCAATCAGATCTTACTATCCTCATTATATACATAGTTTGATAATGACTTACGAGTGGCACACTAATGGGCATCCAAACTGTAAAATATGATCTTGTTGAATGTAATTGCCACATGAACGTTCACACGTTTTCTCCGTTTCATTGGATCCAGCTGAATCAAGTATTTGTTGAAGCAGAGTCGTCAGTTCATTGACATTGAAAATTGATGCTGAAAAGGATAAGAAATTATAAAGTGTGATTCATTTTTAGATATCCTAAAAGAAATGGAATCCAAAAATAGAGAACTTGATAAAATTTATCAGTGAATCAAATGACAAATATGGATAATGACCATATCCCTGTCTACAGTACAAAATCGATAATTCAGAAAATCAGAAATCGAAGGCATACAAAATCAGGATAAAACAGGAACCAAAGCAAACAAAAACAAGAACCTCCACCATATGAAAAGAAGCGAACTCCCGATATGAGAGTGAGACCAGGTGCCCAGAAAGAGTAAGCATCTCCTGCTTGCATGCAACACCCGCCGCTTCAATTCGGTAGAACAAGTCACAAACAAAATCCGCAATCAGATTTCAATATTCACAATAAAAAGGAGTACAAAAGATGAAAAAATAACGAACAAAATTGTTCAGTTTTTACTCTTTGTCATTGATAATTTGTCTTTAACATGGAGGTCAAAACACACCCCACACTAAAAAAATGTAAATTCGGATGTCTAAACGCCTAAACTAAAAAAGAAAATGTTCAATTTTACAAAGCTTATAGGATACATTTTTGTGTTATAAAATAGATTATAAATGTGACCCAGTATGTTTTTCTCACCTATCTTCTGAACAATAACAAATATGGATAATGACCATATCCCAATACACAGTACAAAATCGATAATTCAGATAATCATAAACCGAAGGTATACAAAATTAGGATAAAACAAGAACCAAAGCAAACAAAGAAAAACAAATGTTTGAAATACTAATTGTTCACAAAAAAGCGAAGGATCTCCATGATGACAACCCTGTTCTCACAGAGCTAATCAAACCCACGAGAAAGCGACACATCAATGACATCAGATAAAATTACAAACCGCAAAAAGACAAAACAATATTCTCTAGAACATCATACAAAACAATCGAAACAGACGTACAGAAACATGAAACATGGATGACAGCACATAAAAGGAAAGTGACTAATGTGCACCCGGCGCCTATGTTGGACGACAATCTGCTATAATTAAATTGTATGGTTATCCGGATTACGTGCGCGCGCAACCCTCCCACTTATCCAGATACACAGAGGTTTCAGTAGACGCACAGTTGTTGTTTATACATAAAACTTCTCACTGTAAGGTAACATCGCAAATGATATAATTAAGCGCAGCTGCCTCTAGTTACACAAATTATATGTAAATGGATCTAAAAAAATTCTAATACATGGGTATAACAGTCTGTGCTCTCCTTGTCATGAGAGCTCAAGATCAAGCACCCAAGAAGTCTGACTAATTTTCAGATAGGACAGAGAATCAGGACACAGTCTTCTTTGACGAGATTTGAATAAGGCCCCTCATGGATTCCCGTCGCCACGAATGGCCAGTGTGCAATGGAAAATATACTGGTACAAATTTGTAGATTCGTCAATTACTGTACTATGCCCTGTGTTTTAATGACTTTATGATCATATCCTCGGTAAAACAGGCGACTGGCCATTTTCTTACATTTGTGGTTGAAATTTGATCTGCCTTTGATCCTTTTAATTTTGTGCAGGAGTTGCTCCAAATTTGAAGTTCAGAAGTTGGTAACAACTGTCAAATCTTATAAGCTCAACCAAATGTATTACCTTGTCAATAACTTTTGTACCAGATTAGATACATATTTACTTTCACTTATGGATTGCTTGTTAAGTAAATTTATGAATCGCAAGCGATATAAGTTCCCTACCAGCATTTATCCATGTCCTTCAACTCTGCCTGGACCTGTACTTACACCAAAAATCCAACATCAAAATAAGTTCAATATGTGTATTAGAAAAAGGTTTGGAAAACAGGAAAATTTAATGAAATTTGCCATGAGGCCATACCTTTTTTAAGAACAAATAAATCAAACCCAACTTTAACTTGTTATCAATATATAACTTACTCTTTTTCAATATATTATATCAATATAATGTATCTGCATACCAAAAAATCAGCTCAATATCTACAACAACAGGCATGAAAAGACTGGAAACTGAGAAGGTTATGAAATTTGTTGGGTCCATGGACCATAACTCCTGTAGAAATGGGTCAATCAAATTGAAACACGAACTTGATTTGTATCACACTGAGATATATTCACATACCAAAAATGATTTATCTGCTTTTAAATGATGCTAATAAATTTGAAGACGTTTAACATTCAATATCTGCAATACCATTGAAGAAAAGTCCGGAAAACTGAGAATTTTATGAAATTTGCTAAGTTCAAGGGCCATAACTCTAGTGAAAATATGTCAATCGATACCAAACTCGAACTTAATCTGCATAACACTAGAAGTAATCACATATCAAAAATTATTTTAATATCTGCATTAATAGCCGAGAAAAGTCCATGAAATTTGCTAAGTCCAGGGGCAATAACTCTTGAAAAAAATATGTCAATCGGAAGCAAACTCAAACCTGAGCTATATAACACTAAGATGTAATCACATATCAAAAATTATTTTAATATCTGCAATAAATTGAAAGAAAACGTCGAAAAACTGAGAATTTCATGAAATTTGCTAAGTCCAGGGGGCATAATTCTAATAAAAATGAGTCAATCGGAACCAAACTCAAATTTGATTTATACAACATTGAGATTAACTCACATACAAAAAATGAGTTTAATGCATGCAACGACAGAGAAGAAAAGTCTGGAAAACTAAAATATGACGGAAAGACAGACGGACAGACAAACAAACAAAAAACAAAAACAAAAATATCTGAATATGGTAGACCAGAATGCATCATCATTACAACTGATTCCCATCGATGAATTTCAATATATGATAGAATAAAGCAGCTATTTACTAACATATAAAATCGGTAATCCCTCTCTTTTGAGTAGCCACAGTTGTTGCTGCAGTTGTTGAGATGTCATAATGCTGCACAAGCTGCTGGAATCTAAAAAAGGACAACAATCATGCATAAGTTCATTGTATCTTTTTTCAACATTTACAATGTATCACACCTCAGGTAAGATTAAGAATTTTTGATTTGTTAATTAAGATTCTGTGTGACAACCATACAAAAAGTAATGATTCACAAGCTGCTGGATTCTAAAATGGACCACAATAAAGCGTCAGTTCATTGGATCTTTTTCAGCATTAACAAGGTATCATACCCAGGCAAGATTTAGGAATTTTGATTTATTGATATAGATTCTGTGTGACACCCATACAAATAAAGAAAGGCATAGAGACATCATGGCTCAGATTTTGGAATTGTTTTGTATACAATATGCATTTATCCATTTTGTATAAGTTTTAGTTGGTATGTTAACGAAGTCTTCTATAATTACCCTTTAAAACAAGGCATTTCATGCATTTTATTTTTGAATTATTTTTTTTCTTAAATGTCAATATACAATAAGTTAAATGCTGTTATATATATTCAAGCTGTCAGTCAAAATTTGTTTAAATTTCAAGAAAAGTTGCCCATTGAAAACATTCCATGTCTGGACGATTTGAGTCAGATTCAAATTATGTTTAATTTACTTTTGAAGCGAAAGCTAATGTGGTTCGTATAACAAGTTTTCGCTCTGCTGCTCATTAGATTAAGTTGAATTACACATCAATATGGCATTTTGGGAACTGAAAGGACTCAATTCAATGGGAATAATAGTAGCAACATTTTGATATCAGCTTGTAATTATTTAACAAGTTAAAACATTCTGAAGATTCATGCCTGAAACTTGATCAGTGTCAATATAATACACCACTGTTATATACCATCGACTTTAATGATAAAAAAAATAATTAAGGACACATGCTGTATGTGAGAGTCCAAAATGAAAGTGTCCATACGATAAGTTGGATGAATTTCAAGAAAAGTTGTAAATCACACCGAAAAATAATTTTCAGTCCACGTTGAAACCAGAGGACATATCCATTTATTCATTTGCAGGATTTATCCTTAATGTTTAGTACTTACTCTTATTTTCAATGCTTAGCCCCCCAAAAAATGTATTTTCATGGACGTCTTGGTAACCGAAAACTTTGGACGTTTATGCATACATATTCCGGATAACTACACAATTTGCAACAGGACATATGATCGTCCTAAGTCGGCCCGATTGCCAATTAGTCTTGTTAATTTATGTTTATGTCTTTTGTATTTTGTGATATATTGTCGTGATTTGTCTTCTTTGTTCTTATTACTGCTTTTGCTGTGCTCTTCTATTCTGTGTTTTCAGGGTGTGGTTTGGTGTTATTGGTATTTTACTTTGGGTCCCTTGGTAACCCTTACGCATTTAATTTATTGGTATTTTGCTTTGGGTCCTGCACCGCAGTCTTGATTGAAATCCCCTTCTTTCTTTTTCCGATCAAAATTCATAAGAATGATCTGACGAATCACATGATCTAAAAATGTACTCACGAATGACAAATCAGTGGGCAACTATTCTGAAGCAAATGGTCTTTTACGATAAAACTATGACATGAAGTTTCGCATTGTTTCTCAGTTGGATCTGATCCTGCTTGATGGACAATGTCAGCTACAAGTTTTTGGAGTTGTTCGAGATGTAAAATGTGCTTCAGGTCATCTGAAATTAAATACAAAAAGACATTTCATATATGATACTAAAATTATTCATTTATTCATTTTCATTTTAAGATACTTAATAGGTATTTTGAAGACAAGAGATACTTCCCCATTTGGATTTAATTTGACATAGACCTAACACGAAGTCATCAAACCATAGCAATGGTTATAATATTCAGGGAAATTGTTGTATAAATCGGACGTTACCATACAATTTTCATGATGTCATCATTGTTTAACAACAGACATCGTCTCAAATGAGAAATAACTGCAACGATGATACCAATACTGACTAATATGTACCTTTGAGATATACTTAATTATGGTCATCTGACATTATCAATATCTTAGATATACATGTAGGTATATCAGTTAACATTTAATCAATGTCCAGTATGGTCAGCAAATAGAGCAAAGTGAAAGTCTCTGAATAAATCGGGGGAAGTCAGGAATTTATGTAATATAATCTTAATCAAAGTATATATTGAATTATACTCATCTCGATAATTAACAGTGCAATTACTGTTCTGTTAAGTGTTATAAACCTCACCGTTTGGATTAATGTGATCCAAAATATCATACTTCAAGGACTTTCTGAGAAGTCTTCAACGTTAACCAGTCAGGAACGAAGACAGAAGAAATTTGATTTTAATACGCCCGTCATGTGACGGGAAGTATTATACTATGGCGATGTCCGTCCGCCTGTCCGTCATTCCATTAATGAAACGCAATAACTTGAGTATGCTTCAAATGATTTTCATGATATTCATACACTTTGATCAGATTGTGTGGAGAAAGCCAGCTTTCGATTTTCTGGGTCATTAGATTTACCGTTACAGAGTTATGTGACTTACATGGGTTTTTTGGTATTATGAAAATATGCAAAAATAATTATAATTCTTTAAAGATATTTTTTGGGGGAGAAATGTTTTGATTACTTGTATACGTCAAGATGAAAGGATGTTCTTTCATATATCTAATGAATTCTAATTTCGTTGTCACATAACCAAGGTTATTTCTTAAGACAAGGTCAAAGTATAGATGCATGGAACACAATAACTTTTAAGCGTTTATTGATTTTCAGGATGTTTATACACTGTGATTAGAATGTTCACGTTTGCATAATTTGTCGCTATGGAGTTATGGTACTTAATTTCTTGTGTAATTGAAAATAAATCCTGTCGGGCGTATCTGTCTGTGTTAGCGTAGGCTTTCAATTTCATGTGTTTTACGTCCCGAACTTTTTTCTGAAGGGTATTTTTTCGCCATGTATAAAAACACACAAACACATGATTAATATGAGGAAATTGGGAAAGGTGATTGTAAACCTAAAAGAAATCAGTGAATTAAAACCAGATTTAAAAAAAAAAGGAAAAAAAAAACCAAAAATCGAAAGGTATAGTCGAATTTTGGGAAAAAAAATACATAACAGAATTTTCCTCACGCGAAAAGGAAAGATGACAAACAGACGGAGACAATGACACAAGCTGTACAGTAACAAGAAGGACAACTTATTTAATAAACCATCTCCGGTGCAAGTGCAGAAGGTATTGTAGAATGCATAGTATTAATTATCTTCATATATCACACGTATCATGTTACATATCTTATGCAAGTATAGCATCCAAGTAGGTAGGACCAAAAAGGGAGTCGAATTTTCGTCTTAATGTTACCCACAGTTTCGCTCATCGGCCACGGTATGACCATATTAAATGTTCTTTCTTTAAATAAATGGATGGTTCTAATTAAAATGTAAGAAAATATAACTAATCACTATCATCTCCTTATATTGATTATGATATATGTATCAGCATTTTATTGTATTCAAGATCATTTCGTAATCTGCTTACCTGCATTATATGTATGTGTATGTTTTTATGAATTATTTTCGAAAAAGATACCCGCCCTCGGACTCAAGAAAGGGAAGTCATGAATTATACAATAACTCTTCGTTAGGTATAATATAGTATGTACATTCTATAAGCTATTACTCACCTAAAAACAGACGTTTCTGAACTGAAAATGAAAATAAACATGCATTTTAATGAATGTTAACGAAAATAATACCATCAAGACAACTACTTGAAGAAAGTGCAAATATCAAAATTTTTATCATGGTTGAGATTATAGATTCCTTAAAAGTTCTTAAAGGTTTATTTGACATTAACGATGTGACAATCTGTCGTAGTCTTAGTTGGCCCCTCTCTGAAATGAATTTAATGAAATTCCTTTTTTTACATTGATTTTATTATTGGCAAAGACTTTAGGTACATGCATACATGACTCTGTCCTTACACTTTAAATCAAAGCATATAAGCTCTTAGCTCTAATGATATACAATTATGGACATATGATGTGACTAACTATGAAAATATTGACCTAGGTGAAGCCGAGGTCATTTATTTTCATAGTAAGTCAATATCATCATATATAATTAGTTAAAAGTCAATAACTATTTCATTCTATAATTTCATATTTGTTTCTCAAAAATAGCATCGCCATTTGAAGAAGTTAGTAGGGTTACTAGTATCCGTATTTATTTTTAGACCATGGTACATGTATACGGTGATTTATCTATAAGCCTAAGTGACATTATCAGCCAATCAGAGTGACGCTATTTATACTTTATAGAATAAAGTATTATACCGTACAGGTAGTAAATATTTTGAATAAGCCTCTTTCCTCTTGGGCTATCCCTTCATCTGGCTTGAAGTAAATGTAATTTAAAGCGTTTAAGCAATTATAGACTTTTTTGGCGTCCTTGTATATAAAAAATACAATTCTTTCATGAATGTAATCGCACATAGGATATTGCAGTGGATAAATAAACCTAACACCTCGTTGTCGGATGTCATACAGAAAACTTCGTCTACGGTGAGTTTTCCCTCAGAGACTTATCAGCCCAGAACTTCTGAAAACTACAGAACTACAGAAAATTGCTTTTTAATGAGTTTGAATGATTTGACTCTCATTGAATTGCTTGTACATGTATGTGTATGAAAGTATTATAGAACATAGATTGTGAATTTGTTGTATACACAGCAAATTGTGCCTCACATGAAATTCATATGAAATGAGCATCATGTAAATTTCACGTGAAAGTTCATGTAAATTTCACATTAGATTGATGTGAAAAATATTTCACATGAAATTCACATACATTTCATTCACATGAATTTTTCTAAGTGACCTTCACAGGAAACTGAATTCACATGACATCCCTGTAAAAACACTTAACATGAATTTCATGTGAAAAATTTAATGTAAATTTCATATTCGTGCTCGTTTCACATAAATTTCAAGTGAACTTTCATGTAAAGTTCATGTAAATTTCACATGAATTTCATATGAGGCACAATTGGCTGTGTATATATTCTCAGAGTGAAGCTTACCCGAGACGCAGTTTTGTGTATGACATCCGATAAGGGGGAGGAAGATACCGGTATTACGTACACTTGACTCAAGAAGATGTGATTAATTATTTCATTTCCTCCGTCTTAACGACGAAATATGAATGATTTTAAATGTTCTGACGAAAAAAATTTCAAAAGTTGGAGAGATTCATTCATATGAGAAGACCAAATGATAGTTCTTGCTTTAAAGAGTATGTGTTTTCTTGAAGTGAAAGAAATATCTAAATATTCTGACGAGAAAGATTTCAAAAAATGGAGAGATTCAATCATATGAGAATACCAAATAATAGTTTTTGCTTTAAGAAATATGCGTTTTCTTAAATTCTGTACATATAATTGAAAAACACCAATCATCTTTTGAAATAGATTGTATGGGTTTTTTTTCATAATATGAACCTGAACAGTTAACAGTTACTAAGGAATATACCATTTTCCGATCTTAATTAAAACCAAAAAATGTCCGAGTCAACATCTTTTGGGGTTGTTTTTTATTATGACGTCACTGTTTAAAGACGCAATTCTACTGAAACGTAACAATGAAAAAATGCGCGAAAGTTGCCTGCCTCGGACATTTTTTTTGTAATTATGTCAGCCATTATGGAGTTTGGCAAGTTGTCTATATTGATGCAGATGTAATTTTGTTGGCAGTAATGATTTTTTCTCGAAATTCCAAATGAGGACTATATCTGTACGTTCATGTACAGGCCGCTGATGTTTTCTAAATAAATCAAATATGTCATACAAATATGTGTTCTTGTCATTCTTTCGCATAGTGTAGTATAGAAATACAAATATACACGGGTACCTATCCGATTTTGTGAAACGATAAAATTTGAATCAATGTTTATTATTATGTACTTAACAGCTTAGTTAAGCTGAAGTTGTTATTCCATTTTAATTTTATGTTTTGTTTTAAAGTAAAGAATCTGGCTCTTGCAACCCATTCTGAAGAGATACTATAAGCTCATTTTAATTTGTTTTTCATACAATTGCAAATTTTCTATGGTATCTTTGCGCCTATATATTTCTCTCTTTCCTAGCAAGAAAGTTATTATCTGTAAGAGCCACACGGAAAGATGGCTTCCATTTTTTGTACTTAGGCCATTTCTTGTTTTTGTACTGTTTTGTGTCCTTTTGAAATTGAGAAAGCAACCAGCCAGCCAGGGAGAAAAATAAACGAGCAAATAAAACAAAGTTGCATTTTCATATTAAATGACTATGTGAAATCTGACCAAAACTAGTTTCAATTGATTATCAACAGATTGTAGTCACCGAAAGAATGATACATAATGAATTATCTTGAATCATTGCAGTACTTTTACATTTTTACGTGATATTTCTAAAATTAATCCTTTTCTCTTCATTTTTTCTGAAAAACACATTTTATTTGCAAAAGATTTATTATTCTAATTTTGTTTTGTTTTCTGACTTTTGGTTCAAAACCTACCAGCCAATGACACAAAACAGAAAATAACAAAGAGATGGCTTTACGGACGGTCAAAGAAAATATGGGTTTTGTTTTCATGTTCACTGATTTGACATTTACATATTCATCTGTGTTGCTTGGGCCCCTGCGTTTTGCGGTCTTGTTTGTGTGTGGTCATCTGACAGTGAGGAGGTTGTTTTACACCACAATTGTACGTTCTTCGAGACCTCTGGGTAATCGGAAAAGTGGGAGGGTTGTGCGCACGTAATCCAGGATAACCATACCTTCTGCTCTTTCCGTGGCAGATGGCCGTCCTAAGTCGGCACCGGTTGCCCATTGGTCTCGTTGGTTTATGTGTAGTCCTTTGTGTTTGATGTTTCTGTGTTGTGTGTTGAAGTTCCTTGTCCCTTATGCGTCTCTTTCTGTGCTTGTCTGTTTTGGGTGTTTTGGGGTTTTGCTGTGGGTGCTACAACCTGGTGTTGTTGGAGATCCCCTCCTTTGTTTTATAGTCATATAAAGCTGCAGCATTCGCATTGGGGACAATTTATAATGTCTCTTACCTTCCCTTTTTCCAACGGCTTGTGGGTCCACAGGAGCAGATAAATGGAAATGCTGTACCAACGATTGGAATCTATTCATAAAAATAATACGGAAGTCAAAAGGCATACCGTCAGCATTTATAATTTACTGTAAAATGGAAAATATTTCTAAATGATAATTTCCTTTCAAGAGCATTGCAGCAAGTCTAAATTCTAAACTCTTTTTGTAGTAATGTATAATTATTAAGATTTCTTAAAAAGAAATGATTAATATAATTTGTTATGATCATTATAATACCAATGTGTAAGTACAATGTTACTTTCACATAATTATATTCTACACGTTGTTATATAAACTTGACTTGTTTATAGACTATAGTGTATCTTAAGATATTTCTACAAGTAATTCAAATTTGTATCTGACATCTTTATCGCATTTGGAAAAATATGAACATTCGAGTATCATTAAGAATGCAGCTTGGAATTTTTCTTCCGGAGTGAATGAATGATCTAAATAGAAAAAAAAAACAAACACTCACATACACAAATATTAAGGTCATTGGCCTTTATCCAGTGTATAAAAGACAAACGTAGACATTTGAAATGAACAATAGAGGAGCAAAGGATTTATTTTACTTAGGTGTCATATGCATTTTCTTTTTTACACTAGGTAAATGCCAAGGGGCCGAAAAATTGTGTATTGCAAAGTTTGTGTTTGTGTTGCCAATTGGCCCCGTGGGTTTATGTATGATCTGTTGTGTTTAATGTTTCTGTAGTGCGAGTTAGTGTTCCTTTTCCCTTTTGTTTTGCGTCTCTTTCTGTAGGTGCTTGCTCTCTGTTTTTGAAATGGGTGTTTTTGGAATTTTGCTATGGGTGCTGCAACCTAGTGTTATTGGAGATCTCCTCTTTTCTATATTTATCTTAAATATGTTTGGCATTCCTGGTGTGTTTTGATACTAGCATGGTGTAGCCATTCGGCCTAAGCAATATTGGCAAAAATTGCATGGCATCATCTATCTCGCAAACCAAAAGAAAAATTCATCAGATGTGTTTTATGTAAGATGACAAATGTATTGTTAATATAATTATGAATGAGGCAATAAAATGGGAACAATAATAAAAGAAATAAGAAACAATAAACATATGAAATATTAATTCAATCACATTGTTTTAGAATATGTACAGAGAATGTAATTTATTTCATTTTATACAATAGGTTAGCTAAAAATTGAATTATATATCAATATTGACAATTGAACTTATATCACATGGTCACCATAGCACTTTCTATATAGATATGACATCGGACAGTGCATGTTCTGTAGATATTGTTTTCATTTTCATTCATGAATATCGAGGGCGGGTGCGGCTAGCCAACAGGGGATGCTTACTCCTTCCGGGGGTTTGACAGTAAGTGTTAAGATTTTTTCCTTGATATGGTCGCCATGGAACTTTCTACACCTAGCTTGCTAGGGGTCCGTCGATGTTCAATTTGGTGCTATATTGTGAGTGCTGTTGAGATTGCTGTCAGGATCTTCTTTATCTCATTTGTGTCACATGTATGCCTTTTGTCGTGTGGAGCTCGAAAAAAGATTCCCGCGAGGGGTTTGACAGTAAGTGTTATGAATGTTTTCCCTAACATGGTCGTCATGGCATATTTCTACATGTATATAGATATGACATCGGACAGTGCATGTTCTGTAGATATTGTTTTCATTTTCGTGTATGAATATCGACGGCGGGTGCGGCTATCAAACAGGGGATGAATACTCCTCCCGGGCACCTGGTCTGTTCAATTTGGTGCTCTATTGTGAGTGCTGTTGAGATTGCTGTAAGGATCTTCTTGATCTCATTTATATCTTGATTTTAACGACGTTTAAACTTTAGGTATGCAGAGTTTGAAAACGTCAATTTTCCTTCCTGTTTGAAATGTTAAACGCCTTCAAATTCAAAGTTTTAACACAAAGAAACTTTACTTTCGTGTTATATCAAACAAAGAAATGGCGAAAGCCATAGTGCAAATTCGGCATCTGTCCATTTGTTGAGTAGGAATATTTGACTAGTTGTTCATGAATAAGATGAGAAAAAAAATCAAATTGAACATATTGGTCATTGGATCATTCCTTGCTTTCCGACATATATTTGTTTGCACAAGTTTCAGCTATTATAAAAAAACAAAATCTATAAAAGATGTTAACTTTATTATTAAGGATTTCGAGTACGCCGTAGGTGTCTCTACGGTTAAAAATAAATTCAGAAACAAAACATCGTGATGTTTGGTTTATAAGAGGTACTAAGCTATAGCAAGTTAAAAAAATCCATGGAAAAAAATTGTAAGTTTTTTCAAGTAAAACAGGCTTCTGATTTTCATCGGACCAAAACATGTGTTAGAAATACGTACGATTTACAGATAGGAGTGCACGCGAATTGCAATAGAGGGGTTTGATCTTCGTTCATTACGATGTGACACCTTGATTCACATTTCGCCTCTGTCTCGTCAGTACCCAAGGTATTGAAAATTTGAGTCACCACATTTTTCAACTGATCCACATGAAGGAATTTTGCTGTTTGAAAGAAAATAAAAATTTAAACAACCATTTAGAAGTTTATTTTTGGTGGTATTGATATATTTATCTGTATTGTATAAGAAAGACGTTAGATATAATATCTATCTGCAGCATCTTCATGAATGTGATAATTTCTTATTCTCATTTCTTTTGATATACATGTACTTTTGACGTACATGTAAAACAATCAGAAATACATTATGAATAACTTTAACATAGATGAATTCTTTATTCGTTTCCTAATCGAATACTTATAAATAAATATAAAATTAATTAGAATTATGTTTTCTTTAGTACTTACACAACGAAGAGACTAAATCACGCTTTTCTGCATCTGTGATACAAAGAATGAAAAGAGGACAATTATATGAGATATGCTACAAAGCAGTTTGTTTTGCCGACATATAAGAACAGATATAACATATGAAAAACTTTTCAATGTACACTATAAGATAAGAAACCAAAGCAAAATGTAAACTATGATTTTAATTCTGTAGTACAGTAATAATTCTGTAGTACAGTAATAATTCTGCAGTACAGTAATAATTCTGTAGTACAGTAATAATTCTGCAGTACAGTAATGATTATGTAGTACAGTAATAATTCTGCAGTACAGTAATAATTCTGTAGTACAGTAATAATTCTGTAGTACAGTAATAGCGAGCGGAGCTCGCTGCAAAGGCCCAAAGGGCCTTTGCGAGCGAAGCTCGCCCTTATGGTAACGCGTATACTCTTACCTTATTGAGAAAATATGCTGAATCAAAGAATGAGAATGTACTACTATGCTTTCAAAAACTTTCGTCCCCTCGCAGACAGAGTTACTGCGGAGATGCTGAATATTGCCATTTAATTTTTTTTTTCGACTCCGAGTATACGTATATGTTATACTCAATTTTTGTTTACAAGTTCAATTCATTGACATAATTTTTCGTAAAGCAGATTACGAAATAGTATCGACAACTCGGCGTAACCGCGGAATATCTTTTTAGGAAAGCCAACATCTCCGTTTGAGTATTTTGTTTACTGTACTTCTATGACGTCATTGACGTCATCGCGCCAAATTCTTAATGTCACTTTGACGTTGTAAGATTTTCCTTTGATGGACGTATTTTGCTTGACGTAAACGCTTCTAAAAAGTCAATAATCCGGCCAAAGTGTTCCCATGGGCGATTTTGTGTTCAATCCGGATGGCTTCACGTTATCAAGTTTCTCAATCCAGAACACTTCTCGGGTTTTACGATAGTATTTTGAGGCATCCGAGCATTTCTCCAAAAATTATAATTTTGATGTCCGATATAGTTTTTTTTATTGAAATTTTATGAAACAGGCTTTGGACGATTGTATCTGACAACGGCGAGATCGGTTTTTTTTTCTTTTTTGGCGATATGCAATGAGTTATTTATTTTCATTCAACCGTTTTATTACAAAATTAAAATGGCTTGAAATAAAAAAAATCACATGTAGCCAGGAAATCCTCGGTCTGACCAGTTCTAGCTGAGCTCTTTAAACTAGATCATTGATATAAGGTTTCAAAATCATTCACCTTATGTGTTTGCTCGTATTTTTCTGTAAATTTGACTGGAATCCCCCCACCCTCAACCTAATCTAATATTTGCCGGTCTAGGCCAAAACAGGAATGTACAAAGAACCATATTTTAAGCCCCCCTTAAAATGTTCATCTGCTGGTCTAGACCAATTTTACAAATGCCTCTGTGTTTCCACTCGCCTTATACTGCCTTTTTTTGTTGGCAATCATCAAACAGAAAGTTTTGTCAGATAGGATAAACCGTCATAGTCTAAAATTATTTAATATGTAATCATATTTATTTTCTCCCCGCTCGCACAAAAAGGCTTTGCCTTGATTCATATTAATTCTGTAGTACAGTAATAATTCTGTAGTACAGTAATAATTCTGTAGTACAGTAATAATTCTGTAGTACAGAAAAAGTTTAAGAGATGTGTGTATAATTCTGGTTTGTCACGTGCAAATTCGCGATTCACGGAAAATTTGCACGTGGCTAACCAGAATTATAAACCCTTAAACACCAAAAGGTATTACTTTTTATTCTTATACTATTTATTTACATTTATTCTAATCATCGGTCGTTTTCAGTCGCATGCACATCGCACAATTTGCCTGTAACAACGTTGAATGTATTTTAACTTTGGCAAATTATCGATACATGCAAAACTTGAACGTGACGTTACAAAAGCAACCTAAGTTTTTGGAACATAGGCTTATGATCTTAGTTGCCTGATGGGCGTTGAACATAGGAAACTACTAGTTATGTAAATATATGCTTTTCAAGTTTTTGTCTTTCGTCATATATAGTAAAGAAAGATAACTCTAATTGCATTCCAAATTTCTTACATGATGAGATAAACATACAGTCAGACTTTGCAACAAATGACGTGGTAATCAAATTATTTCTTTCCACAAAAATTCGGAAAATATGATAAGGGAATCATATGTCAAATCTCTTTTGAAATTCTTGGGCTGAAAAAAATATAGCTAAGAAATGAGCACTTCCATTACAATAGTTTCAAAATCTCAAAATTTTGGATGATGACCTCCTAATGATGTCTCTTACATCTGAATTATATTAAGAAATCAAAATTATGCTTTTTCAAGAAAATAATTATCGTAACAGATAAAACGTGTGATACCACCTCTTAAAAGTCATAGAAAGTCCTAGTTCAGATATAACGCATCTGCTTAAATTATCAATTGTAGAAGAAAGCAATTGATGTAAAATCTGTTCTGTTTCAAAAACAAGGAAATACGAAAGGACTGCTTTGAATAAAAAGCTTCGGGGAATTAATGTTAGAAGCTATGATGCAGATAATGATGACCTCTTAAAATTTATATTCTTATAATTTACGTAATTTTGGTTGCTTCTGAAAATCACTTTGGCTGGAAGTAGCACTGATGAGGATTGGATATCCGAAACATGTATCTGGTGGATAATGAATTGGTTTGAAATTTACTCAAAGAAGAGAAAAGGGAATGAGGAAGGTATAATATTGGAACACTTGCGTATTATTACATTTAGTACTTTTAAATGAATTATTAACACTGAATTATTATAGAGTACCAACAAGTAGTGTCTTAGCCGACGTGGAGACATGCTTTTTGTTAATGAATACTAATATTCTGTATTGCGACGCGGGTCATTTGATTGGCCCAGCTGATGGTAATATACCTTTTCATATGGTAATTCACGGGCAAATATCAACAATCTACTTAACATTGCAGTTTATGGTGAGTAAAATTCAGAATGTAAATATAATTTTTACCAGGCAGTGGTCCAGCTAATGCCAGGGGTAGGATAAACAGAAGAAGCTTCATGATCGTGCCTACAATAAAATAAAAGTTATATATCAAATAAATAAATACTTTGTAGGTATGCAATAAACTATGATACTGTCTTTATAATTATAGTGAATGTAATGTTCGATCATCAGCCATCTTACTATTGATTCGATAGATTCGAACTTATTTTTATTTGTACGGCGCTACAGTTTTTGATTAGAATCACCTACTATGACTTTTTGTCCCCCGCTTTCGCGAAAGAGCGGGGACATTAAAACCATCCCGTTTGTCAGTCTGTCCAAAAAACTTTCACCTTGTCCATCACGTCTGGATTGTAAGTGATAGGGCTTTCATGTTTCACATCTGTATTCCTTGTGACAAGACCTTTCCATGGATACCAAAAACTTTGACAATGTGACCTTGAGCTTGGAGTTTGACTCACTTTTCAGAATCTTTAACCTTGACCATGACTTTTGAATGATAAGTGACAGGGTTTTCATATTTCACATGTGTATTTCTTGTGACAAGACCTTTCCATTGATACCAAAATCTTTGACCTTGTGACCTTGACCTTTGAGTTTGACTCACTTTGCAAAAACTTTAACCTTGACCATAACTTTTGAATAGTTAGTGATATGGCTTTTATGTTTCACATGTGAATTCATTGTGGCAAGATCTTTCCAGTGATACCAAATATTTTGACACTGTAACCTTGACCTTTGAGTTTGACCTACTTTTAAATAACTTTAACCATGAACAATACTTTTGAATGGTTAGTAATTGCGCTTTCATATTTCACACAAGTATTCCTTGTGACGAGACCTTTCCGTTAGTAACAACATTCTGACCTTGTGACCTAGTCCTTTGAGGATTATCCACATTTAAAAACTTCAATCTCTATCTTGATTTTAGGATGGTAAATGATTCGACTTTCATATTTCACATGTACATTCCTTTCACAAGACGTATCCTTTGGTAACAAAAGTTTGGACATTTAGACCTTTTCTTAGAGTTGAATCTCTTGATCGTAAGATTGTAAACGTCTTCAAATTGAATAGCATCATTTAAGAACATATAAATTGGCAACATGGACCAGACATGCACGTTTCGGGTACTTAACCCTCGTCAGTGATCCTCAAATCTAAACAATGTAATATACCAAAAAGTATGAAAGTGACTATGTCGAAAAAGCGTACCGAAAGACGTAGCAGAATGGGTGGGATATGATGCTACAGGACCCACGTTTTAGAAATTTGAGAATACATGAGATGCATTTTGAAAACTTATGAATAGGGTGGTGTCTGTAAGCATTTCTTTAAAGACAAATACGTCAAAGCGGGGGACCACAATTCTTTTAATTTGATGGTTTATATAATTTTACTGTGAGAAGATTAATCAGATGTACAGTACTTTTCTTAATATTTCAATAATGTGGAATTGCATTTATTATTATGGTCAAAGAGTGTGAAAGTATTATGTCCAAAATTGTTCCGACAGACGTAGCAGGATTGGTAGGATATAATGCTACAGGACCAACGTTTTAGAAATTTCAAGAATTTGAGATAGCAGAGCTTATCTATTCTTATAAAGACGTCATCGCATTATAATAAATTCAAAGGGTGACGTATGTAAAAGATGTACAATGTAGATTCAGTAATAATCTAATCCTAAACGGAAGAGACATGGTTTTTAATAAATTGTCAAAATGTGTCATAAAAATTATTACGGTTAGTGCACATCGGAAAGATCCTTTGTAACAAGTTAATTAGTAAGGTCATTCTTTTAAGAAATATTAAAATCAAAGGATAAATTCAATAATTATTGTTGTGAATAAACTACTTTAAAACAATGTGGAAAAAGAAAAGTCTCACTTTTAACGTTTTTTTTTTCTTTCTCTATTCTAACAGTCTAAAGGGGAATGTTTTATTTTCGTGATTTTGTTTTCGAATTTTCTATTTCGCTATGGTATTTACATTATTTAATTTAAATCAAATATAATCATCGGCAAAATATTGACCGTATTCATTTGCCTTTATACTCTTACTCAAAAGGTACAAAGAACGGAATGAAGTAGAATTATGAGAAACAAACATATGTACCTTAATCTATGATAAGACACTACCTATTTACCTATAAAGTCAGTTACAATGACGATTTTGGAGACAATGTCCAAATTGTAGAACAGGTGATAAGGTTCAAATAAGATTCGAAATGTTCCTCATACAAAAAAAGTTAATCTTTAATTTTCAATATTTCTTTTTTGATAATTTTCCTGTTTAATTTTGTTTAATTATGATAATCTAAGTGTAAGTTTCACATACACACAAAACTGATGATAAAAAAATCAATGAATAAAATCAAAGATAATGAAACCAAAATAGAATAAAGATGATAATATAAAAAGAATCATACTCATCTAAATTAGAGGAGATTAAAATCCTAGCACCTAGCTTCATTACACCAATGCTGTTTTGGTTATAGATTTAAGTATGCTATTGAATATACCCTACATGAAATGTAGAGCCGCGCTCTCTCTTTCTTTCTGATACATCAAATTAGAGTTCGGTATTAAAGTATATATATGTTTGTGTCTCAAAATTACTTTGGATTGTGGTTCCCCTGATGTGGATTAACTATTCGAAAGACGTGTCTGCTATATTATGATTAGTTTGAAATTTTGTTGAAGAATCCTGCTACGTCTTTCGGGACATTTTCGGACATAATGATTTTCACACTCTTTGGCTAAATTACATACTATTAGTTTAGATTGAGGATTACTGACGAGGGTTAAGTACCCGAAACGTGCATGTCTGGTTCATGCTGTGAAATTATATGTTCCTAAATTATGCTATTAAATTTGAAGGCGTTAAACATGTAACGATTTGGATCACTCCTTTTTTTCAACATGGAGTCGGGGTTATGCAAATACTAAGAAAATTCTTTAAAAATTATATATCTTGCAAGAGGGCTTAAAATTTTAATCTCAGTGAAAGATGATATATCTATTAGACTAAAAACAAGGAAGTTTACTTTAATTTACTTAAACTATAAATGAATCAATAGAACGAATTTGTTGCGGCTTGACAAAATTATTTCAATCTAATAACTTCTCAATGTTTCAGATATCCAAAGCATTTAAATCGAAGAATATGATTAAGTTAACAATCACATGTACCAACTTATATTTTAGCTCTTAGATGTGTATCATTAATCTCATATTAAATGGAGTGATATGTTTTTATCATGTTAAAGAAGTTGAAAGACAACTCAGTTAATGGAATCCATTCTACATTAATAATTATAAAGGTATTTTCATGAGACAAAGAACATAAAATAAGGGACAGAAATGAATTATGCTTACCAGTTCGCTCTCAAGATAGAAATGGAGACCGTATCAAGAACTGACCTGTCATATAAAGCAGTCTGGGCAAAGATAAGGAATCACGCTATGTCCTGAATTATGCACAAAGTCCCATCCTAAGTTGGGAAGTTCCAAAATACGAAACTGATCATGACAAAGCCTTCTCGGAACCAATATAGTACAAATTAAACATGATCTACATATATTTTCATTTTCATTCTTATGAAGATGGAAACAGTGAATTTGGTTTTGGACAGAAACCTTTTAGTTTATGATCATCGAAAGATGATAGCCTAATTGTTTGATTATTTGATTATAAAATAAAAATCACGAAAAAATGAATTGTACATCAACTGTCTTTTGGAATTTGATTATACTTTGATATCCTACAATAGACCCAAGAATTATGAGAAACAAAATTCCTGGATCCATTGTAGGTAATCACAGTATAATCACATTCCAAAGGACAGTTATTCTATACATTTACATCCATGATAATTTCAAACTTTTTACTTTGATGCGCCCCCTCTAGACATGTCGTTCAAACGCTGTATAGCTGTAGCACGTGCATGTAACGAATCGGAAGTGTACCCCTTGGATGTCCCTGCTGCCTTGCATATATCTCTCCAAAGGACCTCTGGGATAGTGGCTTGGATGAAAACCATATAGAGTGTGGCTGGGGTCTTCTTGTGCCTGTCTGCGGTATTGATTGAAGAGATATTCAGCATTAAGTGATGTTTTCTGAAGAAATAGCTTCAGCATGGTAACTGGACAAACCGATGAAGAAATGCTTGCATACATCCGCTTGTCTACTAGGGATTCTGCAGCGTTAGCCCCGCCTTGGTATTTTTTTTTGTTTGTTTGCTGTATATGATGATGAAGTGTTACATATTCGTGGTCCCCATCCTTTTGAAAACTGAAGGATCTCCATACCTCTTGTGACGAAGTGAATAGAAATTTCATGCCAAATGTATTGTCATAGGATGACAGGGGCGTCGGATGCAATTTTTAAGTACTAGTAGCCATTCACATGTATGAGATGGAGATCGTCATCTGATATTATAATAGATTTGTGCGACACTAGACAACTGACTCCAGTTTTCATACGGTCCTTCAACATTTGCAACTTTAAAATCTGAATACTGGACGATGTCGACATTCCGCCAAATGATTTGTATGTAACGATTTATTGCATTACGCAAGGCCTTCATCGAACTTTTATGGTACTTGTGGCATGGAACCTAGGCGATTCTCGCTCTGAACTGGACGGACTTCACAATAAAACCGAAGTTCTGTAGGGGTTATTGTTGTCATGTCGACATCCATAAAAAGCTATAAAACAAAAACAAAAAATCCCTAAGTTGCATTTTTGTATTCGTTTTACTTTGTTTTTTGTTTTATTTTTTTCTGTTTGTGCGCTTTTTTTTTATTCTTTTGGTTTTTTTTTTAACGGGGGGGGTTGTGGTCAATATAAACTTCATAATAAATTTTAAAATTGTAATGTCTGGATTGCTATGCATTTCTGTGCCTTAGGCTTTCAAATTGTACTGCAAATAAACTTTGAATGTATTGATAATGTTATTGTAGTACGCACATTTTTCGTTGATTTTTAACCTTTGACTTTTTTGTATTCTCATTGTATTATAAACATAAATTGAAAATCCTATTCATTTCAAACATCTGAAAAATTAATGCAGGTATAAAGTGACACTGAAGCATTTTACTTATGGAGGCCTTATTGCAGATTTTCATGCAAAATTAAAAATGTTTAACTTTTTTTCTCAGGTTTTTACTTATATTTTATAATTTTGCATCTTGGAATGTTTTTCCGCTCCATGCTGTTTGCTTCTTGGTTTGCTCGTAATGGTTTGAATCAAAGTAATGGAGAATGTAACCATGCATTTGATGCTGATTTGAATCTATTGGATTGTTCTGTCCCATTACTGTCTGTGAAGTTGAGGAGGTTGGAATCTCAATCTTTGTTGGGGGTAAATCAAGGGCTTGTTGGGTAAGAGAATCATTCATAATCTTGGCTTCCCTTGGTGCTGGAATGGTAGAACAAGTTAGCATAACCAACTGAACCTATGGAAAAGCGTCCAGGTTGATTTTCTTTAGACATTATTTACTGTTGCTGTTTTCTGTAGTCTAAGATCTAGCAGACTTGAGATTTGTAAAAATTCTGTATATCAATATTGAAATAAAAAGTAAGTCAATTTTCATGGAAAGAATAAGTGCGACTAAGGCATTCCGGAAAACGCACAGGGAATATAGTGTTTATAAATAGAACAAGATAAATTTAGTATAGATAGTGGATATATTACTACGCGCCACGCACCGGCAATTCACATCACGCGATCTCAATGGGACTATCCTCTAATAAATTACAGTGATATTCTATACAATTTAAGGGAAAATTAAAAATTTAATAATATTAATGATATTTCTAATGAACCGACCACAGTGAGAATTAAAGTTGATCTCTATATTTCAACAATTTAGTTTACGATGTATTTATTCAGCGAAAATCCATGGTAGTGTACAAACATGAAAATAGAGATATGAAAAAAAGAAGAACAAAATAGGGCAGGACTTTCAGTAATATCGCGGAGATTGGAAGATCTTAGATTGGAATATCAGAAATTTATACAAAACTACATGTTATAGTTACTCATGCATGATAAAAAGCGAGAAAAAATAATTAGTTCTCATTTTTATTTACGGAAAATACTCGCTAATTGCATATGATTTATTGGTTACATGGAATCATATTTCTATTTGACATGGAAGCATATAAATACATGTATATTATAACTATAATCTAAAGTCGCAATCCTTATTTTAAGGGCATGTTTGAGCATAGCAAAGAAAACGAGTATAATACAGTATATACACGCAAAATAACCCAATGAATATATTGATTATATCAGTGCCGGATTCAAGGGGGGGGGGCGTAGGGGGCGTACCCCCCTAAAATTTGCAAATCATAGGTAAAACGATCATTTTCCATATAATAAAGAGTAAATATTTGTAAATATCAACTACCCGTTTGTTAATATAATTGTCAGATGCATCAATTTCAATTCATTTATCAATTTCAGTCATGAAAATGGGTCCGGAAAGGCAGGAATTCATTAGCATCCGGGAGGGGGGGGGGGGGCTTCGCCCAGCTGGTCCCCTACCAGTGCTCTGCCCTGGACACGCTGAGGACCTAGGCGGTCCCAAAACGCCTCGCCCCTCTAACTCAAAATCTGGATCCTCCACTGTATATGCACATTTAAATCCATTATCATTTTGCGTGCATATTGATATGGCGGTTTTTCGTTGTTGCTTAGGCTCTGCTATCACTGATATCAAGATATAAACGTTATTATTTTAATGTCGCAACTTGGAAGCCGTTATCCAATGAAGTACAGGTTTCATAAAAAGTGAATAAGAATTACGGATAACATAAGTCTACATAAGCAGTATGACACAAAAAATCTACGGGGAACTTATTGCTCGTAAGTAGAATATTCGAAAGTCTCTCTGGACACCTTCTCTGACTCTCGTATTTTTAGTATATTTTTGTTAAATTTCCTTCTTCTGTTTAAGTAATTTAGTTGGATTTTCTTTTAATACATAGCAGCATCCTTTACCATGTGAAGCTCAATTATCACTAATGGAGATATTCTACAGAATTTTCTGTATAAGTTTTTATTGTTCTTAGTACTAGAGCACTCCTGGTAAATGTCATATGAACTTTGATGATCAGATGATATGAGTCATTGTTATATAAAATGATATTGCATTGTACCTTCGTGACAAGAAATTCACTTTGTTGTCTTCTTATCGCCTTTTCGTTCTTGGAGCATGCCCTTGAACTAACGTGTTTTATTGAATTTGAAGACGTTTAACATTAGAAATGTCACAAAGTTCTCTCCTTGAACCGGTTAGAGCATGTATTTGAACTTGAGTGCTCTAGAGTTTATATTACATCAAGATTAGGGAGCAACCATTTGATTTTTAAGGGGGGGGGGGGGGGGGGGGACTTTGCATCAACAAAAAGATTACCGGATCGAGATTTTTGTGAGAAGTAAAAATTCCGTATCATGACCCCCCCCCCCCTTTCCGACCGTCCAACATGCCCGGTTAACACTTATTTATGTCTCGTAGACTAAGCACAAATAGAAATGTAGCAAACTTCCTTCAATACTTGAAAATTGAAAAAAAAAAAAATCCAGGCCTATCTGGCTCAAAAAAATTCCTGCCCCCCCCCCTTCCTAAAAATCAAATGGGCGCTCCCTTATAGAGCACTGATGTGGAATAATATGATATGTTATGTGTTTTAAGAAGAGAAAGAAGAACAAAAAGACAATCGAACTTTTTATTTACAATACTTTCAAAAATTTTCAATTATTACAGGAATTCAAAATGAAATACAATGTTAACTCCTAAAGACTTGTTCTCATCCATTTTAGCCGTCTTTTTGAAATAATGACTTATACAAATTTGCTAATCACCTTACATGTAGCTCCATATATTCGCATGAACTGAAAAGTGAAAGAAACCTGCTCTCAATTTCGATATTACAAATTTCCCTTTCATGTGTAGTTACATTCCGATGTCCAATTTCCTATCTTGTATTTACCCAACAGAACCCTTAAACTACAATAGATTCGTTCTGAGGGCAAGGGAAGTAACCGAAAAACTTTTTATTACTAAATCCACTGTCACTGAAAACATTCTTTGGACCATTCATGTACAATGAAAAGGTTTCGGGTAGTTTTGTCCCTATACCCCTTCGCCCCAGATCGTTTTGCCCCTCAAGGTGAATCGTTTCGCTCCTCATGGTGGGTTGTCCCGCCCCCAAAGTAAATTATTTTGCCCTCTTTAAATGAACATTTTCTTCTCATTTTGGGTCGTTCCGCTCTAATTTTTGTATATGTACTGTAGTAGCTTGTCCATCCTTAATTTATGAAAATACTGCGCTTTTTTCATGACAGGTAAACTTTTAACATGTTGATGGCTTAGAAAAATCTCTTATTCAGAAGAGAGGAGCGAAACGACCCACAATGAGGAGAAGTGTTCCTAAAAAAAGGAGCGAAACGACTACCATGAGCGGCAAAACTATCCATCTTGAGGAACGAAATGCCGCACCTTGAGGGGCGAAAAGACCAGGGGCGAATTCGACATGCGAAGGAGAAAAGGGGGGAAACGATCCGAAACCAATGAAAATAAAGCAGCAAACGTCTCGTTGTCCTGAAGTTGCAAGATATTTTAGGTTTTTTGTCTTCATGTTTTGTTGTGGGTATTGCAAACGAGTGTTGTTGGTGATTCCCCCTCTTTTATATTTCAGGTTAGAGCCTTCCACTTTGACGCATTCGACGGATTTGAAAATCCTATCACAAATGAGATGCTGACGCTTCCGAAGCACCTGATATTATCTCTACAAGAAATTACATGTACTTTTTGCTGCTTTACAGAATCTTTAAGTTATTTAAGGTATACAATGGGTAATGAAGGAAATTATGCCAAGATCATTGAAATTAATTTATTCATCACTGAATATCTTTCTGAGTCATATATTTTGATAGCTTTTTTTACTAGACTAGTAGATATCGAAATAAGGGAGTTATCTCCCCTTGTTGAAAGATATAGAAAAAAATTATTGCAGAAAAAAACTTAACTTTTGATTTTTCAGCAAAAAATTGATGAAATATATTTTTTAGAAGTTTTTGACCAATCGATATTTGATGCCCCATCGTTCTGTTGAAAATTTTAGGAAAAAATAACTTTTTCCCATAGAATTCCATGTAAACTGTAAAGGCCCGTAACTCTTAAAGTAACCGATTTTTTCAATATCTAAATCGTTCAAAAATTTCAATTAATTTTTACATCGTAACTATGCTGTGATTTTAGGTCTCAGGATTCCATAAATGGGTGCCACAATTACCTCCCATAACCCATTGAATACCTTAATTTTATTCTCCGTTGTGAATTTGTTTTCTACGTTCCTTAGGATTTGTTGGGGAGTAGGCTTTCAGTGGGGAAAATATTACTTTGAAAATTTCACAACCTGCCTTCTATGGTAAAAATAAAAAAAAAAAAAACAAACTAAGTTGGATCAAAATCAGACAGAATGTACACCGAAAATGCGTCAGAATCATCTTTAGCCTTTTATATCGTGAATATGATCCTCCTGTCACCAGACGTGCACTCGGCATTGTACTTGAAAAAAGTTATAGCCTCTTCCACAAGTTGCACTCTGATAGCCGCGGAAACGGCCAACGACACTCGACACTTGTTTTTTGTTTGGTTGAGTTGCATGTTATATTTTCAAATATTATGACAACAAAAGGGGAATCAGTGCTTATTCAAGATTATGAAATATGTACCTTTATACAAAAAAAAATTATAAATAAATAAATAAATTATAAAAAAAATCCAGGGATGGTCCGGAACCCCCCCCCCCCCTCTCTGAATCTACGCTTGAATAAAACAAATATGCCTAATGATAGTGATCTTCGGATAAGGTTCTATGTTGGGTTATTCACTAATTTTGATCAGTTAATGATTTAACCTCCTTTAATTAGACATTGATGATATAATACTCCGAACGCAAAAAAGAATTCGCAGTCCACCGCCATGTACATGCACCATTAGCAAATGAAGGTCAAACACAGAACCCGAAAAATTATTCCAAAATTCACAATCATGAATTTATTTTTAAGCTTAATTTTTGGTCCTATTAACTTTGCATTCTGTACGACACATGTGATATCTGATTATGTTTAGACTTTTCAAATTAGAACGACACGTTTTAACAGTGCCAGCTACACTGATAACCACACCTTCTGCTATTTTCGTGGCAGATGGCCGTCCTAAGTCGGCATCCGGTTACCCATTGGTCTTGTTGGTTTATGTGTAGTCCTTTGTGTTCGATGTTTTTGTGTTGTGCGTTGACGTTCCTTGTCCCTTTTGCGTATCTATCTTTGCTTGTCTGCTCTGTGTTTTTGTATTGGGTGTTTTGGGGTTTTGCTGTGGGTGCTGCAACCTGGTGTTGTTGAAAATCTCCTCCTTTGTTCTATAGTACATTCCATACTTGCACAGCACTCTCGAGATTTTTCATTGGGTAAAGTTACCCTCCGTGTTTCTGTGGAGCTGTTTAATTGTATCCGTCTGTTTGTCCGATTTTTTTATTTTTATGCATTAGAAAGGTATGTTTAAAATATCATGTTTCAAGAGTCTAGAAGCCTTTTAATTGTGATGTATGGGATCTGATTTTGGCTTTTGTACATGTATTTGACTTGATTCATTGATGAACATTAATGAAATATTAAATAATTAATGAATTTGATTGGTCGCGTTTCCATTCCAAATCGGTTATAATACATGTACATTCTTGGTTAATCGAATTTAGGAACTCTTTAAAACGCATCTGTTAAAAATGGGCAATTTGCTTTTTTTCAAGTAAGCTTAGCACACATGTACATGTATGCAATACACATCAAGGAATTACGTTTTGTACATATCAGTTATTCCGTCTCAATGTCGATAAGATTGGAACAGTTGGGAGCCCGGGATAAGCAATACTCCGAAATACGACGATTTTTTAACCCAAATATCTTATTTCAGCTTTTCTTTCTGCTGTATAATATTTACCCATCTATTGATTTTTCAGTTTCTTAAATACGTTACGGAGTATATCCCAATTTGTTTTTATCAACAAATCATTTGATAAAAAAGCCGAATATCATACCCCTTTCAAGAGCAGAATACCATTCTGTCATTTATTAAACCATTTTTTAATCGTCATCGATGCAATGCTGCTTTATTTATTCATCAGTTAATGGAAGTAAAACACAAAATCCTGATTAAACAATATAATGAATGGGTGTAAAAAAAACTTGAAAAATAAAAAACAAAGTTAGGAAGAAAATCCAAAAACAGTCATAGTAATAACTGTAGCGGTATGCATTCTCACTGGAAGAAGATGAGCGAATACACAAACGGAGAAAAAAGTCCAAGACGGTAGAAACATGAAGGTCAACTCTACTTTAATCAACAATCTACAAAGAGGAAAGACGTGAAATGTGGTCATTTACGCGCGGAAAAAAACGACAAAGAGAGATAACTCTTTAGTCCTTATCCGTACATTTTGCATTTATCAAATCATTTCCTTCTAATGACTCGCCCTATAAATATTTCTTTCATCTTGTATATGTAAGTACAGGGACACAATTAAGTTTTAGCAAAAGTGTGTTTACGAATCTAGTGTATACCATTTGCCAAGGATGACAGGGACACATAAGTTGCAAATATAGGGGTCTTACTTTGACGGGGTTTCCATAGTACGACGACCTTCCCTTTACTTTAATGAAAAATATGGATAATGACCATATCCCAATAAAGAGCACAAAATAAATAAGTCAGAAAATTATAAAACGAAGGCATACAAAATCAGGATATACAGGAACCAAATCAAAAAGCAAAAAACCTATACAACATAAAAAGAAGCGAAATCTAAATATGGGAGGGAGACCAAGTACCCATGCAGGAAGAGTCAGCATCTCCTGCTTACATGGAACACCCGTCGCTTCAATTCGGTAGAAATGTCACATCCAGTTACTTCCATTTCGGAAGATACAAGTACATTCAGTGGTTGGATGGCTCAAATGGTCTACGACAGAATATCATCCACCATTCTGGACAATGGGACATCATAGTGTATGACGAGTTCCCGTATCGACCGTACAACTTCCTCAGCGACGATGTTAGTCGGTCATAAACGTACCCCTGACTGAGAAGCTTATCTAAAGACGCTTAAATTAATTCAGCGTCGCATTTAAGTGGCGTCACTTTTAATAAATCCCGTCGTTCAACTTGTCTTTGCAGAGATTGTTCATATATAACAGCGTTGTCATTTCTGATGAATATATTGTTTTAATTTATTGTCTTTTTTCTCTTCCGTTTAAATGCAATTTATTTCGGTTATAAGAAAAGTTAGATTTGGTTATAAGTTATGTCAACATTATTAGTGCCAACGCCATTAGTGACTTAACATGAATGAATCTTGACAAATTAACATGGATTTAGCCAAAACACCAGAGAGAATCTAGAGAGTCAGTTGACTAGTTGATAGATCCCATAGGAAGGTAACAGGTAACAGGTAATATGATAATAAGTAAAAGAAAATGGAGAGAGAGAGAGAGAGAGAGAGAGAGAGAGAGAGAGAGTTTTTGTTGCCTATGAATCGGTGTCAGTTAAGTCGACTTGTGAGAATGTTGATTACATTGTCGGGATGTCCTCCCAATCTTCACTTTGTTTTGTTTGTTTGTTTGTTTTTGTTGTTTTTTATTTTCAATGTCAATCTGTCATGAACATATATTCCCCTTCCTCTAGTGTTACATATTGACACAATTTTGTCATAAAAAAGCAGTTGCAGTGTTGTCTAGTCATATTCAGCTCAACAAAGCGTGAAACCGAGAACAAAACATCAAAGCATATACCCTAACGTGCCCTACATCTCCATTTATCTAGCCGAGACGTAACACAATACGTGCACAAAAGACTTGTATGCGTACTTGACTGACATACTAAACCTGTGTCTCTACGATGCACATTTAGTCTTTAATTCAGAACAAGTTATGTAAGGGACCTGTAAATGGATAGATATGTAGGTAGAAAAATCTCAGATTCACTGGAGCATGAGAAGATTAAAATAAGCGTATAAAGATACACTTTGCAGGTTTCTCTTTTTTTTTTCCTAACTGATCATGCACCTCAACATTGACCAGACATGCACGTTTCGGGTACTTAACCCTGGTCAGTGATCCTTAATCTAAACAATGTGATACAGCCAAAGAGTGTGAAAATTATGAAGAAACATTATTTCATTTATGTACTTTAATAAAATGTAAAAGGAAACATTTGTATGTGGATTCTGTGTCCTTTTGTCCCTTTGAAGTAAGAACAACGATATTTAATAAAGAAAAAATGGAATCATTATGATGGCTTTTTACAACGTGTCTTTCCGATCTATGTAATTTTTTTTATCATTAGACATCATCTAAGTTCTATGATAAGACAATCCTTAACAGACAAGGTTGCTTCACAGGGCATCTCATGATAATCTTGGTTGACTTTTGTCACGAAGATCAGTGAATGAAAGTCAAAAACAAGAACAGGAACCAGACCCAAACAACCACAATGAGAACATGGAGAAGGCTTATGCATTTTGGGAAAAAATACAAAACAGAACTTTCTAAGGCGAAAATAAAATACAAGAAACAGACGGAGACAAGGACACAAACTCCATAAAAACACGAAGGATAACTTATCTAATGAACCATCTTCAGTGCAAGTACAGAAGGCATTGTAGAATGCATTGTAACTAGCGATGTTAAAATGCACCGTACAGACCTTTTTCATACATGAATCATGTAGTATATATAATGCAAGTATAGTATCCAAGTAGGTAGAACCAAAAAGGAAGTTCATGGCCCATCCAAATTTCTGTCTTCCCGACCACCCTGCTAGGTCTTCTAGTACATATTCTGTCTTCCCACCCATCCTGATAGGTCTCTGCTAAGCCCATAGCCAAATCCAATTTCTGTCTTCCCATCCATCCTGCCACGTCTTTTGGTACATATTTGGACATAATAACTTTCACACACTTTGGCAATATTACATTGTTTAGATTGAGAATCACTGACGAGGGAGATAGGAATGTTAACAAACATCACGTCTCTTCTGACAAATTACAAGGAAGGCTGACTATGACCTTTATCCTTAAGTGAAGACACTTGACGTTTCCTAGGTAGTCTTCAAATAAGTGTGCTATTGACACAGATATCACCATCTTATTTCTTGAATAGTGCTTCACATTTACATATTCATCTGTGTTTCTTAGGCCCCTGCGTCATACTGTCTGTTTGTATGTTCATCTTACAGTGATGAGATTATTTTACACCACAATTGTGCGTTCTTTAAGACCTCTGGCGGCTCATCGGAAAATGGGAGGGTTGTTGCGTACGTAATCCAAGATAACTGCACTATCTGCTAATGACGTGGCAGATGGCCGTTCTAAGTCGGCACCGATTGCCCATTGGTCTCGTTGGTTTATGTATAGTCATTGTTGTTTTATGTTTCTATGTGATTTGGCGTTCTGTGTACCATCTGCGTCTCTTTCTGTGCATGTCTGCTGTGTGTCTTTACAGTGGGTATTTTGGGGTTTTGCTGTTGGTGCTGCAACTAGGTGTTGTTGATGATTCCCCCCCCCTTTATTTCAGATAGACCGCCATGTATTCCCCTTTGCAGATCACGAGATCAACCTGCCCTACCTAAAGGGTAGTTTCAAAAATAAAGCGTTTTTACGTATTTATGTATATATAAATCGCAAATAGTAGGAAGCATTGCAGCAGCACAATCTTCATGGAAAAAAACTAACACTTCAATACATGGACAGACGTGATGATTCCACATACTGCATCACCTATCTATCGTACATTCAGGTTACAGATGACCAGGAGTCAACGAGAGCCTATGTAGCCAAGTTCGATCAACTTCGGTCGATCAATTCTTCAACGCATTCGAAAATTCTCTGTTATCAAAATGTCCTGGAATTTCTAAAAAGTGGGTTCTGTACCATCATATCCTACCCATCCTGCTACTTCTTCCTGTACATTTTTGGACGTTATAACTTTCGCACTCTTTGGCCATGTTAAAGTGTTTAGATTTAAGATCACTGAGGAGGGTCAAGTACCTGTAACGTGCATGTCTGGTCCATGCTGCAAATTTATCTGTTCTTTAATGATGCTATGAAATATGAAGACGTTTAACATTAATTCTATGGATAAGGGTTTAGTGACACTTAAAATGTAACTGAGAAGGATGACATATCTGACACATGAAGGCATGTGTGACAATGTTTGTGAAGATGGTTGTTCCATAGTAGAAAAGTTTTGACACTGCATGTGTTTCCTGAAAATCAGCAATACAGAAATTCTTTTATATTTTCTTTTTATTCTATGAAATGTTAAGACGATAATATCAAAATCAGAGATTATCCATCGAGGTGTGTTCAACGAAAATTTAAAATATATTTCCATGCATTAAAATGATATGACGTTTAGAGTATTTCATAACTTTTAAAATATGACATAATTGTATGGAACATAGAAAAATAAACATTTTGAGCAATGTAAAAATTAGGATTGTTTCATATTACAGAATTCAGGTACAGGTTAAAAAACGGAACATGTATATCATTGTATGTATAAGCACCAAACATATTATTGTATTATTAAACAATTTTGTGTTTTGCTACTTTAATGGAGATACTGTTTACAGAATATCAATAACCATGAAAAATGCTTGTTTTATAAAAAAAATTTAAGATTGTTTCATATTACAGAATTCATGTACATGTTAAAAGAGGGGTACATATATATATATTAGTATATGTATAAGCACCAAACATATTATTGTATTATTAAACAATTTTGTGTTTTGCTACTTTAATGGAGATACTGTTTACAGAATATTAAAAACCATGAAAAATGCTTGTTTTATAAAAAAAATTAAGATTATTTCATATTACAGAATTAAGGTACAGGTTATAAAAGGGGTACATGTATATTATTGTATGTATATGCACCAAACATATTATTGTATTATTAAACAATTTTGTTTTTTGCTACTTTAATAGAGATACTGTTCACAGAATATTAAAAACCATGAAAAATGCTTGTTTTATAATAATTATGAACAGCTTATGTTTTTTAAACACCTTTAAAGGTATATTTAGTCCTCTAGTTACTTATTTAAAAGCCAAGCAACTTGAACAAGCTAAAAAGTATGTTAAAAGAGAATGAACATCATAAAAAATATACAAAAATGTTACAAGTAATGAACACAAATGCATTTACAAGTTGCAAGTATAAAAAATAATAATATTGTAATACAATTGATATTGAATGTATAAGGTAAGTAAGAGATAAGAATAAAACATATAAATATATACTGTCACAGAGTCTGATTCTATACACATACATATACATATTGATAATCCAATAAAGTATTATTAAGTATAAAGTTAAATCTTTAATGAAATAACATACAAGAAATACATACAATGTATCGAAATTGTGTGATTATTTGACAAAACACCGGTATTTCAACTTACTTTGAAACATAGTACTTAATCACTGCAAACCCGATTGATATGATAAACATAAACATTATAAAATGATACGATTTCAGATATATCCCTTCCGGTAAAAACATTTGGTAAAAATTGTATAAAATAGCGTGAGAATCATTTTAAAAAAATAATGGATAAAAGATATGCATTATTAAACAACTCAAAATAGAGGAGGTGTTGTTGTTGTTGATAATATAGTTAACTATACGGAATAATATTCTGACAGAAGCCTTTGTGTGCCACAAAGAGCTTGATTTGAAAACATGAATGAAATCTTCAAAGTCCATTGTGAACAGCTTAGGCAATTAATCATAAAATACCTCAAGTTTCTTTAAATTTCAAATATTATCTTTTTCTCTCTGTGTGTTTATTCAAATGTACCCTATAGGCAATTAAATCTTATAATAATCAAAATTACCACTATTTTTGTAAAATGAATATGTTGAAATCAAATATTGCTGCATGGTCAGTGGATATGTACGTATAACAAAAAAATGTACTGTTGATTCATCTTGTACACCTGAGTAGTTAATCTTGCATAATCGTATGACTTCTGCATTCCGTTTTTTATGTTAAAAATATCATTAATAGGTGAAATTTATAATCGAACCTTGTTGAAAAATGTTGATATTAATATCAACCATGTAGTACTCAACAAATTAATGATAGGCATTGCAACAGCAGAGTGTCAACATGGTCAAAGATCCAGTTTGTTGATTACTGTATGACAGAAAGTGTAAACTAACTTTTACTGCATGATACAATACTAGACTACTTAAACTTCAATGGTAATTTTATGACGTAATGATTATGCATTCGTGATGACGTCGACAATGGTATTTCAAGTCCTGCTTACGATGACTCCAAGACAGGATCAAATAAAAGCCCTATGAAATGACAATAAAGATATCGTGAAGTGAGATCATTTGGCATATTATAAATCGTTTAATTTCTACAACTGTTTTCAAAACTTTAATTATCAATTGAAATATGTTTCTGCAATGGTCTCTTTTTTTCAATCATGAAATTGAAATTCTTTACCAATTAAGATTTAAGAAACACTAAAAGAAAATGATTTTCAAATGTCGATGGACAGAGCGACGACAAAATCGTATTCACTTACCAGCGATACATGCCGTCATAAAACAAGCAACATTCCCGGCTATCATGGCGCGAAATACAACCTGCACCAAAGCTTTCATTCGATTTGGCGCCATCGCGCCCAATGCGCCGAGCATTATGCCCATTGATCCGATGTTGGAAAATCCACATAGCGCGTATGTAGAAATGACGACGGATCGGTCCTGTAAAAAAAGATGACTCGTACATAAGTTCTTGATCAGGTCATAAAAGTTAGCCCTATATTCAAAGTATTAAACCAATAAGAAACAAAGCTTTATCTACGTCATGGCAATAAATCAAGGTACATATAACACAATTGTTGCAATTGGCTGAAAATCCATTCAAAATTCAAATCGTAAAATGCAACTAATTAGAATTAACTACTCACCGACAGCACGCCTCCAACCAAAGTATGGTCAAAATCCAAATACACAATATTCCCATTCGTCATTGTCCAATTTCCGGTATAATTATTGTTCACGATAGACGTATTGAATGGTAAATATTCGTACCAGGTAAGATTCTGTTGATTTTTAATGTACTTTGAAAGTTCAGTGTACGCAATAAACTCGTTCAGGAATGTTTTGAGTCCAATCATTTCTGCCACTTTTCTACAATCATCCCATTCTACTCCCATCACATATGAGATTGGAGAGAATACATATGAGCATATAAGCTGAAAATGAAACGAACGACAAACAATTACAAAACATCTAGGCCTATAGCAACACTGTAAAATGCATTGAACTCGATGATCAAGTTCTTTGAGCTGAAAAATATTGCCCTTCCGTCTTTTCCGTCTAAAAATGTCTCAATGTGAATTGTGAAAAATAAAAAATAACGCTTATCTTTTATTATCATTTACACGTAAATATCTGCATGTACATCTAAAAAAATGTAATTATTTTGCGAATAAGAAAATAATGAATGATACCCCCATTATCACGAAAAACATCTCGTTATTACGAGAAAATATCTCGTTTTACGAGAAAATATCTCGTTTTACGAGAAAATATCTCGTTTTACGAGAAAATATCTCGTTTTACGAGAAAATATCTCGTTAAGAGAAAATATCTCGTTAAGAGAAAATATCTCGTTAAGAGAAAATATCGCGTTATTACGAGAAAGTATCTTGTAATTACAGGTAATCATAATCTTATTAACACAGATTTGACCTGTGGTTATGAGGAAGGATCTCGTAATTAAGAGACAACAAGCGTTTTAATCTATAAGTCTTAGATCAATTAGTATTCAAATTAATAAAGATACCTTACCGAAAAAGACCATTCTTCTCCTGGCTTTTCAAACCCAGCTCGATTACCGAACCAAATAAGAGTAGAATCTACGAACTTCAGAAGGGCTATGAATGCGATAAGATTCACTGCGATGTTTGCTATAAGTTTGGTTGACTGTGTAGCCCCTCTGGATGCAGCCTCGATAATATTTCGCTCCTGACTGCAAATGTTCAAGAAAGTCAAATTGTATGTTAAACGTCTTCAAATTGAATAGCATCATTTTAGAACAAATATATTAGCAGCATGGACCAGACATGCACGTTTCGGGTACTTAACCCTCATCAGTATACCACATATCAGTCCAAATGTGTAAATCAATATACATACTATATGCACATTACCATATTGACATTTCCTTTAATTGCAGAAGTTCCCAAAAGATTTTCATTAGATGATTAGACTTGAATCTAGAACGACAAGGACTAATTATTTCTGTCTATCAATGTGATATTTGAACGATTACAAATTATGAAAAATATTATTCCTATTGTAAGAACAAATTATTCTTTTTAAAAAATTGTTCTTCGTCACTGAAGAAACTCAGTTGTGTCTTATAAAATTGTTTACATAAATTATAAAACATAGCCTCCAGTGATTGGTTTTTATAAATGGGCCATTTTCCATGATTTTAGAAAGCAGAATTGGCCATCTTTCAAATTCCTGAATCTTTATGAAAAATAATTACCCGCTTGCAATATTGTACACTTCATCACCAGCTCTGCTTTTCTTCGTTTCTGGCCAAAATAGCTTACTCATTGCCAAGGCAGCGGGAGCAGACATCACAGAGGCAGATAACAGATGATTGGCTGGAACCTGCAACCATCAAATGGTTTGATCAACTTTGGACAAGAACCAATCAGAATCGGACATGTATACTTGTATAATGTAGATTTAAACATTACTTCAAACTTTACCAGAACTTGCAATGAAAATTAAAATAAGGTGTACGTGTAATCAGTGACAATAGTCCGACATGAAAAAAAATGAGACTTACGTCATACAGGATGTAGGCTGCCATGACACTTCCGGCAATGGTAGCAAATCCTCCTGTACAGATTGCGTGCATCTCTGATTTGGTCATTTTATGGAGGAACGGTCGGATCATTAAAGGTGCCTCGCTCTATAGGACAGACAAAAGCATATTAACAGCAATTCTCTGTAAGAATCAAAGAATTTCAAGACATATTGGCACAGCATGTCATGGATTTTTGAGATTTTTGGTATAGAAGTTCAATATGAAGTACTAGTATGTAAATCAACCCCAGTTTTCTTTCAAAAAGGTTGTCGTTGCCATGGTAACCGAGTCTGAAGTTTCAAAAACGGGAAAATCTATAGGACAAGGCATATTTGTAGGCTTCGTTACCATGGAAACAGATACTTTTTTAATCTGAAATTGTTTTGATTTTTTTTTTCTTTTAATCCTTAATATTATTATGCATATTTGTAAAGTTTTTTACATTCATCTCGGATGCCTTTTGTATACAAGACGAAAAATTGGGCCAAAACAGGGTATAAAAAGACTCTGTTTTGGGCTATTTATTATATAAAGACCCTTTTTGCATGTTTTTACTGAAGTCTATCAACATTATAACTACATTGTTTGAGTCTTGACAAGTGCAAATTAATCGTACCGAAAATCTGTCGGAAATAGTAGCTAAAAAGAAAAATAGATAACATCCAAGCGCAACAGCTACACAGATCTACATGTACCTTATGTTGTACATTTTGTACTACATGCTCAACCCTCAAACTTAAAGTAAAATGAAAGTTTATTTAATTTAAATCTATCTAGATTCTTGAAAATTAAGGTGTATATATACCTGCCCAATAAATATATTCCCGGCTGCATTTAGTGATTCTGCAGGCGATGTTCCCATGACGGCGGCCATGAACCGAGCTAGATTACGGATGATAAACTGCATGACTCCAAGATAATAAAGGATGGAAATGGCCGTACTGAAGAACACTATGACGGTTAAAACCTTAAATGAGAGAAAAGTCACAGTTACCTGTAAATATCAGGTGTTTCCGCACAATTTGAACCATAATTGATAAACCGTGGACCTCAATTAAATACAATTTCAATTAATTCACAAAAATGTCTTTTCATTTCGAGACGACGAATATGAGATTTATCACATGGATGCAATCTCAAAGTTTAATATGTTCTTTTAAAAAATGATCCTTGGAGTACATGTATATTAGAAATACCAAGTAGAAATTTCTATGTGTTCAAGAGGGTTTAAGTTAATCTGATTAGGGGGGGGGGGGGGGGGGGTTCATGTCTATGACTTGAAGAAAAAAAAAAAAAAAGAACTGTCCATATCAGCAAGTTGGGAAATTCCAAAGGGTCCTGACTCCAGTTCTAGTTTCGCGAGTGCATATATGATCTTTTTTTCCTATCAACTTTCTTACTATAGGTCTTTATCCTTATTTTTCAAGTCTATTACAACATCAATTGAATTGAAGTACAATGTACTATGAGAACCTTATACTGTAGTAACTATGCGAAATCAGACTAAGGCACGGTCCATTTGATGTTCTGGGGGGGGCTTGGGTTTTTTTCGAAAAAAATAATTTTGCTCTGAATTTTGATGAAAAAAATTAATTTGCTTATGGTGTGACAGAAAAAAAATAATCTTGCTCTTACAAGTAATCTGAATTTGAAGAATAACCATAAGATTCGCTTAAAATTCCTGAAAATTTTTCGGCTCGCTTCGCTCGCCGCAGTTTTTACTTTCTATAACAAATTTTTGGCTCGCTTCGCTCGCCATAGTTTTCTTCTGAAATGGCAAGATCATATTTGAAAATATCAAAAGTGGGCATGTGACTGAAACAAGGGGCTTCCTTAAATGCTTAAATACATTATCGATTTAATTTATTACTCTTAATATTAATAGATACATGTATCACCATAGTGTTTAATTTTTCATACAAGCTTGGAAGGATAATTTATTCAAGTTTTTCACTAGTTTTCATTTCCACATGCATAAACTTGCCTAGAAGACTGTTACATGACCTTATATACATTATGTTTACTGAAAATTATAAATCGCATATTGTAAAAATCGTTTATCTCTCACGGTTTAGAAGTGAATACAAGTTTTACATAGAAATAAAGTAATGTAAAGAGTTTAATCTAGGTAAAAATAAAGAATTTTTATTGAAAATACACAAACATTCTTAATATTCACATCAATTGTTATAAAAAAAATTCCTTGCTCCAGCTTTGCAAAAAAAAAAAAAATTTGCCCCGGTCCGGGGCGAAAAAAATAATCCTGCTCCGACAAAAAACCCAAGCCCCCCCCCCCCCCCCCAGAATATCAAATGGACCGTGCCTAACCTTGTCTCGAATCAAGAGCAGGGCGAATATGATTTTAAGTACGACCCACTTTGCTCTATTTTTATTACACATAATACGACAAAAGCAAACCTAAGAGCAAGCCGTCCCCCACTTGAATTTGCCAAAATGTTTTTACCTGAAAATGAATTTTCCTGTTTTTACGAACACCTTTTTTTAAATTCATAGACTCGAACCCCCCCCCCCCCCCCCCCCCCCTGAAAAATGTAAAAGTATGCACTGTCAGGATCTACTGATACAAACATATACAAGAACATTTTAAACATGTCAAAACATCAAATGAAATTGTAAACATCAGTAATGTTTCAAACCTTGAAAGCGAAAAAATGGTCCGTATATTTTTCACCAAACACGAAAATGGAACCAGCATCTGTGTATGCTAGGAATTCTGACACACGGTCACCAAGGTATTTGAAGGCTTGGTAACCCCCTCTCCATCGTAATATAATGAGGGCAAAATAAAACTGGAGGGCCAGGCCCCAAAATACAGGACGCCATTTGACCTGTTGAAAGGAAATATAGGTATCATCGTAAATGAATATGCTTGGTAACTTAATTAGGTGAATATGCATTATCGTAAGTGAATATGCATGCTAACGTAAGTGAATATGCATGCTAACGTAATTGAATATGCATGGTAAAGTAAGTGAATATGCATGCTAACGTAAGTGAATATGCATGCTTACATGTACGTAAGTGAATATGCATGCTGACGTAATTGAATATTCATGGTAAAGTAAGTGAATATGCATTATCGTAATTGAATATGCATGCTAACGTAAGTGAATATGCATGCTTACATGTACGTAAGTGAATATGCATGCTAACGTAATTGAATATGCATGGTAAAGTAAGTGAATATGCATTATCGTAATTGAATATGCATGCTAACGTAAGTGAATATGCATGCTTACATGTACGTAAGTGAATATGCATGCTAACGTAATTGAATATGCTTGGTAAAGTAAGTGAATATGCATGCTAACGTAAGTGAATATGCATGGTAAAGTAAGTGAATATGCATGCTAACGTTAGTGAATATGCATGCTTACGTAAGTGAATATGCATGCCAACGTAAGTTAATATGCATGGTAAAGTAAGTGAATATGCATGCTAACGTAAGTGAATATGCATGGTAAAGTAAGTGAATATACACGATACATGTAACCACTATCTTAAAAAATGAAATATAAAATTTATGCATAATGTTACCATTTACTATCATCCAATTTTCTTGTCATTAAGCAATACAGAAGTTATGGAAAAATCTATGAAATATTAATACTGTAACACCAAAATATTTTTAAAGCATTAATTTAGTCACAATTATCACTTTTTTCAATTTTTCATTTATAGAAATAGATGGATTTGATTTGAATGAAAGCGAGATCTTAGAAGCAATATGTTTTTGATTTACCATAAAAAAGATTCAACTTTGAATTTTAAATGAGTATATCTCATGTCAAAACATATTAAATTCAAACTGCAATGCAAAAAGAACATACGGAATAAATAACACATACCCGAGCCGGATGTTTTGAGCAGATATAAAAGATGAGGATAAAACAGAACATGCCCAGGAGAGAGACAAGGTTCCGGGGAGTCTTTAAAGCGATCTCAACTATTATAAATATGATGGCTCCTAGGACTAATAGTATGGACACGATGATATTAATCCTGAAATAAAGATTTTTATTAGTTATTATTATTTCATTTTTGTCATTAATTATTCCTCTTATTTATGAAATGTCTTTTTCATAATTGAGATACATGCATATGTAAGTTTATCGACTTTGAGAAACCAAAAAAAAAAAAAAAAAAAACAACAACAACAACAACAACAACAACAACAAAACAAAGCACATTAAAAAACTATTATAATGACAACGTCTTATTTCTTACAATTTCCGATAAACTCTGAAAATCTCTGTCACGTCTCTTATTGCACTTACTAGTATATGTATGCTTTTTATTTATATTCTGCGTAGAGGGAATTATTATCTTAGTCATGTACTTGGTCATTTAAATATAATATTCTGTTAAATAAAGATTATAGTAAACGAGTGGCCAATCTAAAAAAGAAAATTAGCTAAGATTAACATGTACCTCTTGAAAGATCAACAGAATTTCGCAAACAAATAATACATCTTTCGTTTGCAGATGACACAATCATCTTATCTGACAATCATATCTGACAATCATAATGACCTGTAAAATTCTATAGATACTTTCTATTTGTATTATAAGCATCTGAAGAGTGAAGATACCTCTTGTATAATATAACTATATCGGGACTCAGTAGAAGTAATGGTAGATAAAACGAGCACAAGAAAAGAAATATAATAATGATAATAATCGCTTACCAAAATCCTAGCCTGTCTCGTCTCTCGTCCTGTACCTCATCCAGTGCTTTTTCCAGGATCACTCTTAGGTTGAAATTACAATAGGTGTCTAAAAGGTGGAAAACAAGAAGGATAACTCCTAAAAGAGTACAAATCAGTAAGCGCCACGATCCCTCATCTCCAAATCGGAAGGAGAAGCTATACGCCAAGTACGCTATGTATAGAATACCCAAAACAATCCAGAAGGCTGTCCAAACGTGTTCATGGTGTTTCTTGAACCAATCACCGAACATGTTCTGAAGGGCCAACACGGATCGTGAGCAAGCGTTTGCTTCATCTAGATCCATTTCTTCTTCTTCGTCAGATGAATCGTCATCGTCAACATCGGATTTTTCTTTCTTTTTATTATCGTGACCGACCTGAAATTCATAAAACTTTCAAGTTATTATAATTTGATAGGTATATTTTCTCCTAGTTTAAATTATGTCAGGTACTACAACTGATCATTCTATTATCTTGAAAAGAAACTCTTAATTTCAAAAACTCTCGATGGTCCATGCACACACCGGTACATGTCGGCAATACATGCAATTTGCATTGTATTCATGTAAAGCCCCTGTCACACCTTCACGTTCTGGCATGGCGTTCGCACTACGACCACCAAAATTGTACGAAACGTGGTGTGAACGTAGTAAGGACGCGGGGAACGTAGTAAGAACTCGTTGATACGTATTGAGGTCGTAGTAAGGACGCCGACGAACGTGCCCGTACGCCGAGCCACCACGACCGTTTTGAACTGTTCAAAACAGTCGTAGTGAGGACGCGGTGATTACGGAACGTGTTAGGGACTACTTGCGAACGTATTGAGAACTTCATGGACGTATTAGACACGTGTCGCGAACGTAGTAGGGTCGTAGTACAGACGGCTAAAACTTTTACATATAACCATATGGAGATCGTCACGTCTCTGCCGTCCTTACCACGTTCTTGGTTTTAGAGGTCGAAAAAATCAAAATAGACCTCATACAAACAATTTATCCTTTGAACGTGTCATGATCGTAGTATGAACGCAGTAAGGACTTCGAGAACGTAGTAAGCACGCCGCACTATCGTAACACAGACGCCTTCGTCGTAGTGTGAACTTGGGGCTGATCGTAGTGCAAACTTGACTAAACGTATTAAAGACGGGAAGGACGCGCTACTAACGTGTTACGGACGCTAAAGGTCGTGTTGCGCACGTAATGGAGTCGTCAATTATTGTTTCGGAGAGCCCTTCCGGGTGAAAAATGCCACGTTCTCACTACGTTCATGAAAAATTTTAAGGACTTCAAGGACGTAGTAAGAACGTCTCGAGAGAACATGTAGGTGTGACAGGGGCTTAAGCATTTGTGTTTGATTAAGAAAATTTCCAAAACTGCTTATATATAGATAAAATCTATACTGTAACTATACCTGTCTATGTCGAAGTTCTGCATCATCAACCTCCAAAGCTACATTGTCAACTCCAACAATTTCATTTCCAACAGGATTTCCGGTCACTTTTTCCGCTTCCGGTAAGATGGTGTCTTGGCTCCCATAGTTTGAATCCGATGATGGATATTTTCCATTTTCATTTAACTGATGCATGCCAACTAGCTGAATATTTTTGTCTCTTGTTCCCATTCTATATGATATGATTGTATCATTTAATTTTGTACTACATTTACATAACATAAACATGACATTATATTCAATATACATTCAATTCATATCGGAGATTTTTCTTCTATGAAAAATAAGAAATGACTCAATCTCCATGATATCTTTTATTCAAATCAATTCAAATAAAATTTCTTTCATTGCATTGCATTGCTGGTAGTTTTTGCATACGGAATTTCAAGGTAAGTAAACAATTTTGTAATAAGACCGCCAGATACATTTAAAAATAGGAGAAAGGTTTTGCACTTCCTCTTATAACTGTGAACACATACTAGTATATATGTACAAGGCTCTAACTATTACAATGTTTAAAATAAACGGACATTTGAACGGTGTACTTCAATAAGTAAAATATGAATTTCACCTGCTACATATACGTACATGAACATTTTGTACCTAGTTTACAATATCTTATAACAAATATCTGTAGTATATTCGACAGTGTCATAAGAATCCGAAGTCTATTTATATAAAGTGATATATTATCCCGCCATGATTGTTTGTGCCTACATTGTACATAAAATGCAAAAGAGTATCATAAACTTACAACTTCGCCAAAAGAAGGGATAACGGACTTCAGAACAAGTGTGTAATAATTACATATTTATCATGTTTATATATGATATGATGAAACTTTCGGAGGGCGAGTAATTACGAGAAAGTAGTTATATATTTAAAAATGTGCATTTTGAATAATTACTATACATTGATATTTCATCTCGACATGTATTGTATGCATGTTTGTTCCATCACAACTACGCGGATGCGATAGTATCTATCTTTACGATAAATGTACGAAATTCAACACCTATATGATACCCGATGCAGACAGGCTATATATGGTGCTAAAGACTCGTTCCTTTTTTAATATAGTTTGTGTCATTCTTATTTGTACTTTTAGTTTATGATGCACAAAAAAGTGTTTATCGGGCATGTACGGGAAAGGTCAGAAGAGAAGGGGGGGGGGGGATTTCACGATCCTTCGGTCCGGAATTTTTCCCCCCTAAAATCTCAATCCGGATTTTTTTTTTTTGGCAAAGTCTCCCCTCCCCCCATAAAAATCAAATGGTTGCTCCCTAATGTCGGCAGCCAACTGCAGAAATTGATATTCAGATTGTGAATCCTAGAATAGGTAGTGATTTTGGGAAATGAATAAAAAATAGAAATAAATAAACTCTTCAAGCATGTCGAGAAAATTGAGGCCTAGCGTGGGACCAGATAGGTTTGTTTACTCATACCAATGCGTAATGATTGTGACAAACATGTACATGAAAATACGTGGTTTGGCGATGACCCATCCCCCCTCTCCCTTTCCTCTGTGCAGAGTGAATAAAGAACATTCCATTATAAGGTGTATGTATATGTACATGCAGCACAATTGTGCACGTATTGTTTTGAAGTTTCATTGCTAATTTGTTTTTGTTTTAATTGATCTACTATGTAAATTGATATATTTGTTGTAAAGTAGGGGGGGGGGGGGTTGAGATCTAGAGAGTCTACAGGTAACGGAAAGTACATGTATATCAATTTTTCAAACGCTAGAGCTATGCTATTCTTTAAAAAAAATCCTCATACATAAATTATATTATTAAGTTCATGTGGTAAAAACAAGGGTTTCGATAAATTCGGCCTTTAAACTGAATCATCTATCATGCACAGATATTAGTTTTGAGCTTAGAATACATAATTGTAGTCCCCCCCCCCCCTTCCCACCATCAAAACCTTTCTACGACAAATAAACTTAGGGAAAATGAACAAAAAGGATATACTGAACAAAATAAACAGCATCTAATTTTTTCATTTATGTGCCACATCCATAAAACAATTAATAGGTTCATTTTCTACACATAATTTAATGTGTTTTTTTTTTATCTCATAAACATACATGTAATTTATAATTTCTCACATTTTAAAACTCTTTCTCACCTACATGTATTATTTATAACAAGACAAATGAGCATTTTGTAAATGTAATGCAACATATGTAAAAATGTATATAAGCGAGAATATAAGTGATACAATGTATATTACATTTGGTCAGAGCTCCCATGAAATTGATAATATCGCGTCGAATTTTTTTTATAGAAACAACCGTTCGCATAAATATTCATCAAGGACAACAACATAATAAATTTGCATGAAACTTCGTACATGGATATACATACAAATATACCAGAGACGGAATGTGTAAAGTGTTAAATTTGTTGATCTTATTCTTACCTGAAAAAATGTAAAGTAAAGATGTTTATCCAGATCAAAAACTTATTTGTTAACCTTCACATTCGTCTAAATAAACCAAGACTTTAAAAAACCTTTCTGTATTTAAAATTCATTGAGGTATAAAAACGGAAAATATAACGCTATGTACAGTGAAGCGAACCCAACTTTAAAGGGAAGCCACTCAAATAAAGTTACTCAAATCGGGACGGACCGTCTCAGGTAAACGTAACCCTGTGAGTTTAATTGCATTAGAGCCTTTCAGTTGCTCAGTTGAAGAGGCTTTCCTTTCAAATAATTCTTTAGAAGACTCCGAGTAAAGAAACCAATTTTAACCTTTTCGTGATTTTTGAATGGAAAGTACAATTAAAATGGACTATAGGGGTCCGGTCAGTGACACAGGCTTGCCACTGTGCTTGACCCTGCCCTGGGGGTATTATAATTAACTTTCGATTTACGGTCATGAAGCACAAAGTAATCTCATTACGCATGTAACTTTATAATGCGGTCATGCAGATACATACGAGTATAGTGTGTTCCCATGATGATGTCATACATGCACCCTCAAATTAACCGCCATATTGGATTACAGCTCTCGGACTTTATCAATTTCTACCTTGCAAAATATTAACATTAAAAAAAATTATAAATAAATTTTCAGAAGAGATTTCCTAACTAACCATCTGACTATTCTATAAAAATATCTTGTTGTTTGTAATTCTCATCAAGACATTGATGTATACGATGTGAAAAGTTCAGAAAATTGCCATGGTTAAAGTTGAGCCATTTTAACATAGACGAGATGGATAAAGTTCAAGAGTTGTAATCCAAGGAGGAAGATATCTCTATAGGAAAATACAGGAAATGAATGTGGGAGGTTTCAACATACTTTTTTTGCATAAAACTATAGTTACCTCTCTTTGTCCATCGTCTACCCCGACTTCAGAACTTTTGCTATAAAACATGTAAAGATGGAAAAATTGGAGTACAATATCATGTTCAAATTTAACATGTATAAAATATTTTTTTCAATGGGAATCTTTTCAATCTACGTATGCTTATGTAGATCTAGATCTTAATTCCTGGGAGGAAAATAATAACGTAAAATAACAATTGAACATATGCCAAAATAATAATAAAAAAACCCATAAAACAAAACAAAAACAAACAAACAAACAAAAATAATTGCATGAACATTACTTTAAATCGTCAACTTAATAAAAGCGGTGTTGACCAGTCAAACAGTTAGGTTTGTTACCTATTAAAAAAAATATGAATTATGTCAAAGCTCTAGAAGCGAAGTCATTTTCGATATAGTGTAAAAGTTAGCGTTTGCTGAGGGGGGGGGGGGGAGGGGGTTATCATTTGCATATCATGTTCTCATATGATAAATGGGCCTTATCAATGTCAAATTATTAAAATAAATAAATAGATGAATGAAAAAATAAATCTGTGTCTATTTAGATATCATGCAGACAATCAGTTAATTCCAAAAGACATCCAAAGATACTCCATGTTCTGTATTCAATTCCGACAAAAGCCACAACGTTACATTTTTGTACTAAGTTACAGGTGCAATCAAAACGAACAGGACATCGCAGCGAAATACACATTGATAAGCATGATAAGGAAAAAAATGAAACGAACATCAATTGATATGTCACGAAATAAACATCGCATAGAGATTTGTTGAAAATGAATAATTATAACCTTCCATTTTTTCAACCTTTGCACTTATGTTTCATAAAATTGGCCGATCTTTTTTACAATTCGAACAATGTTATCAAGAATCGTAATGCAATTCTGCATAGGTAAGCACTGCCCAAAACTTGCCTTATTCTCTTATACACGAAAAGTCACGAAATCAGCTTCGCATCTCATTACATGAACGAGCAATGTTACAGTAGTAATTAGACGAAACATGGATTGAATTCATTTTCTTTTATCTCTTACACTCTGTAAATCCTAATCTACACCATCGCTACATGTACATAATAGGGATTCATATAGAAATACTTCCGTTTAAATACTGACTTTTTTTTTCAAAATGGCGGTGCAAATAATGCAAGGCTTTCTTGTTTAAATGGTTTTTTAAAGCGTCATCATGCAGTATCCTTCTTTTCTTCCTTCTTTTCGATTATTTTTCCATTTGTTTCGTACATGTATGTGTTGCCATATTTTCTGCCGCCACAATAAATCATTTCAGAGGCGCCATCTACGATGATTTGTTAAAACATCTTTACCTTTGCTGCTGTTACAGGCAAAATAAGTGATGTGTATGCTAATGAAAATGGCCGATAATTAGCATTAATGTAAATATACATGATGTACAATGTAAATAACGACTGTCTTACTTTTTGTGTTCAAGGGTGTATGATTCAAGTTAGACTCGTGCAAATTTTTGCGATTCACGGAATTTGCACGTGAACAACCAGAATTATACAACCAGGAACACCAATTTCTTACATAAAAATTAGGCCATTTCTTTATTATTTTCGGTTTTTGCGTCCTCGTGCTAGTAGGCTTTAAACCAAAAGTCATAAAACAAAACAAAAATCAAGATAATCAAATCTTTTGCAAATTAAAAAGAGAAATTGTTCAATTTTTATATTTCATGTAATAATGTATTTATTATAAGTACTGCTATGGTTCAAGATATTGCATTATTTATTATTCTTTTGTTGACTGATACCCGTTAATAATCAAATGAAAAAAAAGTTTCTGTTGGTTTTCTCAAATAGTCACATAATATGCTCCTTATTCTATATGGCTGGCTGGTAGCTTTCTCAAATTCAAAAGGACGCAAAACAGAATAAAAACAAGAAATGGCCTTATGCAGATTTCAGATGCTTATTTACCTCGCTTTTGTTCATTTCGTACGTGTCTCCTTCGTGGTTTGAAAAGTGAAAAGTATTTAAAAAAAATGAAAAAGGTGAAAAAGAAATTGACGAAAAAGGTGACTGATTAAAAAGGTTTTTAAAAATTCTACTTTTCAGTAAGATTATGGTTGTTGATAACGAGAATAAAGTATATTTGAAAATTTCGATATGCATGCGTCTGCACATCAAAAACAAAACAAAAAGTATATAGATAAAAAGATAAATAAATAAATAAAATAAATAAATAAATATGAATAAAAATATATGTACTATACATATAAATATTGATCAAAAAGAAATGATAAGATTCATCAAAGAGAATAAGTGTCTTATGCCTCGTTCACACGGTTGCGCAATAAATTTATTTCGCAATAACTTTATTGCGCAACAAATTTGTTTCGCAATAAGCTTTTTTGCGTTCACACGAGACCGAAACTATTGCGCAATAAAATGTCAATGAACATGCACAAGAATCATGAATAAAAGTGTACAACGAATAGCTTTAGGAAAAATTGTTCGAATATTTTTCGTAAAGTCAAATTTAAGACTACTTTGGGAGGTAGTTCATTCATTTATTTGTCATTTTAGTCTAGAGCATGACGTCATTCAATTGTGACGTCATTCTCTACAAGGGGCCCAGACTTAAAGAAAAGCGTTCATTATATATACGAAAAATCGGAATCTCTCGAAAGAATCGTAAAAATAAACACGTCGAGTAGTTATATTTGTAAGTATAACAATCTTTTCCCCTTGTCATGTTGATGCGCATGCGTCAGATTTATTGCGCAACAGTTTCTCTTAGCGTTTACACGGCAGAATTTGTTGCGCAATAAAGTTATTGCGAAACAAATCGAAAATTTATTGCGCAATAAATTTTGTCGTGTGAACGCAAAACAAATTTATTGCGCAACAAATTTACGTTTATTGCGCAATAAACTCTCCGTGTAAACGAGGCATTAATTTGCCTTGTGTTATTGTGTTTTGTTACATGTACGGGTATTCAACACAAAGCAAAATGCATTTATCGTACATTTAATGCGTATTTGTGTATACCATGCAATAAATGCACTTGCTATGTGTAGCATACCCGATCCAAAACACAAATCATGACATTTATTCTATATATACATGTTCATCTATCAGGGAGCATCTTTTCAGCTTTTTTTTTATTTTTGAACCTATAGAAGTCTAAGACGTGTTTCTATCGATCAGTCCGTCTAGACTTTTTGGCAGCGGGTGTTGCATGCAAACATGAGACGCTGACTCTACCTAGGCACCTGGTCTCGCCTCTCGCGGGGTCTGCTTTGGTTCATGAATTGAGAATATTACCTACCTGGGTACTAGTTATAGCCTTTCGAGCTTCAGTATAGTACAGGTTCTGACTAGAATGAGAGTGTATGTATGTTTTTTTATGTACTTGTGTCCGAACGGAATGAGGGACGTACTGTCCGTTGTTCCGTCTGGATACAAGTACATATCTGTGTATCCAGAGGGCTCAAGGGATGTACTGTCCCTTCCGCTGGGTTTAAACACGTTTAGTGTCGTGGTCGCTTGTTCCTTTTTTGTGCTTTTGTATATATATATAAATGTAAACACCACAGCTGTCTGTACATGTTTCATTCTTGTTAACTGAAATCACGTTTTTTTCTAGGCAAAAAGGTAAAATCAAAATTGTCACCGCAAGCTCTGTTTGCAGATTAGAACAGCCATCGCGGCATGTTGCTGTTGTTGTTGTTGTTGTTGCTTTTTTTTTTGGTATTCGCCACCTCGTTTTGTAGGTGCACCCACGGATATGGTATGTTAAAACGTTTAGTTTAGACAGGAACGTATGTATAGGATAAAGACCGAATTGAGGTCTGTATGAAGGTTAGATGTCCGAGGAGAGAACAGGGTGGTGTTTAAAGACCGAGGCCGAAGGCCGAGATCTTTAAACACCACCCTGTTCTCTCCGAGGGCATCTAACCTTCATACAGACTTCAACGAGGTCTTTATCCGACTTACAAACCGCAGATTTTCTTCAATATTCCGAAAAATAAAACTCTAAACGTTTAGTACACCCCTGCTTTTTAAAATGAAATCGACCATGCAAATGATCGGGTGGAAATATGCAATGGTAACGATTATCAGGCCATAGAAGTAAAATAATCGTTATGCATCTCGATAATTTTCTGAAAGGTACCCTGTATTCGGCCAAAAAGAAAATAATAGTGTAACAATTAGTTCTATTTCCATTAAAGTTTTTAAATACGTGATTACATTATAATTGCAAATAAAGATTTTCTATTCAAGTGATGATAATATTTTTTTTATTTTGATCATCAAATTCCTCAACATACATGTATTTGAAAAGCATTTAGAATAATTGGTCTTCAAGAATCGCTATAAGGATCTAGCTTGGTATTGAAATGGCATTTTGTGGTTTTCGGGATAGAAGAATCTATTCTTCTTCTGTTAACATTTCTCATAAAAGGATGTCTTTAGCGGATTTGAAACACAATATTTTCTATTCTATGGCCGAATACTCATTATAATCAAAACAATTCACACCCGCGACTGAAATAATTTTCTTTTCTCCGCCCCTCATTGTTTTTTATTGACCTCCACACTTCATTGAACGTTCATAAAACCTAGTATATTTAGAATCGTCCGCGGTCTTTATGAAATAAAATGACCGATGAATAACAAAAGAATCACATTTGAAGGTTTGTAAACATAGGAAATCCTCTCTCTTGTATACTTAGATTTGTTCTTTGTACAAGTTATGTTTAAATAAGGCCATTATAGTGATTAAAAAAATGTTTTACGCCCCGAGCAGGCAAGAAAACACATAATCGATATGAAGGATCATGGAAAGAAACAACAATTAAACAAGAGGGGGTTAATCCTGACTTTATCAAGAGAGAGAAAAAAATCACTCTATCTCCTGATTATATATATAATCAGTTATGGTATATTGACATTTTGTGATATTCAAGATCATTTACTGATATTTCTTTTACCTATAAAGATCCATGTTTGTGTACGTGTGTGTTTCAACATATTTCACCCCGACGAACTTCGCACTTCCTACTTCGAACTTTGCACTTTAATCTAGATAGAAAGTAGGTTGCCAGTTTATTTCAAATGAAATCATTCTGATTCTTCAATGTTCGAAATGTGAAGTGCGAAGCCCGTCATGGTGAAAACAATTCTATTCATCAATTTTCCTAAAAGGTAACGGGAAGACTCAGTACTGTTTTTAAATACATTCATAACATATATAGATAAAGAAGAATGATCAAATTATTTGAAAAAAAAGACTACATAATTCAGAAATAAAAGAAGAAGAAAAAAAAAAATCGAACGTGCATATATGCACATATTTCTGTAATGAATAGTTATTTTATGCATAGTAAAATGTGCAAGGAAAGATAAATCTTAAAATTTACGTTATTGTTTGTTTTGGAGATTAAATACCACGTGCTCACACGCTATCTATGTTACACAAATAGCTATGTGCTTTACATGGAAAGAGGAAGTTGTGTACTAATGTATGTAGGAGGTTAGCTTTATACAGATGGAATTTTTCGAAACAAGGGTAAGAGATGCTTAAAAATGCCCAAAACTAAAATTTCGGACAAAAATTGTGACGTTTGTACAAATTTAGGAAGATCGTCGGAGAAGACAAAGGTTCACTTCATGTGCCATGAATGTCGTGAGCTTTATTGTGAAACGTGTGCTAAATTACACATAAAATTCAAATGCACCAGCACGCATTCTCTACTAGATTTACTTTCCCCTGACAAGAACAAGTTACCCGATGTAGTCAAGATGGGTGAAAACGGACAAATTTTATATCTACGGAAGATGAAAATTACAAACCGAATGGACTTCAGTGTTTATCGACCAGAAGACACAAAGGAGGTATGTGTAACAGGAATAATTCTACTTTTCGGTAGGATTGTGGTAGTTGACAACGGAAACAAAGTATTCAAACTTTTTGATATAATCGGTACCTACGTATCGTCTGCACCACTGAAAGAAGTAACAAGAGGCATAACTCTTATGGGCCATGTTGAGTTTGCAACATGTGGTGGGGGTAACCGCATCATCCTTTGGTCAGTCGATGGCGATAAATTGTATGGTGGCGGGAAGTATTATTACGTCGACCACGAGGCACATGCTATCCATTTCAATGATTCATATTTCTTCGTGCTGCATCGAGATGATCAAATGATATCAGTTCTTGACGACGATGGAACGCATATCAGGAAAATCGTTGTGAAAGAAGCACTGGGAAAGCAAATAAGCCTGAGTGCCGGAATATATGCAAGCAAGCAAAACCATGAGATATACGTTCTTTGTACTAAAGAAAGTCGTGGCGTCCTGGCTATCTCATTTGAAGGAGAGGCACAGTGGCATTTGCCACTAACAGGATATTTAGGGGATATTAAGGAGGCCAACAAAAGACTTTTAGTGTCAAACGTAACGGAACATTGCATCCATATGATAACAAAAGAGGGTGAATTCATAGAAAATCTTATGGAGGAGAAAGAACTGGGGGAATATCCAAACGAACTTCATTTTGCACAAAGAGCAAAGCTGTTTGTCAGTTACACAGTAGACGAGGACAAGGTGTATAGAATCGCAATATTCTCAGCTTTTGAAACGGATGAGCTGTTCATTAATGACGAAGAAACAACGGCTGATTAGAACTTGCTTTACCTTATACAATGTACATGTAAATGTAATAGAAACTTAACGGTCCATTATGCAATCCAAATACCAGTCTTGAAACAAATAATACATATGCATGTTGGTACATGAGCGTTTATGTACTAATGCCTATTAAATATAGATTTATGTAATGTATAGTTTTGTTCTTTTTTAACAAATAGTTTTACTGTAGTTATCTAGTGACATATATTTAATCTGATTATCGAGTTTATCTACACCTCTTCAATTTTGTATGCGTAATGCCTCTTATATCCGCTGACAAAGTGTTTGCGCAAACGTGGGTCCACGAAACTTGATTGTGAGTTCACCTCATGTTAAGAGAGGTTTTTATTATTTATACAACAACTGTTTTTAACAGACCTCTGTATATCCGGATAAGTGAGGGTATTGTTACTTAATCGTTTGGATTTTTTCTTTGGTTTATGTGTAGTCTTTGTGTTTAATGTAGTCTTTTTGTAGTTTTTTTTTGTAGTTTGGTAGTTTTTTCTTTGGGTTATGTGCAGTCTTTGTGTTTAACGCAGTCTTTGTGTTTGTCCCTTTTACGTTTCTTGCTGACGTGTGGAAGTCGTAAAAAAGTTCCCCGCGAGGGGTTTGACAGGAAGTGTTTTGAATATTTTCCCCTGACATGGTCGCAGTAGCACTTTCTATATAGACATAGCCTCAGACAGTGCATGCATTTTTAGCTCTACTGGTCTCAGACCAGTCGAGCTTATGCGATCACCCTTCGTCCGGCGTCCGTCCGTCTGTCCGTCTGTCCGTCTGTCTGTCTGTCCGTCTGTCCGTAAACAATTCTTGTCCGGACAACTCCTCTGAAACTGTTAGAAATAGAAACTTAATTCTTTTTGTATTTTACTTGGTCCATGGTCTAGTTGTGCACCTGACATTCAGTTTCAGTCCTTGACTCCCAGGGTCTTAGGAAATGGGCGTGGTCATTAAATTCTATGTAATTTTGTCCGGATAGCTCTTCTTTCACTATTAATGATAGAGACATAATTCTTTTTGCAATATGATGGGTCTGTAGTCTAGTTGTGCACCTGATATTTTGTTTGAGCCAATGACCCCCAGGGTCTTGGAAAAGGGTGTGGCCATTTTCTTTTATATTATTCCATATAATCTTATGCTTACAGCGCTGACACGATAAATAATGGAGACTAAATTCTTTATGCAATATGATGGGTCTGTAATCTCGTTGTCCACCTCATATTTTGTTTGAGTCTCTGACCCCAAGGGTCTTAGAAAATGGGTGTGGTTGTTTTCTCTCTATTAAACTACATGTGATCTCATGATAGCTAATTTCCCAGAATTTATGGATAATAGTTAATTGATTTATTCCAAAATATTATCGGTTTGCAGTTTAGATGTCATTACAGTATTTTACTTCAGTCCCTGTTCCCTAGGATTCTGGAAAATGGTATATGGCTATTTTCTCTTACCCTATCTACATGCATTTAGAGTACATAAGTGACAGAAACTATAAATAAACAAAGATATTGCAATTTTACAATATTATCATAGATGAGTCTGTAATTTAGTTTTTCTCATATTTTCTTTGGGACCTGACCCAGGATTTTATCTTCAATTCTATAGAAACGCTAGGGGATAGTTTCGGAATTTCCTCTGATCAATCAATCAACATGAAAATCTTTTCTATAGTGTTTATACAGTGCAAGAAAGATATCAAATAGTCAAAATGCATGTATTTCTCACTTATTTTCTATTTGTTTAACATGTTTAAGGTGTAAGATTTTTGGGGAGAGTAGTGAGAATTTTTGTTGCAAGAGTAGAATGTCCGAAGTGATCACAGACTTGAGCTGTGCTTTCTGTTAAATGGGAACACCAGAATCACAAAGATTGATCATTTTATCAAATAAAATAGCATAATGCATCCTTCACATTGCCAAATGAAAGGAATATTGTGCTTGTGTAAGTTTTTTTTTTGAGGGGGGGGACAGGGGGGAGGTAACTAGAATGTCCTAAGTGATCACAGACTTGAGCTGTGCTTTCTGTTAAATGGGAACACCAGAATCACAAAGATTGATCATTTTATCAAATAAAATAGCAATAATGCATCCTTCACATTGCCAAATGAAAGGAATATTGTGCTTGTGTAAGCTTTTTTTTTGGGGGGGGGGGAGAGGGGGGAGGTAACTAGAATGTCCTAAGTGATCACAGACTTGAGCTGTGCTTTCTGTTAAATGGGAACACCAGAATCACAAAGATTGATCATTTTATCAAATAAAATAGAAATAATGCATCCTTCACATTGCCAAATGAAAGGAATATTGTGCTTGTGTAAGCTTTTTTTTTTTGGGGGGGGGGAGGGGGGAGGTAACTCTTACATCTTTCTTTCTTCTTATAAATTCCTCCACTGCTTGGAGTATCACCCCCAATGGGATGTAAAACTGTGTGGTTTGATAAAATTTTTCATAATGTTTACATTAAAGCAAGTGACACATGTTTTAATAGAAGATAATATAACAAGAGATGCCTTATTGGCATATCTACTATGTGTTAATCAAATTTAAAAAAAATTAAAATAAAATACTAAAAAATATCATTTGTAAAAGCCGACTCATACAAAAATATTTCAACCCAGGAAAACTTCTACCAAAATTTTCCTTTATTGCCATTTGACAATATTATCATAGATGAGTCTGAAATTTAGTTTTTCTCATATTTTATTTGGGGCCTGACCAGGGACGTATATAACTAAAGTTATATACGTCCCTGGCCTGACCCAGGATTTTATCTTCAATTCTATAGAAACGCTAGGGGATAGTTTCAGAATTTCCTCTGATCAATCAATCAACTTCAAAATCTTTTCTATTATGTTTATACAGTGCAAGAAAGATAACAAACAATCAAAATGCATGTATTTCTTACTTATTTTTTAATTGTTTAAGGTGTAAGATTTTTAGAGAGAGTAGTGAGACTTTTTGTTGCAAGAGTAGAATGTCCTAAGTGATCACGGACTTGAGCTGTGCTTTCTGATAAATGGAAACACCAGAATCACAAAGATTGATCATTTTATCAAATGAAATAGCAATAATGCATCCTTCACATTGCCAAATGAAAGGTGCTTGTGTAAGTTATAGAAGTTGAATTTGTAACAGGAGAGGGAGAGATGTGACTGTACCGGGAATCGAACCCGAGATCTTCTGCTATCAAGGCAGACGCTCTTACCAACTGAGCTATCTGAGCACGATGCCCGTTCCTGCCACACTCCTCTCTACCAATTTTTCAGGTTTCCATGCACTGGAAACCTCACACTAAACTCCGCTTCACCTTGAGTCATTTAGTTTGGTGCCAATTCTGTAACAGGAGAGGAAAAGATGTGACCGAACCGTGAATTGAACCCGAGACCTTCTGCTATCTGGGCAGACGCTCTTACCAACTGAGCTATCTGGGTACGATACCTGTTCCTGCCATAAATTAATGGTAATAAACTAATGTTTCAGGCCTTTTTGTCAATTGGACCTCGAGTCATTTTGTCCTTTTAAAATTTGACCAATCAAAAACATCATTTCAACCTCATGCAGATTTTGAAATATTTTTCTGAACTGGGATATATGGTAGAAATGTTTTCTATAGAGGATCAAATATTTCATACCGGTATGTAAAAATATTTTGTATTATATTTTAATAATTAGCTTCTGTCTACATTAATACCACATTCGCCCTAAAAGTTCATGTTCTTCGTTCAATATTCTATTTACATTGTTTTACATTTACTAAATAAATAGCCTAAAACCTTTTTAGGTTTTAGAACAAAATGGCCGATACTTTTAAAATTTCACTCGGTAGGCCACATGTCCTATTATGTTTAATTTCAATCTGAAACTGCCTGATTACTTGATCTAAGTATTTTCACTGGTCAGTATGAGAAAGAAGGAATCTCTTATAATAGAGTATCCTATGCAATACTATTTCAGCTCAAATGAGAGGTTATTTATGCCTTTAGTCTTAATTTTATAAAAGGGCATATAGTGGTAGGTCTGTCTGTTCATCTGTTTGTCTATCCATCCGACTGTCAGTATATCATTCCATTCAACTAAATTCTGATGAAAGGGTATAAGATAGTAGAGCTGTCATATATTGCATGTCTATGAACCTTGAGATTTAGGCTCATCTTTTGGAGCCAAATTTTTAACCTTTGACCCCATCACTGACCTTTGACCCACATTTTTTGAAAAATAAAAACATCTGTTATTTTAGTTTTGATACATATGGTATGTTATACATGTTGTATATACACGTTTTTAGTAATTCTCTCACATTCTAGAGAAATCTAAGGCACGGTCCATTTGATATTCTTTGGGGGGGGGGGACTCCGTTTTTTTAAAAAAAAAAAAAACAATTTTGCTCTGAATTTTGATGAAAAAAATTAATTAGGAATTGATGGATATGCATTGGCATGTGGTTGTTGGTTCTAATAAAAAAAAACTTGTTACACATTTATCCCGCCTCTTGCAAATTTCTTGCAATCTGATTGGTCGAGAAGAACCAAATATTATGTTGTATAATATTTTACTAACAGAATATTATTTTGATATCCTGCTTCTACTAAGATGCTTTATGCTTTTGACGTCACCAAAATGCTTTAGAATATGTTGATCTAACATACACAAACCAAAAGCGATTCAGCAGGATAAATTCGTTATAGAGTGTTTTACAGGGGGGATACAGAAATATATTGGGTCGATGAAAAAAGTGGTATTAGGCAAGGTGAAGTCCAGCATTCATTCTCTTGAGTGTATATGTACAAATCAACCAGGAGAGCTTCAGTCTCATCAGAGACTTCTGGTTAGATATTGTTTTCATTTTCTTGCGCGTACATTGACGGCAGGTGCGGCTAGCCAAACAGGAGACGCTCATTCCTCTCGGGCACCTGGTCCCACTTCTAGCTTGCTAGCTAGGGGTCCGTCGATTTACTCAATTTCGTGCTTTATTGTGAGAGCTGTTGAGATTATCTTTGGGATATTCTTTAACTCATTGCTGTGCTTGTGTACTCTGTGATTTCGCATAAGATGTTTTGGTGCTTTGCTGTGGATGCTGTGCACAACCGAGTCCTCCTTACTACTACACAATTGTTTATGAATGTAACAGCTGGCAGTCAAAAGTCTGAGAAGAATGCACACTGGTCTTCATACATTGGCGTAGTATCTCCATATATGAACTGCTATCTATTCGATGCAGTTCTCATATAACCGCGGATTTTAATGAATTTGTTGTTTTGTATCGAAGCTGCCATTTTAAAGGTTGTTCAGTCTGAAATTTCGTAATAAAAAACCAACTGAAGTTTTTAAACGTAGAATGTTCAAGTTGATTTATGTTTGTTGTTATAATGGAAATAGTTTCTAAGTTTCTTACATTTCAATGTTAAATTTGATTCTACCTTGTCACCGTGGGGTATCACGTGATACACAAATGATATGTTCCACGGAATACTGTCTAAATCTACTTTATATGAATTGATTATAGGCCTACCATATGATCATTATTATAAATTATATGATGGTAATTTATTCTGGTCAAGAATAGACGTATATTTGAAGAACATTTAAACAGAAAATTTTGTATCTGTCCGTGCACCATATCATAACATGTGGCGAGCATTAGAAAATTTCTGTTTACAGCTGTAAGTGTTCTCCAAATACAGACGTGTTGACCAGAATAAATTACCATCATATAATTTATAATAATGACCATATGATAGGCCTAAAATAAATTCATATAAAGTAGATTTAGACAGTATTAACTTGGTTCAATCAAAGGGGATTCCCGTGGAACATATCATTTATGTATCACGTAATACCCCACGGTGTTGTAGTAACAGATTTTACAAGAAAATATATTACTAGTATGTGTTGCAGGCTATTGGATCAATGGAAAAGTATTTTTAATTATAGCGTACATATAACTTCTTTATTGAATTTATTAAGTATGGCGCTATTTACTATAATATTTGGTAATTTTCTTGTTATAGGTTCTCTTAACGGGGTCAATGAGCAAAATTACCTCTCTAGGTTTGAAATAGCACAAAGAGCGAAATTGAAATAATCTGAGGGCTCCCTTTTCGGTCCTTAGTCTCTTGGATACTTACTTGCATAAGACGTGTAACATAAGTCTGAATATGCAAATTAGAATGACGCGTTTTAATAGTGCCACATACAGTGCATTCCGTACTTGCATTGAACTCTGGAAATTGTTCATTAGATAAAGGTGTCCTTCATGTCATTGTCTCCGTCCGTTTGTCCTATTTTTTTCTTTTCTTTGAGAAAAGTCTGTAACATAACAATACTTTTATTTAGTAATTAATTCTTATACTAAGTAAATGATTCTGGAAAAGTAGAATATGTTAGGTTTACCTATGAATAGGGAGGGCTTTTTATTCAAAAAGAAAACTTGCCCTTTGTACCTTCACCGAGTAGCATCGGCACTCTGATTTTTTTGTATCTTCACGTTATTACTTTGCATCTTGGCATAGTTAAAAGGAGGCGGGTTTGGATCTTCACACCATAACACCTAACACAATGTATCACTCATAAGCCAACGAGACAAGAGAGCAATCGGATGGGACGGTCGTTTGACATACTAATAGGAAATGTTTTGGTCAATCGAATTCAGTGCGCAAAGCCCTCCAACACGTCTGGTTACCAATAATGCGGAAGGGTTCTAACTCTATACAATCTTGAAGAAAATTTCAAACCAATTCATTATGCACCAGACAAGTGTTTCAAATACCGGTTACCGTAGCAAATTCTCATCATTGATGCTTCTAGCCAAAGTGCTTTTCATAAGCCGCCCAGATTCATTTCACTAGCACCCTTTGGATTTATTTTTTAGAATCTAAATTTGTGTATTTACTTTACAGAGGGTACGCAGTTCCAAATTTCCCGTAGGGTCGATTCAGTAGCATATCCAAATAAAATCTATGTTCATAATAGCATTGGAGGGATGATGCTAAGATGTTAACCTCGTTGAATTTCGATACTATTTTGTCTCGAAAAACGACTTCCAGATCCCTCTCTCTACAATGACTATCTATTGATGTGAGTGTCTCCGTCTGTTTTTTTTTTTCTTTTCTCGTTAGAACGTTATGTTTGATATAAACATAAAAAAGTACCAAACAGTTTAACAGTTATGAAATCTCAAAGTCGAGAAAGCAAAGTCAAATCGTGAGGATTCCTATCGGAACGGTTGCGAACCCCGGAATGAACAACATTCCGATGTGAGACCAGGTGCCCGGGGAGAGTCAGCGACTCCTGATTGCTTGCAACACCCATCAGATCAGGTAAGCATGTCTTGTTTGGTGATGATGACAGCCATTCAATCACAATGCAGAATGTCACTGATCATTCTGGAAAGGGGGATCTGATATGCTTTTATTATATCCCCGTAGCAGCCAAAGAACTACCTCAAAGATGAATTTTAATTTTATATATATTTAGATTGAGGATCACTGACGAGGGTTAAGTACCCGAAACGTGCATGTCTGGTCCATCCTGCAAATTCATCTGTTCTTTAATGATACTATTGAATTTAAAGACGCTTAATATTTGTACCACTTGGTGAGCGTCACTACTGGTGGACTAGGAGTCCCCGAGAGCACATGTAGCTAAGTTCGTTCATTTTCGGTTGATCGTATTTTAAAGGCATTCGAAAATTTCTGATTTCAAATTATCAATATATATAAATTTCTAAGACTTGGGTCCTGTAGCATCAAATCCAAACCATCCTGTCACTTCCTTTCACACTCTTTGGCCATATTACATTATCAAGATTGCGGATAAGTACCCGAAACGTGCATATCTGGTCCATGCTTCAAATGTATCTGTTCCAAAATGATGCTATTTTGAAGACGTTTAACAATTGTACCACTTGGAAAGCGTCACGACTGTTGCACCAGGAGTCCCCGAGGGCACATGTAGCCAAATTGATCGTCTCTCTCTTTAACGCATCCGAAAATTTCTGTTATCAAAATTTCTTAAAGTTTCTAAAACATGGGTCATGTAGCATCATATCCCACCCGTCCTGCTACGTCTTTCGGTACATTTTTGGACATGATTATTTTCACACTCTTTCGTAACCTGTGTCCGATTGTTAAAATGATAGAAATAAAAACGTGACTTCTTCTTCGAATCTGAGTAAAGGTTTAAAACATTAAAACCAAAACTATCTATTAAAGAATTTTTAGCTTTTAAAAAATATTTCACAATATCTATCTTATGTCTAAGTACTTTTACTTCGTAGTAACAATTTGGGTGAATCTGAAAATCAAAAGGCAGCTTCTTCTTCATATTCTAATTATAGTGTTCAAATGTCACAAAATCTATTGACGCAAACATATTCAAGTTGTTGCGCCTATACTCCGCCCTAAGCTTAGCGTGTACGCGCATATAAACCCTCCTCTCCAATATCACACAATTTCTCAATTATGCGACCAAAAACAAAAACGAAAACAAACACAAAAGCTTGTTACATTTAATTATATAAAAAAGACTATTCAATTTTAAATTATACAAATTTTAAAACATTTCAACAAAAATTAGATTTCTAAAAATGTTTGAACTATTTTCAAAATATCAGAAAATCTAAGTCCCATAACTATATAACGACCAATTGGGTGAACCTGAAAAGGTAAACTTTTAGGAGGTGTTCTTTTCACAGACTGATCATATATATCATAAAAATCCATTAACGCATAATCAAGTAATTTTCTGATTGCGTTCCATGCGCGTATACTTTGCCATAAGCCTAACATAAATGTTGATACATAGATAAATGGCAGAAGGGAAAGAAACTTACAAATTCAATAGCATCATTTAAGAACAGATAAATGTGCAGCATGGACCAGACATGCACGTTTCGGGTACTTAAAATTCGTCAGTGATCCTCAATCTAAACAATGCAATATGGCCGAAGAGTGCGAAAATCATTATATTCAAAAATGTATCGAAAGACTTAGCAGGATGGGTGGGATATGATGCTACAGGACTCACAATTTAGAAATTGCAAGAAATTTTGATAAAAGTTAATAGCAATTCTCTGTAAGCATTTAAACAATTTCGGCAAGCATGGTCTCCGATTTTCTTGAAAATTCACACATAAGTAGGGACCAATGAAAAATGGAAAATTTGACAAAAAAATTAATTCTAGGTCATCTGGTTACCATGGCAACGGCCTTTAAAGTTGCAAAATTGGCAAAATTGAGCTTATTTGAAGCTCTATAATTTGGTCTATATGTGACATCAATGAAAGATTTTTTATGCATCCTAAAGAATAGGACATAAAATTTTAAATAAGCTCACTAGTAGTGTCTGATATTGTAAAAAGGCTGGTTACCATGACAACATAATTAGCTAATTTTGATATATTGATTTCAAAATGCTGTTTGTATTTTCGAATTTTTCTTCTCTCTTGATGGGTATAAAATAAGGAAATATGATTTATTTTATAAAATGAGCAAATTCAAGATAAACCCATTTGTTGCTATGTACATAAGTTACCTTGGCAACGGTAACTATGGTCTTTAATATTACTTATTTTGCAACTTCAGAGACATTTAAAAAAAATTTGCATCATGATGAACAGATAAAAATTGTTGGGAAATATCCAACACAAAGAGCTCTTTCAAAAACCGTGAAAAAGCTATGGGGAACATATGTTACCATGGCAACCATTTTTTATTATTTTCATAAAACAGTAATTATTAATCCCAGGAAGTTCAAATTTAATAACAATAAAGATCAAGTAAGCCTCTATCAAAATATGATAAAAAAGTTTCAAATAATTAATGGTTGCTATAGTAATTTGGCCATACATTACAAAAATAAGCATTTTTTGTTGTTTTTAGAAGTCTTTTCCTCAAAAACCGAAACAGGCTTACACAACCTTTTTTACATATTAGATAAAGCAAAGTCTAAACTTTATTTTAGATTTAAAAAATTTCAGATTACTTAACTTTTGATGCCCGTATCCAAGGACTAAAAGTGGGTCTGAGTGCAATTTTACACAATCGTTCTCATAGCAACGGGCTATTTCCTGAACATTTAAAAAAATTTTTCTTTCATGTAATGAAAGATCTACTTAAATACATTTATTAATTTTCATCACTTTGAATTAAAATTCAATGATCTAGTAAAAAAAGGACTCTAAATATTGTCCAAAATTGCTTTCTTTTTTGCGATTTGAGGTCATGTTGCCATAGCAACGAACAGAAACTTTGTCCCAATGTAAATGCTTATGTTTTATTTGCATAAAAAACTCAAAAATGTAAGTAATTTATCGTTGAATGTTGAAAAAATGCCAAAAAATACTATTTTGATAGGGTACCTGTGTTGTTGCTATGGAAACATATAGATAAGACCATAAACCCAACATTATTATTACTTAACTTGAAAGAGCAATGATAGGGTATACTGATAATTCATTAGTGTTTGTTTTAGATTATGCTGCATAAATTATGTATGTGACTTCAAAAACGCTAAAAAATGCATTTTTTCAATATTCAAAGTCCGTTTCCATGGCAACCGGATGTGATATTAAGAAAATTTTCAATAAATTTGTACTTTTGGGTAAGACCCAACCTTATGTACAAATTTTATCAAAATCTGAGACATGCTGCGCCATGCGTCCTTCATAAAAGTGCAAATGCTTACAGAGAATAGCTATTAAATTTAGATATAAAGTCAATCATTTATTCATTCTGTAAATGAAATTAATTCTTTGGGAATTCATTGTAATTGTGACAATGAAAAAAAAAAAAACAACTTTTTTTTCGGTCGTAACCGTTCCTATTGATATTGGTATGATTTTGCCTTGCCTTCTCGACTTTTGACCGATAGGTACTTCTTTAATGTTTATTCATGAACCTCATAACTATTGAACGGAACTTCAACTAGATGGATCCTCCCACACATTTGCACTTTAGTCATGATGGACATGGAAGTGTTTTGAAATACGATACATTACTTCTTCTCGTATGTTACTCATCATAAATAGTACCTTCTGTGTCTTAGGCACATCTGTAATAAATGACTTTAAAAGTCAGTATAAGGAGAGAGTTATACCAGACATACGATAGTACATTAAAATACACAAAAGAATATGACTATTTTTATAAGTCTTTAAACTGATTATTGTTCCAATAATTAATATCAAATATGTAAAGTATATATTGTTTTTCATGTCATGAGTTATAATAATCTCACCCAAAACGTTAGAGACATGAAACACGATGTTTATGTTAGCATTGCGAGCTACTTTCACAATCTAAAAAGGTATAAAACACAAAAAAATTAATCAAAAATAATCTAAACAGAAAGGAAAATGCATAATCTGTAAGCTTTCAAATATTCTAACGCAAATTGAGTAATACATGTGATTAACGAATGACAAAATGGTGGATACAATATTTTGTATCAGTTTCAGTTACGCATAATCTTTACAAAATATTTGTCCGGACTTTTTTGACCGACCCTCGTTAATTTAAAACTCATGTTGATTTTATGTGGTCCTATCTGTGTATCGTTCTTTCTCATTGATTGTATCAGATATATAAAAGAGATGACGGGAAGTAGATCTACGAAAATTCATTAACACTTACATAATTAACAAGCCAAACAACAGATACTAACCTACATGTAGACATGAAAGACATTATAGGTTTTCATTATACAAATGGAATATTTTGAACATTAAATAAACACAAAAAATAATAATATACACAAAAGGCTATACCAGATTTAAGTACCCGAAACGTGCATGTTTGGTCCATGCGGTAAATTCATCTGTTCTTAAAGGATGCTATGAATTTGAAGACCTTACATGCATTCGTTATTAAAAAATATTTTGAAACTCAGATGGTTTTCATATTTCAATATACCGTATTACCAGAAATTTTCGCGATTTTATGGAAAAATGGGGTGTCTTTATTTTTGCGAGTACAATTTTTCGCGATTCATAAATGACAAACAAATATGAAAACACGATGTTACTATTTTGTACCTTTCATTATTGATTTTTTTAGTTAGTTCTATCACAAGAGTACACTCAATTCACTTCGTTTAACGTTTAATCAGAAAAAATTAAGAATGGCACATGTACAATAAGAACAAAATGTAACTGATATACAAATCTACGATATACTTTATCAAATACAATATTTCGCGGAGATTTATTTTCGCGACTCCAAATCACTCGCGAATATAGCGAAAATTAGTATCTCGCGAAAAATTCTGGTTATACGGTACTTAAGCGAAGCAATCATGTATAAATGAGGAAGAAGTATGTATTGTACCTGAATGTTTTCTTTTAATTTTTGGAAATTTTAATGAAACTGAATCATATTTGCTTATGATGTTTATCATATTCATACATGATTTATGTCTCCTGTAATTAACACTCTATAAATAAAAGTTATACCCGATAGCTGTCTATTATGAATATGTAAAAAACTGTACCAGAATTTATCTTAAACATCACTATACTTTTCTCGTTTATCGTATTTGACCAAGGCTAAGGCTGTAAGAAAACCAACCTTCAGGGTAGTATCAATTCCATTCAATGTTCAAAAGGACATTCATCAAAGGTAAGAATCGGTGTAATAAGTTTCAATTTTGATGGAAAACTGTTTAAAAAATTGATGCACATGTGAGATACCGTATAACCAGAAATTTTCGCGAGTATTAAAGGAGCTGATAAGACAAGACGTAAAATCTGACTTGAAAAAAGAACAAAAAAAAAAAGAATATGACTCTTTTGATAAGTCTTCAAAGTGACTATTGTTCCAATAATAAATGTTAAATATGTAAAGTATATATTGTGTCTCTTGTCATGAGAACTATATATTATTTTCCATCCAAGTAAGGATTGCGTTTTACTTTTACAATTTTAAGTAAAACACAACATTTTGATCAAATATATTTAAAATGAAAAGAAAATGAATAATCTTTAAGCTGGCAAACTATTCTAATAAACATTACAGAAGCACCCATCAGTAATTCAGTCTCATAGTCGAGAAGGCAAGGCAAAATCATAAGTTTTTTCACAGGAACGGTTGCGAACCTCGGAATGAACAAAATTCCGAAGTGAGACCAGGTGCTCGGAGATAGTCAGCGTCTCCTTAATGCATGCAACACCCGTCGCAACAGCTCCATGGAAACCTGTAAAATTCGGTGATTATCTCGATGTACATTTAGATGCACATATCAGGTAAGTATGTCTTGTTTTGTGATGATGACAGCCATTCAATCACCATGTAGAATGTCACTGATTATTCTTGAAAGGGGGATTTCATATGCTTTCATTACACCCCCGTAACGACCGAAGAACTTCCTCGATAATGATTTCAGCATCAATGACATAACACATAATGAGCTATAAATGTATCTAACGAATGACGAAATGGCAAATATATTATTTGGTATCGGTTTTTGTCATCTAAAAGGTTTTACACATGTATAATCTTTAAAAAACATGTCCGACTTTTTTGATCGACCCTCATACGTTTTAAACTCATGTTGATTTTATGTGGTCCTATCTTTGTTTGCTTGAGAAAACTTTTTCTCATCGATTGTATCAGATATATAAAAAAGAAGAGGGGACATCAACAGAATTTGCTTGCAACACGCAAAGTAGATCTGCGAAATACGCAAACACGTACATAATGAAGAAGCCAAAAAAGAGATACTAACCTACATGTAGACACGAAAGACAGTATAGATTTTCATTTATTCAAATAGAATATTTTGAACATTAAATAAACACAAAATATGATAATATACACGATGGGCTATACCTTCCTTAAGTACCCGAAACGTGCATATCTGGTCCATGCTGTAAATGTATCTGTTATTACATGTAAAGTATGCTATGAGTTTGAAGACCTTACATGTATTCGTTATAAAAAGAATATTTTAAACTTTTGAAAAAATGCTTCATATTTTAATATACGTTAGTGAAGTAATCAAGATTAAACGAGGACGAAATATGTATTGTACCTGAATGTTTTCTTTTAATTGTTGGAAATTTAAATGAAACTGAATCCTATTTGGTCATGATGTTTATCATATTCAGTAGTGTAAAACCTCATTACAGTATGATTGAAGTGAACAATCTATCAGCGAGCCTATGATAAATAAAAATTATACCCGATAGATGTCTATTATGAATATGTAAAATACCAGAATTTATCTTAAACATTGCTTTACTTTTTTCGTTTATCGCATTTGACCAAGGCTTAGCTTTAGGGTAGTATCGATTCCATTCAATATCCAAAAGGACACTCATCAAAGGTAAGAAGAGGTGGAAGAAGTTTCAATTTTGTTTGAAAACTGTTTTTAAATTGATGTACATGTGAAATACCGTATAACCAGAAATTTTCGCGAGTATTAAAGGAGCTGACAAGATAAGGCGTAAAAGTACACAAAAGAATATGACTATTTTTATAAGTCTTCAAAGTTATTATTGTTACAATAATTAATTTTAAATTTCAGGGATGGGTCAATATATCGATTTACCGGTACGTATCGATTTTGATCATCGATACGAGTATTGATATTTTTGCTGCGATACAGTTAGATACAGTTATTTTTTGCATAAAACATGCTATTATTGTGAAATTTCAAGTATTTGCATGAAAATGTAAGTTTGATCATGGATTTTTTTTTTGTTTGCAAAAGGCAGATATGTTCTTGATATTATCGATCATGCTCGCATTTTATGAATGCTGGCTTTTCAAATCATTTTAAACTTCGAAGTCTACGAATAACAACAATGATTGAAGGTCGGCATTTTTGGTCATATTTTTGTCATTTAGTTATAGTAATATCGACTTACACTTTTGTTTTTTAATCTACAGACTTTCGAATACGAACTGTCTAAATGTATTTGTTTTATCTAAAACACATTTCTAAATTTTTTGAAAAGGGTTGACGGGAAACTTGCGACGGAATTAAAAAAAAAGAATTAATCTATGACTTCAGGCAAAATGAAGATAAAGATAACACAAAAAAAAGACCCATTAGGGAATATAATCGTATTTAAGATATAAAGAAAGGTGCGAAAACTATAAGCTAGACTGAACCTTCAGGAACCCGTTTGACTTTGTGTTGGGGGAAGTAAAGTTATTAGTAAGTAAAATTGTTAGTTTGTGCGTTTTACAAAATATGAAATTAAATACGATTTACCGGATATCGGTACTTTTAGTATTGTATTGTATCGTATCGAAAATTTGGTTTCGATACCCAGCCCTATTAAATATGTAAAGTATATGTTGTGTCTCATGTCATGAGAACTATATACTTGCCACCCATGTAAGGATTGCGTTTACTTTTACAATTTAAAATTGTATAAAAGACAAATTTTAGTCAAATATATCTGAAAAGAAAGGAAAATGCATAATCTGTAAGCTTACAAACTATTCTAAAACATAATGAGTTATAAATGTTTCTAACGAATGACAAAATGGTAAATACATTATTCGGTATCGTTTTTAGTCATTCCACAGCTTTAACGCATGCATAATCTTAAACAAAGATTTGTCCGACTTTTTGATAGACCCTCATTTTGATTTTACTGTTGTCCTATTTATGTTTGCTTGAGAAAATATGACTTTTTCTTATCGATTGTAACAGATATAAAAAGAAGAAGAGGGGACATCAACAGAATTTGCTTGCAGCACGCAAAGTAAATCTCCGAAATACGCATACATGCACATAATTAACAAGTCCAACAAGAGATACTCATGTAGACACGACAGACAGTATAAGTTTTCATTATACAAATGGAATATTTTGATCATTGAATAAACACAAAATAAAATAATATACATAAAAGGCTATACCAGACTTAAGTACCTGAAACGTTCATGTCTGGTCCATGCTGTAAATTTATCTGTTCTTAAAGCATGCTTTGAGTTTGAAGACCTTACATGTATTCGTTATAAAAAGAATATTTTGAAACTCCAATGGTTTTCTACGCCTTTTGGTACATTTTTGGACATAATGATTTTCCTACTTTTTGGCCATATTATATTGTTTAGACTGAGGATCACTGACGAGGGTTTAGTACCCGAAACGTGCATATCTGGTCCATGCTGTAAATTTATCAGGTCTTAAATGATGCTATTGAATTTGAAGACCTTTAAAATTTTATATTTCAATAAACTTTAGCGAAGCCATCAAAATTAAAGGAGGAAGAAATATGTATTGTACTTGAATGTTTTCTTTTGATTTTTGGAAATTTTAATGAAACTGAATCCTATTTGCTTATGATGTTTATCGTATTCAGTAGTGTAAAACCTCATTACAGTATGACAATCTATCAGCGAGCCTAGGATAAACAAAAATGATACCCGATAGTTGTCTATTATGAATATGTAAGATACCAGAATTTATCTTAAGCATCACTTTACTATTCTCGTTCATTGCATTTGACCAGGGCTAAGACTGTAAGAAAATCTTTAGGGTAGTATCGATTCCATTCAGTATCAAAAAGGACACTCATCGAGGGTAAGATGCGGTGGAATAAGTCTCAATTTTGATAGCAAACTTTAGAAAAACATTGATGTGCATAAGGAAAAACCGGTATGTATTCTATCACTATCGATATTCTTAATAACAATCCCTAAAAGGTCGTCGTCAACTTCTGTAACGCTAATATAACATATTAGAAATGTTGTAACTGGAACAGTACTGCTTCGTTTGCTTTGTTTTTAATTCCATATTAAATTTTCTGTAATCTCTCTGTTACATACAATTATAGTATTTTCGAAATACCATATTTCGGAATATCATATTTTCGGTATTTTCGGAATAAGCCTTTTCACATAACTCCATGACTAGCCTTTTGTGGACGGCAAGTTCTTACTCTCGTTACGTCATAGTTAAAATGAGTTAAAGAAGATCCTGACGATAATCTCAACACTAAACTTACGGTCCTTGATGTCATACTGCGGAAAAGTGGAAAAGCATTCATTTAAGCACCCAAAACAGCAGAACCATTGTTATGAGAAAATAATTTTAATGGTCCTTGCTATTGATATAAAGTTTCATACACATTTTGCAATCAATAACTAGTCACTCTCCAGAATGGTGGATGATATTCTGTCACAGGCCATTTGAACCATCCAACCAAAGATTATACTCTATGTCTTCGGAAATGGAAGTAACCGGATGTGGCAATTTTACCGAATTGACACGGCGGGTGTTGCATGCAAGTAGGTGATGCTGATTCTTCCCGGACACCTGGTCTCACTCCCATATCTGGAGTTCGCTTCTTTTCATGTGTTGGAGGTTTTTATTTGGTTGCTTTAGTTCCTGTTTTACCCTAATTTTGTATGCCTTCGGTTTATGATTTTCTGAATTATCGATTTTTTGCTGTATACAGGGATATGGTCATTATCCATATTTGTCATTCCAGATAGCCAACTACTTTTTAGTCACTAGCATCAAACCTATGATTATCAAAATATTATATTGGATTTTCGGATATTCACCGACAAGGCAAACTAATCTTTGCATTCCCCTGCGTGGCATAGGTGTACAAAATCACATACATGTAACAACATGGTCGTTCAGGTACTGATAAAGGGTTTGATTTTAGAGGGGATTCCACAAACATTTTCTAACATTGATGTAGAAGTTTTTGGCTATAAATGATAAGTTCATTATACCAGACCTTTGAAAAAGGGGACGGTTTCATAAATTGTTAGATGATGAAAATTTTATGTATCGATTTCAATTTTGATTTCAAACAAGAAAATGTATTTTACTTTAATCAAAATATTAAAAAAAATTATTTGTTTTTAAAATGATGCTATTGAATCTGAAGACTAACACGCTGCATCCCCCTCTCCCAATTAAATCAACTCGACCATTGCAATTTTGATGTCTACAATTATTCGATATTTTGTGTACTTTGGTAAATGATTTAATTCCGGGGTTCGCAACCGTTATAATGGGAATTCCCATGATTTGGCCTTGCCTTCTCGACTTTGAGACTGAAAGTTAAACGTCTCAAATTGAATGGCATCATTTAAGTACAGATAAATTGGCAGCATGGACCAGACATGCATGTTTCGGGTACCTTACCCTCGTCAGTGATCCTCAAATCTAAACAATGTAGTATGCCAAAAAGTATGAAAATTACTGTGTCGAAAAAAGTGTAGCGAAAGACGTAGCAGGATGGATGGGATATGATGCTACAAGACCCACGTTTTAGATAACAGAAATTTTAGAATGCGTTGAAGAAACGATCAACCGAAATTGATCGAACTTGGCTACATGTGCCCTTGGGGACACCTGGTCCACCAGCAGTGACACTCACCAAGTGGTATAAATGTTAATCGTCTTCAAATTGAATAGCATCATTAAAGAACAGATAAATTGGCAGCATGGACCAAAAATGCATGTTTTGGGTACTTAACCCTTATCAGTGATCCTCAAATATAAACAATGTAGTATAACTGTTAGATACGTCTTTGATGGTTATTAATTCATCAGTTTATGTTCAGTTACATGTATGTCATTATTAAATACATACTAGGTAGTTACATGTACATATTGATATACATATATATATATACTTTTTTGTCTACGAACATTGATATCACATACTTTTTGTCTATGAACATTGATAAATATTGATTATTATACTTGTTTTTTTTTCTAGGAACATTGATCCAAAGCACCAAGATTAGTATGCACAGGATGAATCGAGTTGGATGGGCTGGATCTACCTATCTATTTCTCATAATCTGTTCTCTGTGTCACGAGGGTGAAACTTCTCTCCTTAACAATGATGCCACAACCAGCACTCTCAACACCACGACCCGGCCCCTTTTTACTATCTTTACGTCGTCAGGAGAAATGATTCCCGGAAAAAGCATTGATGTCATGGAAAATCAAATGCTCGGTAAAGTAGTTGCTTTACTCGAAGTTTCGGAATCAAACAATGATACCAGCAGGTCGGCAGTGTGCAGTACAGACTCTGATATGGTTACTCTTCGACAAATAGAACTGGGTACTTATACCATCATAACCATGGGAAACATCGACAGGGAGAAAATGGACACATTCGACTTCAAAGTCATTTGCACTAATTCTGATAACCAAATGAAGCAAACAGCTCTGATTAATGTAACTGTATCGGATATGAACGATAATGTCCCAGTATTCCAAAATGGCAACTATGAATTTGACATCTACGAAAACATTGAACTGAGAAGCGTTATCTCTACAGTGAAAGCTGTTGATCGCGACAACGGACAAAACGGCCTAGTTGCATACTATTTAGAAAAAGATGCAGAGCAAATGTTTGAAATCAATTCAAGCTCTGGTGAAATTAGAACAAAAGTTAGTTTCGACAGGGAAATGCGGGACAGTTACCAATTTATAGTTATGGCGAAGGACCATGGGGATTATCAGTACACCGGAACGACCAAAGTTCATATTAATATTAAAGATGTTAATGACAACGCCCCCTTTTTTGTAAATGAAGAATTTAAATTTGTAATCAGAGGTCGTATTGAAAATGGTACTGCAGTCGCTCAGTTACTTGCATATGACATTGATGAGAGCACACAGAGCCTTGTTTATTCTGTAAGACGTTACTACACAGACCTGTTTTACATACCTTTTGATGTTCTCACAAACGGAACGATTGTAACGACAGCAGATATAGCATTAGACAAGAAGGTCATTTTTATGTTCGGTGTGATTGTTAAGGACTCGGGTGCTTCCTTTTCACTTTCCAGTTCAGCAATGGTTTACATTACATACGAGGGGAGAAACGCCTGCTGAGTCTGAAAGACAAGAATCGATAACAATCGAATCAATGGATGAACATAATCAGTTCTTTTTTGGCAAGGAAATGCATTTTTGTATAGATGTAGAGTAATTGAAAGACATATGAGTCTATATACATGTAATAGTCCTTTTCAGATTAGATTTCCTTCGAAAATTATCTACACTATGAGATTGTATACAGTGTATGATAATATATACATGTTTGTATTTAGTAAACGAACGAAAAAGAACCTTGTTTATTCGTTTCATCATTGTCTAGACTTAATCTGGAGAAAAAATCCACTTAGACATTTCTACCTGTAGAGGAACGAACATACACAAGAATGTAAAAAGAAAACAGATACGGTCAAAGAAAGGAATAAGGGAAACTCATCAAGCGCCTTTTATACAAAATCTTCCGTGGATATGATCCTAATGTCACCAGATAGACGCCCGGCATGGTACTGGTGACAAATATGAATAATGACAATATCCCTGTACACAGAACAAAATCGATAATTCAGAAAATCAGAAACCGAAGCCATACAAAATCAGGATAAAACAGGAGCGAAAGCAAACAAACAAAAACTTCCACCATATGAAAAGAAGCGAACTCCCCATATGGGAGATCGAAAGACCAGGTGCCCAGGAAGGCCAATCTACAGTCTTTTACAAGCGCATTCTTAAGACTTGCCCTCTCACTATGACGATGTGATTCCATAACGGGTCATGTCTAAACCTCTTTAGAGAAGACAGGATCCCGACCACCTGTCCTCTCTGAATGTCGGTCGGACTCTTCGGGTGATAAAATACATGCGCTCGCTACAGCCGGCAGAGCACGAACTGTATTTCTACACCCCTTTTTTTATACATTTTCATATCCATCTGTGTAGATTGGGCCCCGCCGTCTTGTTTGCATGGTCATCTCACAGTGAGGAGGTTTTTCTACACTTGAGCGTTCTTCAAGACCTTTGGGTAACCGGAAAAAGTTGGAGGGTTGAGCGCGCGTTGTCCGAATATCAACACCATCTGCTACTAACGTAGCAGACGGCCGTCCTAAGTCGGCACTATATGCCCATGGTTCTCGTTGGTTTATATGTGGTCATTTGTGTTTAATGTCGTGATTGTTGTTCCTTGTCCCTTTTGCGTCTTTTGCTATGTGTGTCTTCTCTGTGTTTTCATTTGGGTTGTGTTGCTAATGGTGCTGCAACCGATCCTGGTTGGAGATGCCCTTCTTTCTTTTAATGACGTCATGCAGGAGCTCATACCTTGTATTTGGGTCCCTCGTTCTAACTATAAATATATCTACATTGCATCCTGCTTAACTCAATATTACTATTGTGTTGTTTTGTGATATTCTAAGATATTAATACTCCTCAACCTTCAAAGGGTCGCAGAGTTATAAGTATCCCCCACCCCCTTCCCCCCCCCCTCCGAAAAAAGAGCATCACAAAGAAATATATTTTATTTCATCTTTTTATTCTAAAGAACTTGCATTTTCTGTCCGATTATCGAAGGTTAACTGTCCATATCACATGACCATTACCTGTGAAATAAACACTTAGACATAATGACGTTCGGGAAACAATGGTACTTCAAAAATAAAGTACGAAGGGAAGTGACTTGTGCACTTTTAATTAACATAGCCAGTCATTTTAAAAATGTAATACAATCAAACTTGATTAACAAGTGCATGTTACTGTCATTTGTAATATCAAACTGTGTTACCGGTAAAAATATGTATACAGTGAAACCTGTCTAAACCGATATCGACTGGGACCAAGAAAATATATCGGTATAGACAGGTTATCGGATAACACAGGTTTAAAAGAATTAAGGCATCCTTTAATTTCGTCAAGTTATCTTCATATTCCTAGGGAAAAGTTCATCATAAAACTGTGAAACAGTAATGCTTTCTTGTTTATCATGAACTGTTCAAACTTTTATTTCTCATAAAAGATTATCCTCTCTGTCATAATAAGTTAGATTTAGAATAATATACTCATGAAAAAGATTTCAAGTCAGATGGAATTGGCAATGAAATTTTCATATTGGTACTTGGTGATCAGTTTACATACAGTACATTAAGCTAATTATAATACAAACAATTAAGACACTGACCATGGCTTGGGCAGGTAACTAGTAAGAGTAAAGGAGTCCATTCACCTGTAGTCTTAATTGATCAGCTTGGGGTGATAATTTATCAAAGCATGGGTTGGTCAGGGTAGGTGTTGTTTTAACATATCGGTTTAGACAGTGTAAAATACATGTATAAAATGTCACTGGGACCAAAAATGTATATCGGTATTCGGAGTAGGCAGTGTTCGGTTTACACAGGTTATTTTATATAGGAAGAGATAGAAAATTCTTTGGGACCAAAAAATTCTATCGGAATAGACAGGTTATCGGATTAGACAGGTATCGGTTTAGACAGGTTTCACTGTATATCAAATTTTGTTAAATAAAAAAACCCATTTTTCTTGAATTTGGAAATGGATTTCCATGTACATTGAAATACATGTATAAACATTGAAACATACACGCTCCATACAAATAAAATGTAAACATGGTAAAAATAAGCAATTAACATGTTCTACAACGACAGAACAAATCAGCCTGAGTGAGAGAAAGAAATGCCTTTATCAAAGCGTTGTAGGTGGCGCCTCTGAAATGAAAATATATAAACTATACGTACGGAATGTTATCTTATGACCCTGTCACACCTTCACTTTTTTTTGGCCAACGCACGAGTAACGACCAAATAAATTTCCAACACGTCGAAGAACGTTGAGGTCGCTGGCTGATCGCTGGCTAGTCGTTGTGTGGTCGCTGGGTGATCGCTGGAGGACGTTGGCGTGCGCTGTGGTCGTCGGAATATTTTGTGCATGCACAAAACCGCCGACGACTGCCCAGCGTCCTATCGTTAGTTGTGAAGTCGTTAGTAGGTCGTTGGGAGGTCGCCAGGCACACACTGGGCATGCGTTCCCGTGCGCTGTGCAGTCGTTGCGATAAAACGTTGCGAGGTCGCCGATAATTCCAACGACCGTGTAACGACTGTGGAGCGCATGTCTAACGCGTACACAGCGACCCTCTGGCGATGGTCTGACGTCCTCAACGTGTGTCCAGCAACAGCCTAACGTCCTTTTGGCGTGTGCATAACGTCTTGACAGCGACCTTAACGACCTGTTCATGTTAAATGTATTTTCATCTCAGTAATAAACCAAGTCTTGCTCTAGTCTAGATCTGAATATCATTTAGACAGTTACAGATAGCTCTTCTGAATCATCAGAATAACATCATGGACGTATTATTATACATGATGAGAAAAAAATGTAGTAAACGTCGAAAGTACTGGGTGAGAATGTGGATTGCCAGAAGACAAGAGTTTGGCATCTACGACCAATTCATGATCGAACTAAGAACAGTAGATCAAGCATCATTCATTAATTTTCTTCGGATGCCTCCATTGATATTTGATAAACTTTTGAGGGTTGATGTTTGGGCACTTGTCTTCGTCCCCTCCCCCCTCTTTTTCCTCGTCGTAGTGGCATCTTTCCTCTTCAGGGTCTGTTTAAAAATGACTGAGTAAAAAGAAAACAAAGAAGTATTAAAGGTATTTTGATTCAATATCGATCAATTACTTGCACGTTGTAGGTCGTTAAAAGGTCGCTGGCAAGTCGTTAGACAAACGTTGCAAGGTCGTTGAGCCCGCGTTATAGAACGTTAACAGGTAAATTGTAAACTAATTTTATGCGTTGGGAAGTCGCTGAGGTCGTTGGGAGAACGTTCTCCATGCGCTAGAAGGTCGCTACGCGCGCGTTAAGAACGTTGTTCCATAATGAGTTTTCGAGCCAAACCCCGACGTTCTTCAGCGTGTTGAAGGTCGTTACGCGTGCGTCGGCTAAAAAAGTGAAGGTGTGACAGGGCCATTATTGGAAGGCAACTACAATAACATCTATATAATACATGAGAAAAGTTTTAAGACCTTAGTTTGTTACATTTTATTAGGCCATTTCTTGTTTTTATTCTGTTTTGCTTGCTTTTGAAATTGAAAAAAACCTACCAGCAAGCCAGGGAGAAAAACATACAAGCATATAAAACAAAGTTGCAATTTCATTATACTAGAAAAGAACCCGCGCAAGCGCGTAAAAAATTGTCAATTCAGAGGCGTATATTCCATATAGGCTAAATTACTAAAGCCTACACATAAATTTTCCGGATATATCGTAAACCTAAAAACTGTCTACTACATGTAACAGCATCCGTAGTTTTAAAAGAGGCGTATCCGACACCCTCCCGCCCCATCTAAAGTTTCCAAAGGTTGACATTTTTGCCTTCAAAATCATCTCCTTTAAACTATTTTAAACCTTGGAACCCCATAAAAATCGTCAAGATTTTGAGACAATTGTCAGTTATTAACAGTGTATATATTTTGTATTACTTGAATTATTCGTAACGCTTCTTACACTTTTAAGAAATCCAGGATCGAATAGATTAAATATCAAAAGTGAGACTTCTTAATCATAAAACACCATTAATTTATCGGGAAAAGTGTATTATGTAGAATTATATGCAACTTTTTACGTCAATCTTCATAGCAAATAAGATTGTAAAATATATTTAAAAAATGCAGCATTTCACAATTTCCAGGGAAGCCCCCCTCCCCCGGACCCACACCTGCGGGGGGCTATACATTTTAAGTATACAAAAGTGAAAAAAAAAAAATAAGAATTGGAAATTAAGTTAAATATCAAAAATGAGCCTTCCTAATCATAAAACACCATTAATTTCGGAAAAAGTGTGTAATGTAGATTTATATGCAACTTTTTACGTCAATCTTCATACCAAATAAGATTGTACAATATATAAAAATGCAGCATTTCACAATTTCCCGAGGAAGCCCCCCCCTCCCCTGGACCCCCACCTGCGGGAGGCATTACACATTTAAAGGATACAAAAGTGACGTACCATAAGTACCATGTAAAATCTGACAGAAACTTGTTTCATTTGAATATTAACAGGTTTTAGACAACAAAAGAATGAATGTCTTAAGCTTGAATCATTGAAGTACTTTAAATTTACATTTTTACAAGTAATATCAAGAATTAAACAATTTCTCTATAATTTGTGTACAAAGTACATTAAATTTGCTAAGATTTTGTCATTTTAATTTTGTTTTGTTTTATGACTATGGGCTCAAAACCTACCAACACGAGGACGCAAAACAGAAAATGACAAGGGAATGTCCTTACATTAATTCAATATTTGAAATAAGGATCGGTTTTTGAGATACCCGATGGCACATTCACAGGCCTTTTCGTCGGAAAACACTTTATATGCCACTAAAATGTATGTGCACTAAAATAAGGACCGACCGATTTGAAGCTTTACCAATGATACAATTTTTCATATGTTCTTACGTTACTGAATTTTGTTTTGATCTTTAGTATCAATTTTCTATAACAACCAAAATAAAAATCATGATCAATTTGATATTTTTCTTAAAAAAAAGGGCAATATATCCAACATCACTGTATGCCTTTGTTTTACTCAATAGCTGATTATCCAGAAGATGCATAGGGTGGTCTGACATCACAAAATTTGGCGATGTTTTCATGGTGATGTCACAATAGAAAACATGACAAGTCATTGAAATCAAATATGACGTCACAATTAAAAAAAAATTGCCAAATGATGTGATGACTGGTGTCTGTGCATATAAAATCGAGGTTTAAAACGGTCATACATATTTTCTGGAAAATGGACTATTGCCTCTCACAAAATCATGCAAAATTGATTGCTTTTTCGGTATAAAGGGCATCTTCAGAACAGGTTTACGTACATTTTCAGCACACCGACAAAAAAAAAACTAGCTGGTGTAAGCATATTTTTTATTTAGTAATTATACTATGAAAGAATTAAGGAAAAAATCAATAAAATTTCAGTTGACTATAATACCTGTTACCATGGAAACAAGCTTTTTGTGAAAATGCCTCATTTATTTAATTTATCGAATTGTCTAGATTCTTAAAATTTTAGACATGATTTCCATGGCAGCGAAAACTGCATTCCTTAAAAAGAAGTTAATATTCTTCTTAGTACATCGTATACACCTTCCATACCAAAAATTCTTAATATTGGTGACATTTCATTTCCGTGTGCTATTGAAATACTACGTAAGCCTATTAAGCTCTAGTGGTAGCTGAGAAATTTTTTTCTTGCGTTATATCGCGAAACTTTCGCGTTAGAACGCGCAACTTTCACGATATAACGCGAAAGTTTGGCGTTATAACGCGTAAGTTTTGCGATATAACGCGAAAGTTTGGCGTTATAACGCGAAAAGAATAATTTTCTCAGCTACCATTTGAGCCCAATAGACTTTCGTTGAATTCTTTATGTTGTTACAGCAAATTGGAATTAAGCCGTCTGTGATTGATCATTTGTTCGCTTCATCCAGCATAGTGTGGTTTTAATTTCGTTTGACCACTGCTTTTTAAAAAAATCCATTACCATAATGTCTGTGTAACCTATCAACCCTGCATTTCATGATCTTGTTCACAATGTCATCTTACGGTGAGAAGGTTTTGCGTTACACAACACACCCTACGTATCGTGAGATCACTATATACCTGGAAAAGTTGGAGAGGTTTGTGAGATAACCATATGTAGAGGCACCGGTTGTACTTTCATTTTCCTGAGGTTAAGTATTGGCACTTTTGTTTAATATTTTCGTATGTCTTCTCTAATTGTAATTTAATTGTGTCAATATTGTGTCGATTTAGATTTGGTGTGTCTCGTTGTCCCTAGTTGTTTGTTGAAGCAGCTTTGTCTGATGTTTGTTACATCCTTGAGGGTGTTTTCCGCTGTGGTCAGTACATGCTGGTCTTGCTGGAGATCTCTGTTATATCTTTTGAATCATACATTTAGATTAATTTCTCAGTTTATTTAAAACGAATTTGCTTCATTATTATTTATGTGTCCTATCTTTTGTCTTTGGTACACTTAAAACTAGATAATACATGTAACAGGATCTCGAAACTCGCGTATTAGAATCAAACAAATCGGAATATTCGGAATCGAGAAGTAAAAAGACGGAATTCATAAATTTAATAGCTTTGTGTTAGACGAATCATAATCATGAAGGGTATGGAATCCTTAATTTGAATTTGAGTAGATCACTTCTTCATTTTTCAATCATCATTTTAGGAAGAAAGGTTTTATTGGTTTTTTGTTTCAATTGCGAAATCGTCTGAGGATTTATATCCTACAAGGAACTTTGTGAATTTTTTTTCTCTTTTTTCCTTTGTAATACTAGTAAAAGAAAACATGATTGCGCACATTACGTTCGGTCTTTGTGTCGCCTGCGAAGCATAGCGACACTTAGGGATCAATTTGTCCGTTGTCCGTCTGTCTGTCCGTCAGTCCGTCTGACTGTCACACTTTGGGTGTCACAGCCCATAACTTTTGAATGGTGAGTGATAGGGCTTTGATATTTCACATGTTTATTCCTTGTGACAAGACCTTTCTACACATACCATATTTTTTGACCTAGTGACCTTGACCTACTTATTTGACCTACTTTTCAAAAAATTAAGATTGCTTATATCTTTTGATTGGTAAGTGATAGCGCTTTAATATTTCACACATGTATTTCTTGTGACTAGACCTTTGTACACACACCATAATTTTTAACCTTGTGACCTTGACCTAGATATTTGACCTACTTTAAAAAAAAAGATAAGATTTGCTATATCTTTTGAATGGTTAGTGATAGTGCTTTGATATTTCACATGTGTATTGCATGTAACAAGACCTTTCTACACATGCCATAATTTTTGACCTAGTGACCTTGATTTACATTTTTGACCTACTTTTAAGAATAAGTAAGATTGTATATATCTTTTAATTGGTAAGGGATATTCACTTATGTATTCCTTGTAAGAAGAGCTTTCTGCACATACCATGATTTTTGACCTTGTGACCTTGACATAGATATTTGACCCACTTTTCAACAAAGTTGAGATTCCCTATATCTTTTGATAGGTTAGTGATATGGCTTTGATATTTCGAATGTGTATTATTTGTGGCAAGACCTTTCTAAACATACCATAATTTTTTACCTAGTGACCTTGACTTAGATATTTGACCTTTTTTCTAAGAATTGCGTATATCTTTTGATTGGTAAGAGATAGAGCTTTAATATTTCATACATATATTTCTTATGATGTGACCTTTGTTTTGTTACCAAAATATTTACGTAATGACCTTGACCTAGATGACTGACACTCTTTTCTGAAAATTTGAGATTGACCATATCTTTCAATTGGCAAGTAAGAGGTCTGATGTTTCACATATGAATTTCATCAGACAAGACTTTCCTAGTGATACCAGTAATTTTTAACCATGTGATCCACCACCTAGAATAAGCCGCTTCGCAGGCGACACAAGCATTCCTTGGATTGCTATTTTTTATGATTACTATGAAAGCCTTTCCTTTGTTCAAATTATCTCAAGATTGAGACCGCAGCGATCGATTGGCCGTTAGTCATGTTGATTAATGTGTATAGTCTTTCGTGTTTGATGCAATTAAATCGCCATCTTTAATGCATTCCGTTCTTGCACTTACTGGAGAAAGTTACATGTACCCTTCGTGTTATACACGTATGGAGCTGTGTTATACATTGTTTCCGTCTTTTTGTCATATTTTTTATTCTCGTGTGAAAGTTCCACTTTTTATACTTTTTCAAGAATTTGTAAATCTGATTCCTGATTTCGGCTTAAGTGTTTAACAGTCATTCACTGATGTATACATATGAAAATTATAACTAAATCTGGAAATAGGCGAGTATATTGGCACACTTTTCGCAAATTTTCCCGCTGGTAGTGACAGTATACTTTCTTTAACTAGTACGTTTGACGTTGTCATGGTTGCTCAATCGACTCGATCACCTTTCATTGGTATCCCTTCATATCCAAAGAAAATTACTTTTGTTGCGTATTTAAGATATTTTATTCTCTCATACCCGCGTATGTGTTACAGAGTAAGCCCATGAAATACAGCTACGTGAGCTACTTCTGTATCACATATCATGTGACAGCTGTATCACATATCACGTGACGCTATTGTTTCGATTGTTTACCCTATTGTGACGTCATGATTTCAGCCCGCAAAACGACGACGGCGACGTCGCAATAAAACATCGATTTTAAGATCGTTTTTCAATGTACTCTTGCGTTTTATTTTGAAAAGCCTAATATTCGTTGTTTATTCTTATAGTTATAGAATAAACCATTTTCGGGAACGCTGAATTCGAATATCGCAAAATTTTCGCGAATAGATCAACTTGACATTTTAAAAATTTCGTCCCTTTTATTTCAGTTTTGTTTTTTACCCTTAGATATGAGAGAAAAATACTCTTTCATGTTCTTCTATGAAAGATACATCGTTTCCACCCTCGGGGTCTCAAAATTTTGCAAAATCCTCGGCAAGCCTCGGGTTCTACATGTATTTGAGACCCCTCGGCTGGAACCGATGTATCTTTCATAGAATACCATGAAAGAGTCTTATAGGAAGTCTTGTTGTACAAATGTAATAATATATTGTTTAATTCACTTTAGAGAACTGTACAGAAGACTGTAGGTGACCATTAAAGAGTCTTATAATATCAGATTTTATATTTTGTTATTTTCTTTATTGTGACGAGGTTAATCAGCCTCAAGCTTGTCTTTAAATGTTCATGACAACCCTCTTATATTGTAATTTTTTTATAAGCATGCATATCAGTGGTGGATCTAAGATTTCGGAAAGGGTTTCGGGGGGGGGGGGGGGGGGGCAAGTTCAGCCGAAAAGAAAATTCTGTTCACGGAAAACTGAGAAGCAAAAAGAAAAAAAATGAACGGGGGTAAGCCTGCCAGCGAAAGCAAGCCAGGAAATTTTATTTTGAGATGTATAAAAATTTCTGATACATAAAGTCCTATGCCCTTTCGTACATGTATTTCAAAGGATTTTTTTTTTGAGGGGGGAGGGGGAGGGATACATCGGAAAACTGTATCATTTGAAATCGATCATGTACATGTAAGTCAGCGAAAATCTTTAAATATTAACAAAAAAGAGAGGTCATAATTTATGGATTATTCCTACATGTATTAAATTTCAAAATTGTGAATGCCTAGAAAGGGGGTTGGAACTTATAGATTCATAAGTGATGCATTCAAATACATTATACCAAATAATTTTTAAAAAATGATAATAATAAAGAAAGCAGAATGCAAAGTGAGCTAAAAATTAAAAAGCCAAACAAATTCTCTGAAATAAGTACAAAAAAGAGTATTCTGAATCAATAACTTTTGGTGGAAAAGCCCCCACCTCCCTTTAAATCCGCCACTGCATATCCATTTGAATCTGCCATATCTTAAAATAAGCACTTTGTTCTTTTAGGGGTAAACCACTCAGTATCGAAATGTATATAAGATTGATTTGTTTGCGGTAGATATCAAGATTTGAGACGATAACAACATCTGGCAAATTTCTTGACACTGCTTGAGGGGGATATAAAAATATAAAATGGTGTATGAGTAATATTATTCCAACTCTGGTTCTGTTCTTGCAATCTAATTGGCTGCGAAGAACTTAATTATCTACTTTAAAGAAAAAACTTCCGTGGGAAATTTCCCTAAATTCATGTATAGAAAATCTTCCTTCTGGGTTTTCTATATAATACCCGCTCTTCTTCGTGTAGAGGCAATTTAATTTGCTTTCGATATTTTGTTCCTTTTTAAGATGGCAACATTTGGGCTAAGCCTATCATAGGCTCTGAAATGTCTCGTCTTATTTGTGAGGAATCTGTAAAGAAACCGTCTTCATGGTCGTCATGGATTCAGCATCCTACAAAAGCCGAACAGAAAAGTATGTATATAGGATGAGCGCGACTCGAACCCAGACTTTCAGCATGCTATCTACATGTAGCATGCTAGCCGGGCGCGCCAACCTCTACGCTACCGGGATACATGTAGTTGCTCTCTAAGTCGATTAGCCCACTTCTTATTCATGTAGAAACTTCAAATTGCCTTCTAACCTATACATAATTTCTATTTCTTTTGTGCGTGGCATAATTATTTTTCCTATGCAGACCATGGACCACCAAGGAATTCTGACCTTGTCCTGTATAGCTATATAGACCGACTTTAAAAAGCTGGAGACTGCAAAAAAGTGATGCGTTATCATAGCCCGACCGAAAGAAAAAAAAAGTCGACTCCATGTAAATTAATTCCGATTTCACAATTTTCTTACGTACTCATAAATTACCGAACCGAATTTCATACATGTAAAATTTTGAGATCATCAAGTTGAATATCGAGGCATCTGTTTTTAACAGAAAAGGAAAATATCAAAAAAAAAAACAAACAAAACAAAAACAAAAACAAAACAAAACAACATATTAACAAAAATTGTGTCGCTCATCTGTTCCGTGTTGCCTTTAAATAAGAGCATTTTGAAATCTAATTTACCATGTTTACAAATGTTGTGAATCATGCATTTTAATGTTCAATTTTGTTTACTCTCAATCCATCATATCCATGCTTACATGCCGTGACTAGCATTTCTTAATCATTTGCAAAATGCGCATAGTATTTAAGATTTGCATCTCACACGTGAAGATCTTGTTTTGATCAGGTAAGAAGACAATTTTTGTTTCCTTTTTTTATATTGTACTTTTCATGTTATAGTAAGTAAGAATGAAAAAAAAAAAATGTTCGATTAGAACGTGTTAGAAATGTAAATGATTAGCGTATAATTAAGAAACTCTGTATAAGATTTTGAAAGAAAAGGAAAACAAATTACATATTATATAAGAGGGATACGGGTAAGGGATGCATGTACGAGAAGCTTAATTACAAAACCTTAAGAGAAAACCAAAAAACAAACACAAACCATACAAAAAAATCAAAAAACAAAATTAAAAAACAAAACAAAACAAAAACAAACAAACACAAAAAAAAAAAAAAAAAAAACAAAAAAAAAAAAAAAAAAAAAAAAAAACAAAAAAAAAAAAAACAAAACAAAACAAAACAAAACAAACAAAATGAACAAATAAAAAAAAACCCCAACCAAAACTAAACATTCAAACAAACAGAGAGAATCCATATAAGTAAGAACTCTTTAATCTTTAATGAATATTTTGTTTAAAAAACGAACATTCCAAACAAACGAAACATTACTTCATAAGGACCCGGATGCATATATTGCGGAATTAATTTCACAAAATCGATTTATTTATTTATTATTTACGGTGGCTGTAAAGGGTGGTGTGAAAAATTAAAATATTTCGTGGGAACGAAGTAATACTGCGAGGGAACGAAATAATATTGCATGGGAACGAAATAATATTGCGATGGAACGAAATAATATTGCGAGGGAAAGAAATAATATTGCGATGGAACGAAATAATATTGCGAGGAAACGAAATAATATTGCGAGGGAACGAAATAATATTGCGAGGGAACAAAACAATATTCCGTGGAAACAAAATAATATTGCGAGAAATGAAGTAATATTGTGTGGGAACGAAATAATATTGCGTGGGAACGAAATGATATTGCGTGGGAACGAAATCATATTGCGAAGGAACGAAATACATGCAATATTGCGAGGGAACGAAGTAATATTGCGTGGGAACGAAATAATATTGCGAGGGAAAGAAATGATATTGCGAGAGAACGAAATAATTCAGTCTCCCTTTTGCGCATGTGCAGACATGTATATATGTGCAATAAAAGTATATGGAATTATAGATTACACATAATAAAAGATCCAAGTCAAAGTCCAAATTGAAGTTCAATATTGGTAGACCAGAATTAAGGTTATAAATGTAGTACTTTTTTATTTGGAATGTGTGAATAAATACGAAGAGTATGAAAGAAATATGTTTTCATTTCTATTATCTAAATACTATATACAAGGTCAAGGTCAAAAGGTCACTTGGTCAACAATTATGTTAACAAATATGTAGTCTTTTTTATACTTTTTAACCAGACAGGGTGATTCTAATATGGCCAATTAACTTCCATATCGGATCTTTGAAAAACAACCCCTATTCCAAATAATTCCTTATAACACACTAATTCCCTTATTTCTGAAAATTTTACCGGTGTACGCATGCGTAGAGGCATAAATTATTTCGTTCCCACGAAATAAATATCGTTCCCACGAAATAAATATCGTTCACACGAAATTAATTTCGTTCCCACGAAATAATTATTTCGTTCCCTCGCAATATTATTTCGTTCCCTCACAATATTATTTCGTTCCCTCGCAATATTATTCCGTTCCCTCTCAATATTATTTCGTTCCCTCGCAATATTATTTCGTTCCAACGCAATATTATTTCGCTCCCTCGCAATATCATTTCGTTCCCATGCAATATCATTTCGTTCCCACGAAATAATTTATTTTTCACACGGCCCTTTACGGCCACCGTAATTATTATTATCATTATTATTTTTTTTTTTTTTTATTTTGCTTTGTTTATTACGTTTCTCTCAAACTGAACAATTTTGAAGGGTTTTTTTTTTTGGAATGAACTTGAAAAAATGAAACATTTTAGACAACATAAAAACATTAAAATGAAATTCAAACGTGAAGATAATCAAGTGAAATAGGTGCAACGGGATAAGCGTGAAACGCAAAATGAACTAGCCCAGGTTGAGTCAAATCCGGGTTTAACAAATACGTCTATAAAAGGGGAATGATATAAAGGAAAATTGTATTCAGAGACGGAAGTCGCATATTTGTAAATAGAGTAGAAATACACTTGATGCTCGACAAGGAAGTGTGCATTTGATTTATAGTACTTTCCGCTGTCGAGATAAAAGATAGTCAAAGGTTTGTTCATTTTGTGCTTATTAGATTTATTTCTTGTATATTTATAATTATGTATTCAAAACTTATTTTATTCAAGACTGTGTTATAATTTTGTGTTCAAAACTTATTTTGCCATTGACAATATTAATTTTATATTATGTATAGAGCAAGTGACCATATTTCGCCGCATTTTTCGTATATTTCCAAGAAATTCTCCATACTTGGAGGTAAATTCAATAATTTGGTATTGCTAAAATATAGTTTAACTCCATTCTCTATCGAAGTACTACAAAAATAATTTATTTTACCCAGTTTATTGTTTCCTTATAAAACGTCAAAATATTTCGTTTCTATGTTTTCGGGGGTGACCATATTTCGCCGTTTTTGTTGATAAGTATCCTATTTGCACACAAAACGGACAAAATGACGATTTTGTTATTTGGAAATATTTTGTCATTACTACTTTTAAGAAACTACAAATGTATCCCCGATAAGATATTTTCTTTGTTTTGTTTTCGTTAAAATTTCGGATGTATATGTCGAAAATTTGGTGTTTTTGTCAGTTTTTCCTCATTTTATGGTATTTGTCATCACAGTTGAGTGCAGAAAATGTCACAATACATTGTTTGTGTACACCAAAACATGACTACTACGGTCATATTTGAAAGGATATAGAAAAATTAATTTTTAGAACAATGCCGATAACAAAGGAGAAGCAATTAAGTGTGAAACGGCGAAATATGGTTCCTTGCTCTATATATGACAAATGTCCTATTTCAATTTTGTTTCTTAATCCATTAAAACTTGATTTTAAAGATGTACATGTAATCACTGTCGTTTCTTACACTGGTTTTATTCTTCTTTTTTTTCAAAAAGACCAATAATTTGGTTCAAATATTTAAGGATTGTTTTTCAGCTTTTGCGCTTTATCGGTGTGTATTGGCAGTAGGGAATGGAAACAAAATATGTAAAGCACGAAGTGCTTTTCATGAATTTTGTTTCCATTCCCTACTGCCAATACACACCGATAAAGCGCAAAAGCTGAAAAACAAGCCTTATATTTACATTTTACGTGTTAACTGAGTTATTTCTGCCAATTTTTCAGCCTGTTTCTTTACATTTGAAATATCATTGCGGAGGGAGAACGCCATTTGACGTAAGAGCAAACGAACGTTCGACGTTTTCGCTTGATTCGAAGTAGTACCTTCTGTACGGAAACGTTGTTGACAAATGAGAAACTGAATTTTGTCCTCTTGCTGTATTTTGAACATTTCAATTAAAACTGAAGAAAATTGAATCGTGAAAAGTCGTGACTTTTGTCCAACATAATTCAGACATGGCGGAGAGTTAAACTGGAGAAATTTCACAGAACTGAAGGGAAAACTTTTGAAAACTCTTTTTAACACACTGTTATACCTTAAACTGCTGACTAGACATATGAAATCAATCGGTATCATTGTATACAAACTTCTGTAAATTCCCCATTTCATCTGGAAGTAATTAGAATAATGCAAAAGTCGAGTACAGCCGTCGAAAACGCGAAAACTTTCGGTATTTTCATGACTTACCTCAACATCATGGCTAAAGATTCGCTGATATTCGAAGTATTTCTGATATTATGAATCCATAAGAAGCAAAGATAAATTCACTGTTGATAATGACACAAGTGAATCAAATCCTCATCCTAAATACTGAATATTTGATCCACTTATGCCTGAATATTCGCTCATCCAAACACGGTATCTTTCTGCAGACAACAATGCAGTTCGACCTTGAACTTCGTCTACTGACGCGTGATCGACTTACTACGTCACACTTCTTGGAAGTGTACATGTGGGTGACCTAGATTTTGACACATTTAATCACTTGGGGTAGACGGCGTCGTTTGATAATGGATACATGTTTTGAATCTGTATTAAAGCAATAAATAAAAAGGGCATTTTATCAGAAATTAATCCGCGTACGTTCTAAAGTCACATGATAGGCTCTTGCGATTATCGAGAAATAAAGCAACAGTTGGTTTGATACCTTTATATAAGGGAAACGCAGTAGGAATGTAAATATTTGGCGATGTTTTTGTAATGACGTCACTATCAGAGACGTGTTCACGAGTGCAAAAAGGTCCGACATTAGACATTTAAATTATTTAGATTTGCTAACCATCATACATTTCGAATTTCGGTGAGTGGTGTATTCCGTTTAGTTTCCAAAACTCAGTGCAGTTGAACATTGTTTATTTGGTGATACATCAATGTCTTTTTGTGTTAAATATTATAAATTCCAATGATGATTTATTGCAGAGAACAATAAACAAAAAACAAAATGGCGGACGAAAAGAGAGGGTTTCCAGGTAAAATTTTCTTATCATATTTTAAATCATTTGTTGACAGATAATTAAGAATTGAATGTTTATTTTTGCCATTTTATTGGATGATGAAATATCAGTTGTCGTATCACAAATTGTGTAAAACCGCGTAGCGTGGCGTATAAAAATATTAAACTGGTACGAACTAGTTCCCTAGCAACAAAAATGTTGGAGAGAGAAAAAAAAGCAAGCCGATATTTAATCTGGAAAAAAGCATTTCCCCCTTTGGAACCTCAGCATATTTTACCTATTTGCACTTACTGCTGTACTGTTATGACGTAATTTGTGACGCGTTGTTTACCGAGGGCAGCAGACATGACAGTTGAAAGTAGAACATGAAGCAATATTTGTGTTGGACTCTCAGACAGCATTTCTTGTACCTGTAGATCTTGTGTGTGAAGAAAATACACATTGTTAAGATCTACAGGTATCGGAATATCAGCTGAAAATTATTTCTTAGGAATCAGAACGAAATCGACATGACAAGTTTGGTAAGTCGCCATTGCGTAGCTTTTGCTCAGTTACAGTACTTTCAAATTTATTCATCCTAATACTATCCATGTGTATTAGATTAATTTCGATGATTTTAGACAAATAAAGGACAAGTTTTTTCATGCATTTCTAATAGGTCAATCATAATTTTCCTAGAAACACAAGAAATCTGTCAACAAACTGCCGTTCATGTTCACTTGTTGCAGTTTTCAAATCATGCGCGTAGCAACCGATGTAATCTCTGCAAACATTCACAGTACCGTGCTGTGATGTTTATGAGCCGACACATGAACTTTCTCTAGTTTTAATGGATTATTTGAGACCATTTGTATTGTTTATTTCATGCGTTAGACAATTCTTGATTTCTGTTGCGTTAGTGTGAAAGTAGTTCCGGTGTTATAGAGTGAGCCTTCCCCCCAACTTGCAGCAAGGTCATAGGCGGCACAGGCTTGCAATATAACCTTGCCGTCATCGCTATTTTCCTACGCCATTTCACGCAATGATAAAGCCCAAGAGGCATCGCAGGTACGGCATGTCGTCACAGTGACGTCATTCGGACTTCTGACGTATACATCGCAAAAGATTCAAAGGTAGAGGCACATATTTGAGCGTTTAGGGGCGAGTAAATGGGCAATGAAGGACACGATTCTTATCTTGATGAAGGAAAATTCACAAGACTCACGTCTAAAGACGGTAGGTTTCGATTTATAGCCAGAATTTTTTATTTTTATTGGAGACTTCTCGCTCAGCTGATCGTGTTGGCAACGTACGAATGAAGAAAGAATCCCTGATACTGCATGGTATTGCATTGAAACAAAGACAATGCTTGTACATTATATACCTCATAAATGTACTTATACTAAGTGGTATATACTTGCAATATTTTATTTACAAATACGAATCCCCAGTTTTAATCTGCAAGAATCTTGCAGACAAACAATAGGCGATGACGGCAGAGGTAGATTTCAAAGTGAAGAAAAGCGGAACTGAAATCGGACGCATGCGTAGGAGATTGCCTTCCCCCATAGCCAGACTTCCCCCCGGCGGTCCCACTCTAGAGTGAGCCTTCCCCCGGCGGTCCTACTCTAGAGTGAGACGTCTTGTTTGACGTAGTTTTGATATGAGAATAACAAGGTATGACATGACCACGACGTAGTACAGGTATATTGTGGGAACGGCGTAGCCATGTTCTGGGAACGACCAAGTATGCCATGACCACGATGTAGTATGTTGTGGCTTTGATGTGGGAACGACAACCTATGCCATGACCAAGACGTAGAATGTTGTTGTTTTGATGTAGGAACGACAACGTATGCCATGACCACGACGAAGTATGTTGTGGCTTTGACGTAGCTTTGATATGGGAATGACAACATATGACATGGCCATGACGTACGCTGTGGCTTTGATGTGGGAACGACAACATATGCCATGATCACGACGTAGTATGTTGTCGTTTTGATGTGGAAACGACAACGTATGCCGAGACCACGACGTAGTATGTTGTGGCTTTGACGTAGCTTTGATATGGGAATGGCAACAACTGGTAACTTGGACTAAGATGATATTTCGCACAAATATTTGTCCATGACCCAAGGGTGTGTCTTGACCTTGACCAAAGGTCATGTCTTTAAGGTCAAGGTCACAGTGCACACATAGCCAAACTTCTTGTCCAAGTCATAACTCCTTACTGCCATGTTGGAATTGAATAATATTTCACACGTTCGTTGTCCATGACCCAAGGGTGTGTCATGACCTTGACTCAAGGTCATATTTTCAAGATCAAGGTCGCAGTGCACAGATAGTTAACATTTTTTCCGGGCCATAACTCCTTACTGCCATGTTGGATTTGAAGCATAAGGTCATATCTTCAATGTCAAGGTCACAGTGCACAGATAGCCAACATTTTTGTCCGGGCCATTACTCCTTACTGCCATGTTGGATTTTAATCATATTTCACACAAGTGTTGTCCATGACCCAAGAATGTGTCACGATCTTGACGCAAGGTCGTATCTCAAAGTTCAAGGTGATAGTGCACAGATAGCCAAAATCCGTGTTCGGGCTATAACTTTTCACTGGCAACTTGGATTTTAATGATACTTCCCACAAATATTCGTCCATGACTCAAAAGTGTGTCTTGACCTTGACCCAAGGTCATATCTTCAAGGTCAAGGTCACAGCGCACACATGGCCAAACTTCTTGTCCGGGCCATACCTCCTTACTGTCATGTTGGATTTGAATAATATTTCACACAATTGTTGTCCATGACCCAAGGGTGTGTCATGACATTGACTTAAGGTCATATCACAAAGGTCAAGGTCACAGAGCAGAAAATCCGATACTCGTAGAATAAATTCCGCGAACACTTCAATGAACAGTTCCGTATTTAAAGTTTTAATTCGTTTCAAGTCCGAGTTGAATTCGTTTCAAGTCCCAGTTGAACAGTTACAAATAACCCAGACAAAATCTGTGACACACAGATGAACATACGGACAGCTAGACGACTATGGGAGACATGATCGCCAGTAATATTGATATGAAGTAACTCCTAACTGATTGCTGGAGCTATTATTTAAGTATAGATCACCGGAAAAGAGACGAGTTAACACTGCAGTAGGATCACTAAGTGGGGAGAAGACTGGCTCTAGAGAGGGGTGGACAGGGGGTAGGTCTCTCCCCCTCCCGCCCCTTACCCCCCCCCCCCCCCCCTCTCCCGCACCCTTGTCTCCCTCCTCCCTACTTGGAACGGCGAGCGCTGCGCTGGCTCAAAATTTTCCTCTTTTTTTTCTCTCCCTTTTTCCACTTTTTTCTCCACTTTCCCTCCTCCCGCCCCCCTCTTCCCCCTTCCCCATCCCAACTTCTCCCTCCTCCCGTCCCGTCCCCTCACCTCCCCCTCCCGCTCCTCATCTCCCACCTCCCTCTTACCCTGTCCGCCCCCTCTCTAGAGTGAGCGGCCACCTCCCTGGTGTGCGGGGAGGCGCCTAGAGTGAGCGCCCCCCTCCCCGGTGTGCGGGGAAGCTCTCTCTAAAAAGGGACTGCTGGGGAAGTCTCACTCAAAATTGGGAAGGGAGAGGAAGGCTGGCTCTAGAGTGAGCCTTCCCCCTAGGGGGGAAGGCTCGCTCTAGAGTTGGACCGCCGGGGGGAAGTCTGGCTATGGGGGAAGGCTCACTCTATAACACCGGTCAATTTTGACATTTTATCATCTCATAACGGAAGTCACAATAAATGCGATCGACCAATCAAAATGCTTAGAATCAGATAAACAACACATTTGGTAATTATAAAAAGATAAAGGTAGGGTTTATAGTTTCGTTCGCCTGAGCCTCACGCGACTTCTACATGTACAATCACCTCCCTGGCGAGACCTGTACAATCCAGTGCTTTCTCAACTCCCTTGGGAGTATACAAGTAGAGCTGCCGTTTAGGCACTAATGCTTTTCATTCACATTACAAGCTCGTCTCATGTGCCAGGTACCCCGTTTATCCCTGGGTGGAAAGAGTGGAACGTAGTTTAAAGTAACTTGCCCAAGTTTACAATGGTTTGCAATGATCGGCGACGATGTGACTCGAACCCACGACCTATGGATTCGTAGTCCACCACGCTAACCACTACGCTACCAGCACTACAAGATACAGATATATGCATAATACATTAATTGTCTACACGGAATCTTAGATCATAATTTTTATTTTTGGGGATAATTGGTTGAAACGCTTATTCATGAAATATAACTATAGATCAGAGTCAACATAAGGCAATTTTGGAGTTCCGAGCATGCGCGGATCCAGTATTTTTGGTCAGAGGGGGTCCAAAATTGTCGGAAGTCTACCTATCATGTATGTATATTTCGGTGCACATCATGGAGAGGGGGCAACGTGTGCACTAAGGATTGATTTTTTGAGGGGGGGGGGTATTGTTAGCCTATAGGTTTTCTTTAACTTTTTTTTATGAAGAATTGGCGAGCGAAGCGAGTCTGATTTTTTTTTTTTAGATATGAAATATCAATTTGTCTTGATTCGATCGAGATGATTATTTATAACATTGAATATTTCACTCCTTATATATATATATATATCGGCGAGCGGAGCGAGCCGCGAAAATTTTGATCAATTCATATTTTGTCTATGTTTCAGGAGAATAAATATTGTCATTTTCACAAATAATCTGACATCTTAAAATGACAAAACCTTGAAAAAGATGAGGAAGGTTACATCCTATGAAGTAAGGGACTGTTGAAAATACGAGATCATGAGACCCAAGACAGTTATATAAAATTATTTAGTATAAAAAATTGGAACTGATTAAGGAATTTTGCAAAAAAAATAATTGTGTATTTGTAAATGGCGAGCGAAGCGAGCCGAAATTTTAGGTTTCAAAGCCTTTTTATGCATTTCAATTAGAGATGGGCCAAAGCTGGACCCCATCTCCGAAAATCTCAGGGGGGGGGGGGGTCCAGACCCCCGGTCCCCCCCTCTGGATCCGCGCATGCCGAGTCGCCTGTGTTTGGCGTTCCGGGTCGCACAAAACTCTTTGTAATCTTGAAATGAGAGCTAATTTTCGTAATTAGCGATTTATACCTTATTATTCAATATTGATAGTTTTCTTTGTAGAAAAATAACAAATGTTATTTTCTTTCCTAAATAGGTGAAAATTTAGATTTGATTGGAACACACAAGCCGACCCAGAATTGCCTATGAATGTAAATGTAAGAATTGTGCAAAAAAAAAAAAAAAATAAATAAAATAAAATAAAAATAAAATAAAAACAAAAATAAAATAAAAATAAAGCTTGCTTCAGGTACAACAATTTTCAAAAAAGAGAGAACGTTTTGGCCTGTTAGAAAAAAAAAACCTACTGAAACAAATCACATATATTTAATATGGGGTTATTGTGTATGAACCTACCAAATGAAACCAAAGGGTTTTTTTAAACTGTTGTATCATATTTGTTTTTTTGTAAATTTTGCCTCATCAAGTGAAAAGCAAAACACCCCCTCCCAATAAAAAAAAATCCCAACCAAGCAAGCAAACAGACAAAAAAAAAAAAAAAAAAAAAAAATTCAAAACCAAAAACCTCTCAATGATGATATCCGTGATAATGATACAGGTGATGGAAGCTGATTTTGTTTTCTGAAATCGCTGCTGTTCATATAACCGAGGCATACGACAATAAAATTAATTTTCAAATTTATTTTTTGTTTTTTTTATATATATTAATTGTAGCTATGTCACTGGCTAGACGACAACAAAGCCTTCAAATGATCCGTTGCCAAATTGCAATTTGCAATTGTCCGTTGTTATACTGTCCTTCATCTGTCCGTTGACCTTAACCTTTTAACATATTAGATTTAATTCGCAATCAATACACAACTATAAAGTCGCAAAAACATCGAGTTTGATCGGTTGTTTCATTGGTTGAAAATACGAGATTACGTAAAACAATGTAGAAGTAGGACTTGACAAAAATGATGATCCTGACCTGATCATGACGTTATCTGCACAAAATCATGAAATTGTCTTACTATCTCCCTCTCTCTCAAAATGCTTTGAGATCATTTCATATTATATCAAACATTTCTTCTCATTGTACCTTTGCATAAATGTAAAATATGGAAATTTGCGTTTTTATCAAACTATTGCTAAACTATTTGACAATTCTACATAGCAACGTAACATAGTGTGTGCCACTCTGTTGAAATTGGACGTTGTTCGAAATTTATTTTCTTATATATAAAAAGCCCAGTGCAGTTGTTCATACTCTAAATCTTTAGATGCTGTGTCACAGTAATTGTTCTTTAGTTTCTCTTTTTCCAAAGATGTAATCACTTTACGGATCACAATGTTTAATTAAATGTGACATGGGACCGTTAGACACCAAAAGTGTTTCCAACTATTAATAGGTATTGATGTAAATGTACACAAATATACTAACCGCGGAAGTTGATACGCACATCGCGATGACCAATATATATTTACTAAGTAAATACATGTACATGTACACGTTATGTTGTTATCTGACAGCGTCAATAAGGACTTAGTCAATAATATTTTTCAGCTTGTGGTGACCTTATTTGCCTTCTAATCCGTATTATCTCTGGCAGATTAAGAAGGGATGGCGTTGAACCCCGTCTTACGTTTGACATAATGAAATAAAATAAAATGTACTGTAAGTGGAAAGGATTTTGACTATCCATGCTCTATAGCTAAATAACACACCAGTTTTCCAGTTTTTATTTCTTGGGTTTCAAAATGTAAGGAGGAGTGTTGACCTCCTCTTTCCGAATTACCTACCAACGGACCACGCCCTTAGGTGCCCCTCCATTTATCTTGTTTTCGTCCCTGACTATGTCTTACATTTTTTATCTATTCCGTGTTTCAGTCGTTGAAGATTAATGTTAATGTATATAAAAACGCATGTCGTACATGTAATTATACTTGTAAAAGGTCAGGATATATCCGAAGACTTGATAATTGTTTGAGGTTTGACATTGTAACCCCTGAAATGAAACGGAGTCATTCATATTTAGAAAAATAATCAACCATGTACTTCAAGGAACTAATTAGAATTTTTACTTTAGGATAGAAAATTACTGTGCCAAGATGGAAGTGTTTAAACTGGTTACTTTCTTTGAGAAAATTTCGAACCAATTTTAATATAATACATGAGCCCGTCTTCCACCGCAACGTCATAGGTTCCTTCCACTACTTTCCACTCTCAATATGACCTTGCCTTCACCCCATAGGTCCCTTGTATTTTTCAAATTAATTAAAAAGGAAATTACATAAATTCAGATTGAAGATAGGGATAAAGTTAGAATAACTGTTCTAAATTATGGCACCAAAAATTCAAAGTAATCGCATTTGTTGTTTTCCGACGTCATTAAACTACAATGATGTGACGTCATAATAGGGCCGCCGACAGAAATCCTGTCGAAACTGACCCCCTGAATCCAAGGGTGCTTTGCGATGAAGCGTTGCGCGGAATGCGATGAAACCCTTGGTGCACCAAGATGACATGAGCCAGGCTCGTGTTTCGGCTAGTAAATCCTCAGCAGTGCCAAATTGATTTTCAGACAGCCAATTTTTTTTTATATGCACCTCCTTGTATATTTAAATTTTATTATTTGTGCATGTTGTGCATCGATATTTTTTGTACGTATAACGAAAATTTCGACTACCAATTTTGACACTTTTCGTATTCTAGGTCCGATCCAATGTCCATAGTACGAAACCTTTTTTGAAATTATATGCCTATTTATTGTGATGCTTTGAATCAGGAGATGCTGACCCTTGCCGGGCACCTTGTCTCACTTCGGAATGTTATTCATTCCGAGGTTCGGGACCGTTCCAATGGGAATAGGTGATTTTCACATTACCGCAGTTGACTTGTATTTTACCATCCTAAGACCCGACATCACAACATTTGACATAGTTTTTAACTGTGACGCCGTCTCTGATTTATGACGTCACAATTAGAAATAACACCAAAAGTGGTGATGTCGGGTCTTGGAGTGTCTAAAATGCAAGTAAACCGGTATTATATAGAAGGTCTAGTATTCTAATGATTTTGCCTTGTTTTCTCGACTTCGAGACTGGATAACTGATAAGTACTTCTTTGATGTTTATTTGATTCTGATTATTCAGTCTGGATTTCCATAGCTTTGACTTTCATTCACTGTAGATAAATATTCCATAAAGAAGACAAAATTTATTCTCAAAACCTGGAATTGAATATTTTCCCGCCCCTTCTTACTTATGTACATGTAGAAACGTCCAAATACCATCGAATCTATACGAAAGCTTACAAGTGATATTACTGTGTACATGTATGTATGACTGTACCCATTCCGAAGTGCGCCCATGTGCCCGGGAAGGGTCAGCGTCTCCTGCTTCAAAGCATCACAATTAATAGGCATCCGATTTGTAGAATAAAAGTCAAACGAGGCGAAAGATAGAGAGGACAACAACAGTGAAATTATCGTCCGGATCGCACTCTTCTGAGAAGATAAATAATTTAACCATGATAATAGATTATATATTAGTTTACGTGTATTTCTGCAGCTCAAAATGAGACAGGAACCTTGCCACCACCAGTATCCAGGGAATCAACAGTTTGGACAACCAAATCCAGGGACGGGTCAGCCACAGCCGTATGGTGCTCCGTATCCACAGGGAAATCCAGGGACGGGTCAGCCACAGCCGTACGGTGCTCCGTACCCACAGGGAAATCCGGGATACCCATCAGCCCAGCAAGGGTACACTGCTAATGTTGTAAGTATAGATACCCACTGTCAACGTATACTAGTGACATGTAGCCTTAATTGTGTTGCAATGTTTTGTTATTCGTCCAAGTCAATTTGTTAAGTACCCTCCCTACAGAACACTAAGATCGAGTGAGTTTTTCCATTAACTGAATATTTTATTTCCATTAGAAAATAGTCAATTAAGAAAAGATTAATTAATCAACATTATTCTTATAAACAAAGTCAGATATGGCTCAACAACATGATCTTTATAAACAAAGTCAGATATGGCTCAACATCGTTCATTAACATTACAAGTGTCTGACATGTCTGCCATGTTTGTTTCTTTACTCATGGAAAAAGTGACATCATTTTCCATATTTGCCCCGTTTTTTTCCATATTGGCTCTGTTTGATTTTTTTGGGGTTTTTTTTGTATTGGCCCTGTTTTTCCATATTGGCCCTTTTATCTATTGTATATGGTACAGTCTGTTTTTAACGTATTTGTTCAATATGATGAATATCACGTCGATAAATAATATCATTTATTTCAATTACAAATATCCGTATTTAAATCAAAGGTAACAGTTCAGCCTTACCCACAAACAACGGCAGTGGTCACAGGGCCACGACCAACGAATTGGATGGTGCCTTCCATATTAGCATGTATTTTTTGCTGTTGGCCAATAGGAATCTGTGCTATTATTGCAGCGAACAATGTAAGTTTGCATTAAAAAAAAAAAAAACAGAAAATTTATTTCTAAAGAAAACCTAGTATTGATAAAATACCGATGCAAAAACACAGCAAAGGCTCAACTAATATATCGTGACAGGTCTTTACCATGTTGACAATGGTTTCCTAAAAAGTTCTTGAGTCTAAAAAACTATTAATATAATAATTTCTTTTTTTTTTCTGTGTTTTAAATTACTTTTTATTATAATTATTAATTTTTTTGATTATTGTTTTCGATCTTAAAAAAATACAAACAGATAAAAGACAGCGCACATTCTATTCACACGAATCAATTGTTATAAATATATGTTCAGAATTACAGATATATTCTTGCATTTTTACATTTTCATTTTCAGGCTAACGATGCAGCAGCCCGAGGTGACACGATAACAGCAAACAGCAAGGCCAAAATGGCGCGAAATCTCACCATCGCCGCCATCGTCTTCGGAATCATCATCATTGCTGCGACCACTGCCTATCGAGTAACGTCGCTCAACTCCACCTACAAGGATAGATACTGATACTACATAGGAACTTAACAGACATTGTTCATTGGCCTCGGTCCTCGCCCTACACACTTCGAACATTGAAAGGATTGTGTATATGCAAAAAAAAAGAAAGAAATTAAGAAGGGACAATGAATGCATGATGTTGTCTAAGAACATCATTAATTTTCTTTTTTTATCTGACCAGATAGGAAAGGGGCTAAAATCCCCACTTCTTTTACCTCTTTCAACCGCCCAAGACTTCAAGTCCTTTATAAGACCTTCGAAAATACGTAGTGCAAAGTGCCAAGTCCGAAGTTTGTTAATTTGGAAAATGTTCTTTAACTCATTTATGCATTGATCCTGATGTCTATCTTTGGATCATACTTACTGTACTCAGAATGTTCGCTATGAGTCTAGTAGCAAGGTTCTCTAAAAGAGAAACAAAAACACATATGCGACTCTTTTTTATTTTAAAATTTAAATTCGAAATTGGGGTGATCCTAGATTGTTCTGATTCCAGTTTGACTGCCTTGATCTTGCATATAATGCATCATTAAAGTAATTGAACCATATACTTGTATCTTTGTTCAATGTACAAGTGTTAACAAAACTTGAACAATTTGTACATACTGTTAGTTCTGTATATATTATTAAACCCTTGTCATGATGTTTATTTTTTTTAGACTTTTTGATTGCTGTGAAGAATGAAATTGTACATAATGTGTACTGTTATGGGTCAGAATACCCCAAAACGCCAGCAAATATCAGACAAAGACAAAATATAAATTTACAAGTTTAATTATATACAAAAAATATATATATAAAATGATTACAACTTACAATACAATGTCCGGATCAAAGTGTCCGTTACGGTCCACAAAGTCTATCGAATGAATGGTTTCCGGTAATCACAAACGTTCTCGAAAGATCGGTGTCCAAACGTTGTTAAATGGATTAAAGTCTCAACAAATAAAGTGTCCCAGTATATCAGAATAGATGAATGAATCGTGTCTACGAATGTGTACGAATGTCTCTTAACACAGTTCCTCAGAGGTATTTATACTTAATAACAATGAATTAACCAGAAGCTTCTAGAACAATGACTCATTACAAATGATTAACAATAGAGTAAATTCTAGAAATCACAGTCATGTGATGATAATGATGTAACAAAGAACATACTGGAATATTCTCTAATGAAATAAACATGACATAGTAAAATCTAGAAAGAATTATTATGAAATGATTAAATAACATGACTAAGTACATGTGTACCTACACATAAAGTAAAACTAAAATAATACATGACCCACAACACCTCCCCCCTTAAAAAAAGTTTGAATGTCAATGAAAACTTAGGTGGTAAATTCTGCAAAAATCACTCATGAAATTCTCGATAATGCATCTGCAATCACATTGTCTTTGCCCTTGATATGATTAACAATAATATTGTACTCTTGCAACAATAAACTCCACCTTGTAAGTCTTTGATTCTTGTTGGACATTTTGTGCAAAAATGTGAGAGGGTTGTGGTCAGTAAACACAAGAATGGGATGTAAAGTAACATTCAAATAAACATCAAAATGTTGTAAAGCTAACAATAATGCAAGACACTCTTTTTCAATAGTAGAGTAATTCTTTTGACATTTTGTCAATTTCTTTGAAAAATAACAAACAACTCTATCTACACTATCATCATTTTCTTGAAACAAAGCAGCCCCGATTCCTACGTCACTGGCATCCACAGTAAGCTTAAACTGCTTATCAAAATTTGGAGCTGACAGGACAGGACTATTCATAAGAACACATTTGATTTTCTTAAAAGATTCGTCACAGTCATTGGTCCATGCAAAATTCACTCTCTTTTGTAACAGATTGGTAAGTGGACCAACAACTGACGAGAAATTTGGACAAAATTTTCTGTAAAATCCTGCCATTCCTAAAAATCTCATGATTTCTTTCTTATTGGTAGGAATCGGGAACTTTGAAATAGCTTCCACCTTGGCCATGATAGGAGTAACAAAACCTTGACCTACTTTGTGACCCAAATATTCTACAGTCGCATGACAAAATTCACTTTTCGCAAGGTTCACGGTGAGGTTTGCTTTCGCCAGTATGTCGAAGAAGGTATGCATGATTCGGAGATGGTCATTCCAGGTGTCGCTGTAGATGATGACGTCATCGATGTACGCCTCGCATCCTTCGAGATGATTTAAGAGCGAATGAATCATCCTCTGGAATGTGGCTGGTGCGTTTTTCATACCAAAGGGCATTACTTTATATTGGTATAGCCCATCTGGAGTCGCAAATGCCGATATTTCTCTGGCTCTCTCGGTAAGAGGGACCTGCCAATAGCCTTTAAGCAAGTCAAATTTACTGACAAATTTTGCACTGCCAATTTTATCGATACAGTCATCGATTCGTGGGATCGGATAAGAGTCAGTTTTGGTGACTGAATTGACTTTTCTGAAGTCCGTACACAATCGGTAAGTTCCGTCTGGCTTCGGAACAAGAATACATGGGGAACTCCAATCACTATTGCTGGGTTCAATAATGTCATTTTCAAGCATGTATTGAATTTCTTTCCGCATGTATTGAAGCTTTATCGGGTTTAACCGATAGGGATGCTGTTTGATAGGTGACGCATCACCTACAATGACGTCATGATGAGATGCATTCGTCCTTTTTGGAACGTCCGGAAAGATGGTCGTATATTCCCGCATTAATTGGTGCACTTCCTCTTTTTGATGCACGGTCAAATGTCCGAGTTTCACTTCCGGATTTGTCAGAATTTCGGAATTCTTCAAACGGACACTTTGAGCGAAGTCTTTTTCGACAGTCTCTTCATTACATTCAGGTTCAACACAATTTTCTAATGTATTTACATTGGCCAAAGTGGAAACTGGTTTTACAAAATTTCGGTCACTTCTATCAAAATACTCTTTCAACATGTTAACATGACACACTCTTTTTTCTTTTCGCCGACCTGGTGTCCTAACCACATAGTTAACATCACTAATTTTACTCTCAATCTCATAAGGACCGAAATATCTAGCTTGCAAAGGATGACCAGGGATAGGCAAAAATACAAGAACTTTATCGCCTGGTTTAAAAACTCTGTTTCTAGCATCTTTGTCATACCATGATTTCATTTTCATTTGTGAGGTTTTGAGATTTTCTTGAGCTAATTTGCAAGCATTATATAATTTCTCTTTGAAATTAGACACGTAGTCTAAGAGATTCAAATCGCTAGTCTCAGTCAACCATTTTTCCTTCAATAACTTCAATGGCCCCCTGACCGTATGCCCAAAAACTAGCTCAAAGGGACTGAACCCCAGGGACTCCTGAACCGCTTCTCGTGCCGCAAACAACACGAGATGAACCCCTTCATCCCAGTCTTTTCCATACTGGTGACAATATGTTTTCATCATAGTTTTAAGGGTTTGATGAAAGCGTTCAAGTGCCCCCTGGGACTCAGGATGGTACGCAGAAGACTTATACTGCCTGATACCTAGCTCATGCATAACCTGCTGAAACAATCCTGACATAAAATTCGAACCCTGATCTGACTGAATAGCCTTGGGAGCACCTACGAAACTGAAAAACTTTGTAAGGGCCTTAACTATGGTCTTTGCCTTAATATTCCTAAGAGGTATGGCTTCAGGAAACCTAGTCGAAGTACACATAATTGTCAGTAAGTACTGATTCCCTGACCTAGTCCTAGGCAAAGGACCTACACAATCAACTAACACCCTACTAAAAGGTTCCTCAAAGGCTGGAATGGGTTGGAGGGGAGCAGGTGGTATAACTTGATTGGGTTTACCTACCATCTGACAGCTATGACAAGACTTACAAAACTCAGACACATCTTTTCTCAACTTAGGCCAGTAAAAGTGACTTAAAATCCTATTATAAGTCTTATTGACACCTAAATGACCTGCCATGGGTGTGTCGTGAGCTAAACTCATGATATCCCCGCGATACGCTACTGGAACCACTATCTGGTGAACGACCCGCCACACGTCATTAGGGGGTGCATCGGGTGGTCTCCATTTCCGCATGAGGATGCCATCTTGTATGTAGAAGCACTCTCCGACTTTGTCCGCTTCTTCTCGGGGAAGAGCCCTCTTACCTAGTCGGATGATCTCCGGATCTTTAGTTTGCTCGGAGAGGAGCTGCTCACGGCTTAAGGCATCTGTATCTCTGTCTAATGGCGGATGGGAATCATCACTAGGTAACGTCGGAGACTTGTCAACATGAAGTGGTACTGACGTCTCGAGTACGTTGTCATCAATGGTAGACATGAATGTGTCAGAAAGGTCTATATTTTTGGAGGGATGGTCCTCGTTAAGTGCAGAAGTACTCTCAGCCTCTTTTAGTCTGTTCCTGGCCATCGCCCTGGTAACTGCGCAGGCTGGGTACAAGTCGTCGTCTTCATCATCGGACACGACATCGGACGTGATTTTCTCACAAACAATCGGATCGGCTACAACTTTGCCGCCAGCTAAATCGTTGCCAAGCAACAAGGAAACGCCTTGAACGGGAAGAGTAGGTCGAACACCTACGATAACAGGTCCAGTAATTAAGTCTGACTTCAAATAAATTTCATGAAGGGGAACATCAATGACGCCTAGCTCCACACCCTGTAATAAAACTGACCTACCAGTAAAAGTGTGCTCAGACAAAGGCAATGAACCCTCTAACAATAAAGTCTGGGCAGCACCAGTATCTCTCAAAATCTGAACAGGCAACGCTTCGCCAGAATCACTGAGTGAAACAAATCCCTGTGACAAAAAGGGCTTATAATGATCCTCCACAAAATCATCAGAACTGGACTTAGAACCCTGAATCTCAGGAGTGTCAGAACAAATCGAATCTAAGGCTTTCCTATCATTTCTAACAGACGCACAGGCCTGTGACTTAAGTTCTTTTTTCTTCTTAAGCTTCAAACACTCACCAATAACATGACCTTTTTTCTTACAATAATTGCATGTAGGAAGCGACCCCACCCCTGGGGATGCCTCAGAACGCTCGGACCTAGGTCCGGACGTAGAACCACCTTGAGATGGTGACTGGGAACTAATGGACGACTGAGACTCTTGTACATTTTTCTTTGGAACATCTGACGTTTTTGCGCTATCGCTAGATTGAGTTTTTGACACAAAATTTTTCTTATGAGTGAGAGCATACGTATCAGACAAAACAGCGGCTTCTTCAAGAGTTTTAACATTTTTGTCTTCCAAGTGAGTTCTTAAATCTTGATGTACACACTCTTTGAACTCTTCTATCAGAATGATCTGACGTAAATTGTCAAATGAATTGGGAATTTTCTTAGATCGAAACCACTGGTCAAATAAATCTTCTTTTTCTCGAGCAAATTCAACATATGTTTGATTTTCAAACTTTTTGTACTTTCTAAACTTTTGTCTGTACGCCTCAGGTACTAACTGATATGCTCTCAAAATCGTGTCCTTGACCTTGTCATAGTCTGAACTCTCAGCAATACTGAGCGCCGAGTACACTTCAGCCGCTTTGCCAATAAGTACGCTTTGTAATAAAGTTGGCCAAAAATCGCGTGGCCACTTCAGATTGGCCGCGATTTTCTCAAAATGTGGAAAATATTTGTCCACGGACTTTTCTTGAAATTTTGGTACTAATCGGATGTTTTTGGCGGCGTCGAATTCAGACTTGACAGGCGAAGGAACAGGATTTTCCTTAGCGCTTTTCTCTAACTTTAACTTTTCTAACTCAAACTGGAGTTCTTTCTCGTGCATACGTTCCTGTTTCTCTCTTTCTTTTTCTTCTCTTTCAAATTGTCTTTCTTTTTCTTCTTTTTCAAATTGTAATTGTATTTTCATTTTCTCTAATTCAAACTCATATTTTGACATTTTGGTTTCGCTTGAAACAGGTTCAACAGGAAAATCGTATGACGAAAAGATTTCCCTAGCTAAAAGCTCTTTAGCCACAATATTTCTAATTTCTTGTTTTCTCATAGAAGATTTTACATCTAACTTCAAGTGAAGACCTAAACCAATCAAATCATCTTTTTTCAATGATTCGAACTCATCTACAGTCGGCGATTTCAAAAATTCAGTGACCGAAAATACCATGATTGATTTCTGCTGGCAAAAGTTTTGAGAATTTTCTTTTTTTTCAAAAAACGAACTTTACGTAAAAAATGCAAATATGCAGAGATTACTATCCCGGACGAGCCCCCAATTCTGTTATGGGTCAGAATACCCCAAAACGCCAGCAAATATCAGACAAAGACAAAATATAAATTTACAAGTTTAATTATATACAAAAATATATATATAAAATGATTACAACTTACAATACAATGTCCGGATCAAAGTGTCCGTTACGGTCCACAAAGTCTATCGAATGAATGGTTTCCGGTAATCACAAACGTTCTCGAAAGATCGGTGTCCAAACGTTGTTAAATGGATTAAAGTCTCAACAAATAAAGTGTCCCAGTATATCAGAATAGATGAATGAATCGTGTCTACGAATGTGTACGAATGTCTCTTAACACAGTTCCTCAGAGGTATTTATACTTAATAACAATGAATTAACCAGAAGCTTCTAGAACAATGACTCATTACAAATGATTAACAATAGAGTAAATTCTAGAAATCACAGTCATGTGATGATAATGATGTAACAAAGAACATACTGGAATATTCTCTAATGAAATAAACATGACATAGTAAAATCTAGAAAGAATTATTATGAAATGATTAAATAACATGACTAAGTACATGTGTACCTACACATAAAGTAAAACTAAAATAATACATGACCCACAACAGTACTAAAGATAAAATGTAGAGTTGTTTTTTTTTTTTTTGTTTGATTTAAATTCTTACGATCTCATCTTATAAGAGAAGTTTAGTTACAAGTTTTACAACGTGTACGTATGACGTCATCGATTCCTGCGATCTTTGTTCACATGACTTCATGACGTGACGTTTAGCTTCACGTTATGGATGACATTGTATAAACGGAGCATTACACAAAAAGATGGGTACTATAGAACATATATTTCAGTATTGACAAACGTAACGACAGATCAGATTACGTCTCTAAAAAGTTTCCACACTTCTCATTGATATAATTTCCAGTTTTCGATATTAAAAAGCACGTTTAGGATTCTAACTTTCCTTTCGTCGAGGTTTTACGAATTTCGATATCCAATGTGACTAAGAATTGCGGATTAAACTGATTGAAAAGAAGCAAGATACACGCACACCTTACTACATAGCTATACCTAGACCTAGCTACTCTGATTCGAACTTTCTTCAAGAAGGTAGAGAGTTGGAACCCTTCGACATTATTATGACTAAAGGACGTCTTTGGATTTGGCGTCAAGTGATGACGTGTACATGTAAGTCATACGTACACGTTGAAAGCACTTATAACAAACCATCTCTATTATCAGTGAATGGTAGAAACATATGGAAATTTTGGAATAATTGTGATTTTTTTTTTTGGTTGATCAAGGTATCACTACCAAAAATTGAGGGAAAACTGCATCGTGCGCGTAGCATAAGATGCATATTAAGTGTTCTCTTAATTGTTGTTGTAGATACCTCGATCAACCAAAAAATATTACCTTTTTTACTTTTTGTTTCATTTCGTCGCTGTTCAACGTTTTTTTTGCAACTTTAAAATCGTGTTGCTAACGACGTTGCTTATGACGTTGCTAAGCGCGTACATGTACATCCGTTTTGTGTTGATACATATACAGGTATCAACCATATTCTCGGCAAATCAGAATCGTTGTTTCTTAATCGTGGTTTGAAGTTTTCTTCAAGAAGGTATAGAGTTGGAAACTTCCGTATTATTAATAATAACAATGGAAATTGAATGATAATAGTGTCACACTCTGCTTTCAGAGAACAGCCATCTAGACAGAAGTTAAGAAAGGCTGTGCATCAGACATACATACTTCGGATAGTCACCAGTTGTGGATACAGCAAAATTGATAAAAAAAGTTCAAGAATAGAATTAATATGGTGCTAGAAGGTTTAAATTCTTAAATTTTGGGAGATTGAGCGGCTCCGAATTTTGTGTAGGGAGAAAAATGCAGCTGAAATTTAGATGAAAGATGTTGGGAAAAAGGTTTATTTAATTGTAACAAAGTCAAACTACTCAAAGTACGTACAAGTTGATCTTTCACAACTGTCACTCGAATGTTAATTTTTTGTTAGCTATTTATTTGTAATAATAGTATTGTTAAGGTGTCAATTTAAGTGGGATTTTGTTGTAATCCAATACATGAAAGTTATAATGTAGACTTCCGGAAAACGTGCGTACAGCCATCTTTCTCAGCGCGTAAGAGCAGAAGTTTTCCGCGACACACAGCTTATTCTTAAGCCAGTCAAAGTTGGTTCCGGTTCTACATTTGTCTTCCTTAATTTCTGTATTAATTTGCCATGTTTGCTTCCTTTTTGGTGCGACTGCTTTGATCGGTTGTTGGATCATTCGGTTCGATCGGATGTCGTTGTTTGTCTATCACATGAAATCCCTTGCAACTTGTACCTTCCTGCGTCTCTTACTTCAGGATTTGCACAATAAGCAAGTCTTTGTTCCGGAACTTTTATCAACAACATTTATATAAAAGCAATGAATCTGTCCCTTATATTCTACCAAAGCACCAGGATGATTTTTTTTTATCATTTCAACTCTCAATTTCGAAATCAGACGTAACAACTGTTTACTGTCTGCCCAAATGTCACAAAACACCTTTAAAAACTTCGATTTATTCCTAAGTCGATCAATAATACTTCTACATCTTAGCTTGCTAGGGGTCCGTCGATGGTGAATTAAGTTCTCTATTGTGAATGATGTTGAGATTATCGTCAGGATCTTCTTTAACTATTTCTACAGTCCATATGGTCTCTCCCCCACAAAATCATTTTATGTTGGGGAATTGCACACTGTAGAAAGAGAAATAACTTTAAACTTAATCGATGCATTTATCAGACCACGAATGTTATTCACATAAAGATATTTGAAACAAGATTAGAAACAGATTGCTATTTCAGAAACTACCCATTTCACCGATAATATCGAAATTAAAGGAGTTTAACTCCTAAGTTAGCACCATCCCTCCAATGCTATCTTGAACATAGAATTTACTTGGATATGCTACTGAATCGACCCTACAGGAAATTTGGAGCCGCGCACTCTCTGCAAATCTAAATTCAAAAAATGAAAGAGGGCGTTACTGAAATGATTTTTGGTGGCTCCGCTAGAAGCATCACTGATGAGAATTTAATATTCGAAACACGTGTCTGGTGCATTGAAATTGGTTTGGAATTTTCTTCAAGAAGGTATAGAGTTGGATCCTTTCGACATTCCGAAATAGCAAATAATATCTATATGATGTTACATTGATCTAAGGCCAAAACAAAGCTTCTTTCAGGTGACAGAGCTTGAAAGAAGTAATTAATACACTTGACAAACATCAGGCCACGGGGAACGATTTTAACTGCTCCACACTGCAACGTAAAATAAGTGTTTATATTAATAATGTCGAAGGGTTCCAACTCTACACCTTCTTGAAGAAAACTCCAAACCAATTTCCATGCACCAGACACGTGTTTCGAATATTAGATTCTCATCAGTGATGCATCTAGCGGAGACACCAAAATAAAATCAGTAGCGCCCTCTTTAATTTTTTGAATTTAGATTTGCAGAGAGTGCGCGGCTCTAAATTTCGTACACTGAAACAGATATCATTCAGATGTTAAAACTTTCTGATCGACAACATTTTTGTGGTGTTTGGAGGAAAGGTCTTCCAGGATATTGTCGGAATTCCAATGGGGACCAATTGTGCCCACTCCTTGCCGACATTTTCCTTTACTCGCACGAAGCTGAATTCATTCAATCTTTGGTCTCTGAGGGGAAAAGATACTTAGCTTCTTTGCGGTTTACCTCAGCAGCATCTATCCCTCGGAGCTTAAATTAAAAACAACTAAAAAGTAGGGTTGTCAACGAGTACCCGGTTAACCGGTTAACCGTCGAACGAACCGAGTATCGGTTAGTAAAAATAGAATATAAGCAAAATGTAGCCGACATTAAAATCCGCTCTGTTTGATTGTTTGTCTTGTTTGTATTGCGCGACGGAACACTGTTTTGACAAGTAATCAATAATTACAGGTATGTCTTCAACTGCCCCGGGGTATTATAGATCGATTGGTTGACGTGCCACTGAATAGGTGTTTACATATAACCAGGGACGTGAGTATATAGTGTCCCTGCCATAACTGCATTGTTGTAGATAGAGGTTTTGTTATTTTAAGCCAAATTGGATTATAAAAATGCCGCTTCCAACGTCAAAGGCTTGGAATTACTTTAAAAGGACGGCGGACAGTAAAACTGTGAAGTGTAAATTATGTGAGACAGAACTGACTTATACTGGGGGAACTACGAATATGTTGAACCATTTATTGAACATGAAAACACTCCACAAAAGCAACCATCTATGGCAGAGTTTGTACGTTCACCTCGCTCCCGTCATTTGTCCGGTACTAAAACAGAGGAGATAACTCGTGCAATTGTGAACATGGTTGCACAGGATTATATGCCACTAAGAATTGTTGAAGGATCAGGTTTCAAAAACCTTATGTCTCTTATAGCACCGGAATACAGTGTTCCGTCGCGCAACACAATCAAGGCAAGAATCGACAAAGTATATGATGAGGAAAAGTCAAAATTTCTTGTCGAGTTGCGAGACGTTGAAACGGTTGCTCTGACAACGGATACGTGGACCTCTAATTCCACGACTAGCTACATAACGGTTACTGAACACCATATTGATATAAAAGTGGGAAATTAAATCAAACGTTCTGGTTACGCGAGAAATGCCGGAGCGCCATACTGGTGACAATTTGGCCGAAAAAATAAAATCCTGTGTATCGGAGTTTGAATTAGGAGGCAAAGTCACCGACGTTGTACACGACAATGCCAGAAACATGAATGCAGCAGGGGAAAAATGTCCTGACTGGAATGATGAAAACTGTTTTGGTCACACATTACAACTCTGTATAAAACCTTGGAAATTAATTCAGTCTCAAAGTTAATCGCCCGGTCCCGCAAGCTTGTCGGACATTTCAAGCTCTCCACCACTATCACTGCAGAAATGCGAAACCGCCAAAAAATGTTCAATCTCCCACAGCACGAACTAATACAAGACGTTCCAACACGCTGGAATTCTACACAGCTGATGTTAGAGCGACTAGTTGAACAACGACGCCTTATTACGGACGTAATGCTTGATACGTCAGTCACCAAGAAGTCCGATGCGTACATGCTGCTGAAGGACTCCGAATGGGAAGCAGCTTCCGAACTTTCATCCGTTCGCTATTACCTCACAAAAGTGACGACGTACATGTCAACCGAAAAATGTGTTTCAGCTTCCGTGACATATTCATTCGTGTGCGGTTTACTACAAAAACATCTTGGATCCGACGATGACGACAGTCCGTTGATTACAAAGGTAAAAGAAACTTCGCAGGTGAACTGAGAAGTCGTTTCGCCCCATACGACATTGAAACCGCGTCGACAACCCCTGTTGTCGCTTCTTTCCTGGATCCGCGTCACAAACATTTGTCTTATATGTCGGCTGCGCATTGAGGAGACAATCGAGTCTCTATTGGAAGAAGTCCCGTTAAAGCCTGCTGCATCGAATGCACTTTGTGCTCCGAAGAAACCGAAGGTTCAGCGCGTGTTGGACTTTTTAATTGACAACAATGAGAGCTCGTCTGAATCTGAAGTCGCTATGTACAAACGGGATCGCGTCGATCCAGAGGTCGACCCACTAGAGTGGTGGAAAACGTACTCCTCAAAATATCCTCGGTTGTCTGTGCTGGCACACCGTTATTTGGCTGTACCCGGCACATCAGTGCCATCAGAGAGAATCTTCTCGACAGCTGGACTTATCCTAACGAAACTACGCAATCGACTTTCGCCTTCCTGTGTCGACAAAATTATTTTCCTAAACAAAAATAAACTTTCTGAGTGAGAAAGTTCAAATGTGTTCCATTTTCCTGCTTGTTTGAGAACTTTTGCTGAGACGCTTCTATAAATAACTGAATTTATCATTGCACTGTTTGTACTTCAAATGAATTGCACTTTCTAAATTAAATTTCATTTGCACCTTTGGATATGGTTTCCGTTTGTCAGAGTGAAGGCACGTACGTAACTTACTTGAGATTTGATGTAGGGGGCCTTGTGTCAGACATGCTGCTTTTAGCCACGGTTTTCAATAAGACGTTTACACAAATTAATTTAAAGCCGCACGAATTCATACGAAAACTATGGATAAAATTTCATGCCTGGCGTCGGGCCCTATGCATTGTACATAAGTATGGAAAAACTTCTATTGATACGAGTAACCGGGTACTCGATCGGAAGAAGTACCGATTAATCGGTTAGTGAAAAACGTCCGATTTGACAACCCTACTAAAAAGACAAATAATTCAGCATCCTATTTGGACATAATGTTGTCCTACAACACTGATGGTCACATGAACACCTCACTCTATGACAAACGTGACGAGTTCAATTTCAGCATTACAAACTTTCCATCTCTGAGTAGCAACATCCCTTCGTCGCCTGCTTATGGCGTGTTCATATCTCAGTTGATACGCTTTGCCAGAGCAAATACCAAATATACGGATTTTGTTCTGAGAGCTAGGCGTCTTTCAGATAAGCTTCTCAGCCATGGATATGTTTGTGACCGACTAACATTGTCACTGAGGAAGTTCTACGGTCGATATTGGGAACTTGTCATATACTTTGATGTCCCACTCTCCAGAATGGTGGATGAAATTCTGTCATAGACCATTTAAACCATTCAACCAAAGATTGTTCTCTATGTCATCCGAAATGGAAGTCACCGGATGTGACAGTTTTACCGAATTGAAGCAGCGGGTGTTGCATGCAAGCAGGAGATGCTTCCTCTTCCTGGGCACCTGGTCTCACTCCCATATCGGGAGTTCGCTCTTTTCAATCTAATTAAAATTCGACGTTTCTGACCCGTTACTCTGAGTAGAGTAACGGATCAGAAACGTCGAATTTTAAATAGATTGGCTTCTTTTCATATGGTGGAGGTTTTTATTTGTTTGCTTTGGTTCCTGTTTTATCCTGATTTTATATGCCTTGTTTTCTGATTTAAAAATTTCTGAATTAACGACTTTGTGCTGTATACATGGATATGATCATTATCCATATTTTTCATGCAATCAGGAGACACTTACTCTTCCCGGGCACTTGGTCTCACTTCGGAATGTTATAATTCTATCCGAGGTTAGCAACCGTTCCTATGGGAATTCTAATGATTTGGCCTTGTCCTCTCGACTTTAAAACTGAGTAAGTAATACATGTTGTAGGTATTTCTTTGATGTTTACTTGAATAGATAATTGTATTATTTTTCTTCTTTGAATGTGATATTTGTACATACATCATTCTGACATGTGCTCTTCGCTGCAGCATCTATTCATTTGTACATGCTGTTCTTTCCTTATATTAATTACTTGTTGTGATAATTATTACTCTTTAAAAGTCGCGATAATTATGTTCATCAAAATTTGTGTTAATGGCAATTACAAATTTTGCCGAGGTACCAGATATTCATCTCATCAAGTCGACATAAGTCGATTATCATGGTACATGTAAGTCAGGTCGACTAGAGGAGATTCAAGTGGTTAACCTCGACATAGCCTGAAAACTATGTTAAATGGTCGAAATTACAATCGTGAATTAAAATAATCCTGATTTTTTGTTAAACTATAATCATACGGAAATGTTCCAACTCTTCACCTTCTTAAGGTGAATTTCAAAGCAATTTACTATGCACCAGACAGGTGTTTCGGATAGGGGAAATCTCATCAGTGATGCTTCCAGCCAAAGCGATTTTCTGAGTAGCAACATCCCTTCATCGCCTGCTTATGGCATGTTCATATCTCAGTTGATACGTTATGCCAGAGCAAGTACCAAATATACAGATTTTGTTCTGAGAGCTAGGCGTCTTTCAAATAAGCTTCTCGGTCAGGGATACGTTTGTGGCCGACTAAACTCGTCACCGAGGAAGTTCTACGGTCGATATGGGATACTCGTCATATATTATGATGTTCCACTTTCTAGGATGGTGGACGGTATTATCTCTTAGACAATTTGAACCATCCAACCACCGAATATACTTGTATCTTCCGAAATGGAAGTAACCGGATGTGACATTTCTACCGAATAGAAGTGACGGGAATTGCATGCAAGCAGGAAATGCTGACTCTTCCTGGGCACCTGGTCTCACTCCCATGTTTGGAGCTCGCTTCTTTTCATATGGTGAAGGTTTTTCTTTGTTTCGATTCTTGTTTTACCTGGCTTTGTATGCCTTCAGTTTATGATTTTCTGAATTCTCGATTTTGTACTATGTATGTATCGGATAAAGACCTCGTTGAGGTCTGTATGAAGGTTAGATGCCCAAGGAGAAAACAGGGTGGTGTTTAAAGACCGAGGCCGAGGTCTTTATCCGACTTACAAACTGCAGATTTTCTTCAATTTTCCGAAAAATAAAAATCTAAATATTTAGTACACCCCTGCTTTTCAAAATGAAATTGACCATGCTAATAATCGGGTGAAAATATGCAACGGTAACGATTATTAGGCCATAGAAGTAAAATGATTTGTTATAAATACATCCCGATAATTTTCCCTGTTAGGTTCCCTGTATTCGGTCATTTGAAGAAGAAAATAATAGTGTAACAATGAGTTCTATTTCCATTAAAGTTTTTAAATAGTGACTACATTATTACAAATAGAGATAAGGAAAGATTTTCTAATCAAGTGAGGATAATATTTCTTTATTCATCAAGTTCCTCTATATACATTTATTTGAAAAGCGTTTAGAATAATTGGTCTTCAAGAATCGCTATAGGAATCTAGATTGATTTGAAACGGCATTTTGGGGTTTTCAGGATAGAAGAATATATTCTTCTTCTAACATTTCTTATAAAAGGATGTCTTTAGCGGACTTGAAACACAATATCTTCTATACATTTAGACACTTATTTCAAGTTGCAGTGTGGAGCAGTTAAAATCGTTCCCCGTGGCCTGATGTTTGTCAAGTGTATTAATTGCTTCTTGAAACACAATATCTTCTATTAATATAGACACTTATTTCAAGTTGCAGTGTGGAGCAGTTAAAATCGTTCCCCGTGGCCTGATTTTTGTCAAGTGTATAAATTGCTTCTTCCCAGTTCTGTCACCTGAAAGAAGCTTTGTTTTGGCCTTTTATCAATGTGACATCATATATATTTTTTGCTATTTCGGAAACTAGCCATTTTACCGATAAATATCATCGAAATTAAAGGAGTTAAACATCTTAGCACCATTCCTCCAATGCTATTTTGAACATAGATTTTATTTGGATATGCTACTTAATCGACCCTACAGGAAATTTGGAGCCGCGCGCTCTCTGTGATGTAAATGCAAAAATCTAACTTAAAAAAATTAAAGAGGGCGCTACTGAAATTATTTTTGGTGGCTCCGCTGAAAGCATCACTGATGAGAATTTAATATTCGAAACACGTGTCTGGTGCATGTAAATTGGTTTGGAATTTTCTTCAAGAAGGTAGAGAGTTGGAACCCTTCGACGTTATACTATGGCCGAATATTCATTATAATCAAAACAATTCACACCCGCGACTAAAACGATTTTCTTTTCTCAGCCCCTCATAGTTTTTATTGACCTCCACACTTCATTGAACGTTCATAAAACCTTGTATATTTAGAATCGTCCGCGGTCTTTATGAAATAAAATGACCGATGAGTAACAAAAGAATCACATTTGAATGTTTGTAAGTAACATAATGCATGCGATATCTGAATGTGTCTAAATTGAACTAATTACTACTGGAATTAATTTTGATGGCCTCTGAAAATCCCTTTGACTAGAAGCATCACTGATGAGGATTTAATACCCGAAACACGTGTCTAAATTTCAACATACAAATTTCAAACATACTTAATTGGTTCGAATTTTCTTCAAGAAGGTATACATGTAGATGACACTAAAACTAAACAATGACAAATATGGATAATGACCATATCCCTGTATACAGTACAAAATCGATAATAAAGAAAATCTGAAACCGAAGGCATACAAAATCAGGATAAAACAGGAACCAAAGCAAACAAACAAAAAACCTCGACCACATGAAAAGAAGCGAACTCCCGATATAGAGTTGGAACACTTCCGTATCTGTTGCCTGTAATGATCAGAATTTCAAAAGAAGTTGACAATGTTTTTTTGTAAAATTTCCAAAAAAGTTCGTTCAACTACGGTTGATCGTTTCATCCACGCATTCGAAAATTTCTGTTATCAAAATTGCTTGAACTTTCTAAAGTGTGGGTTCTATAGCATCATATCCCACCCATCCTGCAACGTATTTCGGTACATTTTGAACATGATATCTTTCACACTCTTTGGCGATATTACATTATTAAGATTGAGGATCATTGACGAGGGGTAAGTACCCGAAACTTGCATGTCTAGCCAATGCTGCAAATTTATCTGTTCTCAAATGATGCTATTGAATATGAATACATTTAATATTTTATACATTTCGATTGTAGCATTTGGATTCTGGTTTCGGCTATTGTGTTTGACTTTGATGAATTCACTAATTGAAGCGATAATTATATTTTCATTTCAAACATTAGTTGAATGGCAGATATTTGCTACCTTATGAAACAAAACAATTGTTACATGTAAGTATAATATGGTACAACAACACGCATGCGTGACCGTTAGTTTACCTGAATGTATCTATATAGGCTTGTTCGGTAAATATCCTCCCTGAACTTTAATTTTAGAAAAACTGTTTCATTAATTTAGTATCAAATGATGGATATTTATCTGACACGCGATGAAAGGCTTCTACTCTAACATATTGGCAAGATATAATTTCATACAATGTATTACAAAAACAAATTAAAGACGTTGACCAGTATACGTATAATCATTCAAACACGAAGACTAACATTAAACAAAATAGTGAGCATAGAAATAAAATGTAGGGGTAAGATTGTTTACATAGATACAATTTCAACCATATCCTTTTCAGTTTTTATTCAAAGAAAAGAATTAATTCAAAACAGTCCATGAAATTATGTTCTGAATTTACAGAGTAGAAATACATTATACAAAAGCCAAAGGAAGCGAATACTGATTTGTGGTTATCTTTTACTTCAGCATGTTCAGAGACAGAAAGGATTGGGATTTCCAGGTGTCGAATTTAAACCCAACTCTCTATCAGGGCTGCCAATAAAGTACTTTTTGCAAGTAAATGTCTAATTATTTGAGGCTTTTTCTGCTGGTGTGATGACATAATGTTCTTGGAGGTAGGTAAGATCAGCCTGTGATAACACCAGGGTCCTTAAAGATAGACTCGAATCTGGTGTTCACAATAGATTGTAGATGGTAAATTCTAGATAAAAGTAACCTCTGATGGATACAGATAGGAATCTAAAACATCTATTTTTTTTTCTCATTCACTGAGATTAATAGTATACAATATCGCCGAGCATTACCTAAAGTGAGCGTCACGATGTGCGCTACGTCACGTTACGCTGTCGGTGCGTAAAAGCGCTAAGTGCTGGGAAAATGAATAAAAAATTTGGTATATTACATTGCTTAGATTTGAGGATCACTGACGAGGGTTAAGTACCCGAAACGTGCATGTCTGGTCCATGTTGCCAATTTATCTGTTCTTAAATGATGCTATTCAATTTGAAGACGTTTACATTAATCAGAATATCACTCAAATTTTTAGTCTGAAGTCCAGATTATAAGAAATCTCAGATAAAATGTATAGATATATAACAACTTTCCATTTTCAATCATACACAACGGATTTACATGTATCATATCCAGAGGCTTGGTCAGAGGAATTCTAAGCTAAATATCTTTAAAACGGCTACACTGTTTTTTCTATAAATTATCTATTTATCTTTGGCATGTATCACTAGATGCCAACTACTTCGAAAATTGATGTTTCTAAACTTTTCATACAATTTTTACGACCAAAAATAGGATGAAATAAATGTCCTTCTCCAGCATAGTTACCATGGCAACAAAATTGGTTTTTTTTTTTACGAAAATGATAAATTTACTTCATTTGCTACGTCAATGGATAAAAATTTACTTCGTAATGTGATATGTTGATTTTCAAAATAAAGTCCAAAGTTGAGACATTGTTTTAGAAAGAAAATGTGCAGAGTTATCTCCCTTTTTTGTCGGTATATAGGGACAAACGGCTACACTCTTTTTTTTTTCATGAAATATTGCAATCGATGAAGGAAGGGATATTCTTTTATATGTAGACAATTATTTTCAATATATATTATTCCCTGAAAATGCAGTTCACACTCATACCACTGCATGAATCGTTTGTAATTGTAAATCTAAGATGCATCTATTGGTGTGTAGGTATAGGAAATACAGTTTATTTTCTTTTAAAATATGATGCGATTATTTTGTTTGGCAATTTTGTGATTGAAAATTTGACCAAGATTCAATTTATCAAAATCTTTGTGTGCAAATCTTACTGTAATGAAAGGGCCAAGTGTCCGTCTGGTGACAAAAGGAGTATATCCACGGTACAAAAGACGTTTGATAATTCTAAAATAATTTCGATGGTAATCTGTGTACCTCTGAACCTTCTTATTCTGTTAATTATTTCACCATAAAACGCAGGTTGTGAAATACTCAAAGAAATATACTCTGTTTGTTTCTATGGGTCCAAATTTCAAAAGAAGTTGACCAACATTTTTGTAAAATTTACAAAAAGTCTTTACTAGTTTATGAAAGCGAAAACCTTGACCTTCTTCGTAATTTGTAAATATCTATTATAAAAATCAAAACATCAGTACATGCCCTAGCACACCGGATGAGCCGTTGTTCAAAACCATAATGACAGTCGGTAATTAGCGCATAAGAGCCAAAGTTAATATTGTTGACATGTCCAACTCTTAATAAATTTTATTTGATTGGATTTAATATAAATGACATAAATAATACCATCATTTTGTTTGAACAGACCCTATATAATCATCTAAATTAAAAATTAGAATGGGAATTTGAATGTCCTTTAAGCATTGAGTTTATATGTTCGTCTGCTACTGGCGAACGTGGCAGATGGCCGTCCTAAATCGGCACAGATTGCCCATTGGTCTAGTTGGTTTATGTGTTGTCATTTGTGTTTGATATCTCTATGTGATATGATGTTCCTTGTACCTTTTGCGTCACTTCTTGTGCGTAACTGCCCCTTGCATTGCGTGTTTTTTTTTTTGGGTTTTACTGTGGGTGCTGCGACCGATTGTTATTGGAGATCCTTTTTTTATAATATATTTTGCAAAAGGTTCACAATGTTGGAAAAAATCGTTGCATGTTGATTAGATACTACCACAACTGTTAAACGTCTTCGAATTATAGCATCATTTAAGATTAGATTCATTTGCAGCATAGATAAGACATGCAAGTTTGGTGTACTTAACCCTTGTCAGTGATCCCAAATCTAAACAATCTTAAACGTGTCTTCAAATTCAATAGCATCATTTATGAACAGATAAATTTTTAGCATGGACCAGACATGCACGTTTCGGGTACTTAACCCTCGTCAGTGATCCTCAATTTATACAGGGATATGGTCATTATCCATATTTTCTTTTAAGATTATGAAGTATTCTTTGAATATTCCAATGTCATCAATATTATCAAATTATAAAAAAATTGAAAACAAAGAGACCAGATGTCCATAGGCCACATCATTCAGTGTGGCACTGGGATTTAGACGGACGACTGAAGGACGAAGAAATGCTCAATTGAATCTTAGGCTCAGGTTTGATAAAAAAATAGACATTTATTCAATTTTCATACTTTCATTTAGTAAAACCTTGATCTTGTAGCATCATATCCCAGCCATCTTGATATGTCTAACGGTATGTTTAGGACATATTTCATTGTTTAAATTGAGGATCATTGACGAGGGTTAAGTACCCGAAACGTGCATGTCTGTTTTATGCTGCTTTATCTATTCTTAAATGATGCTTATGAATTTTAAGACGTTTAACATTATTTAGTATTCATATTTCCCTTTCTTTGTGCCCTAAAGTCGTCAAACTAAGCTTAATGCCAAACAAAATGTTTCTTTTTATCCGTTCTGTGATTGTTCCTTAAGATGTCAGGAGGCTTATATCAATGCCTTAAAGCTCAGCATTACAGAATTAAAACATCAATGTGAACACAAATTAATAATTGCTCCCTTAAAATGCCTGAAACTTGTGAGATCAGGTGTATTGTTAGGGAGCAGGTGTTTAAAATATTTTTTCTTTAAATATTTAGTGTGGCACATCAAATCAGGGGTTTTGAGGGTCATCAAACCCATTTCCGATATCATTTTCACAATTTGAGTTCATTCAGGACCAAACAAATTCAAGATGACCACCACATTTCAACCTCATTATGGTACAATGTGTATATTTCAATAAAAAGTTCATGTTACACATCTCATTTGTAGTTGCAATGATTGAATGCATTTATTTTCTGTTTAAGTTGTTTTCAGCTGACATATGCTAGTGGGATATCTCTGCTTATCGGGGGAAATTCATAATGGCCACCAAATAGTATCCTACTTCTGTTTAAAATGTGATGATTACTTGATATATCACATCTAATCAGGGGTTTTAAGGGCCAAGAAGTCCATATCTGGTGTCTTTTTGCTTATTTATCAAAGGCTAAACATGAAATAACACCTCACATCAATATTAAACGTCTTCAAATTGGTTAGCATCATTTATGAACCTGATAAATTGGCAGCATGGACCAGAAATGCACGTTTCGGGTACTTAACCCTCGTCAGCGATCCTCAAATCTAAACAATGTGATATGCCCAAAAAGTATGAAAGTTACTAATGTCGAAAAAGCGTACAGGAATATTCACATTTCAGGGAATAAAAGTCAATCATAATAAAACCAAATACAGAATCCAAAAATTCAATCACTTGATATAAAAATTCTTGAAAATATAGTAGAAAACCAGGATAAGAAGAAGATACCAAAGAGTAATAAAGCCTACGCTCACGCAGCAAGATACGCCCGTTGGGATTTTTTTCACAACACCAAAATATCTAAGTCCCATAACTCCATAAGGACAAATCGGATGAACCTGAAAATCGAAAAGCCGCTTCCTCTTCAAAGTCTGATCACAATGTACAAATATCATGAAAATCTGTTGACGCATATTCAAGTTATTGCGTTCCATGCACCTATATTTTGCCCTAAGCTTAACATGTATTTGCATATAACCCCCCCCCCATTATACATAATTTCTGGATAATGTGACAAAAAATTTGAGAATCCGTTATATATGTGAATGAACATCCTTTCTACTTGAAGTATACAAAATTTCAAAACATTTTGACCAGAAATAGATTTTTAAAGAATTTTTAACTATTTTAGTATATTTTCACATTGTATCTAAAATATCTAAGTCCCATAACTCCGTAACGACATATCGGATGAACCTGAAAATCGAAAGGCGGCTTCTTCTTCAAAGTCTGATCACAGTGTAGAAATATCATGTAAATCCGTTGACGCATATTCAAGTTATTGCGTTCCATGCGCCTATATTTTGCCCTTAGCTTAACATGTTTGTGCATATAACCCCCCCCCCTCCCATTACAAATATCTCAGTTATGCGACCAAAATATTAAAAACCCGTTACGTATGTCAAAGAGCATCCTTTGTACCTAAAGTATACAAAATTTCAAAACATTTTGATCAAAAATAGATTTTTAAATAATTTTTAACTATTTTAATATATTTTAACTGTATTTTAAAATATCTAAGTCCCATAACTCTGTAACGACAAATCTAATGAACCTGAAAATCGAGAGGCGGCTTCCTCTCCACAATCCAAACATGATGTATGAATATCATGAAAATCTGTCGGCGCATATTCAAGTTATTGTGTTCCATGCGCCTATATTTTGCCCTTATCTTAACATGTATGTGGATATCACCCACCCCCCTTCCCATTACAAATATCTCGGTTTTGCAACAAAAAAATTAAAAACCCGTTACTTATGTCAAAGAACATTCTTTCTACTTGAAGTATACAAAATTTCAAAACATTTCGATCAAAAATAGATTTTTAAATTATTTTTAACTATTTTAGTATATTTTCACTGTATTTTAAAATATCTAAGTCCCATAACTCTGTAACGACAAATCGAATGAACCTGAAAATCGAAAGGCGGCTTCCTCTCTACAGTCCAAACATGATGTATGAATATCATGAAAATCTGTCGGCGCATATTCAAGTTATTGCGTTCCATGCGCCTATATTTTGCCCTTAGCTTAACATGTATGTGCATTTAACCCATCCCCCCCCCCTTCCCATTACACACAATATCTCGATTACGTGACAAAAAAAATTAAAAACCCGTTATATATGTCAAAGAACATCCTTTCTACTTGAAGTATACAAAATTTCAAAACATTTCGACCAGAAATAGATTTTTAAATAATTTTTAACTATTTTAGTATATTTTCACTGTATTTTAAAAATCTAAGTCCCATAACTCTGTAGCGACAAATCGGATGAACCTGAAAATCGAAAGGCGGCTTCCTCTCCACAGTCCAATCATAATGTATGAATTTCGTGAAAATCAGTTGATGCGTAATCAAGTTATTGCGTTCCATAGGCGGACGGACAGACGGACAGACGGACGGACGGACGGACAGACGGACAGACGGACGGACTTCGCCATACCATAATACGACCCGTCAAATGACGGGCGTAAAAAAACTGTTGAACACATTTGTTTCCTTGACATATGAGGAAAACTTCTGATCTAGTTTATATTTTCTTTCAGCATAAAGAAATAATTGAATATTTGCGAATAGCTACCAGATTATTGCCATTTCCCATTCTAGAATTAACGAACGACGAAAATGATGGGAAAATCAACACATAGGTGTTAATAGGACAAATATGGATAATGAGCATATCCCTATATACAGCACAAAATCGATAATTCAGAAAATCATAAGCCGAAGGCATAAAAAATTAGGATAAAACAGGAAACAAAACAAACAAACAAAAACCTCCACCAAATGGAAAAATCGAACTCCCGATATGGGAGTAAGGCCAGGTGCCCAGGAAAAGTCAGCATGTCCTGCTTGCATGCAACACCCGTCGCTTCAATTCGGTAGAATTGTCACATCCATTTACTTCCATTTTGGAAGATATAAAGTATAATCTTTGGTCGGATGGTACAAATGGTCTATGACAGAATATACTAACGGAAATGTTGCGAGGGGATAAAAAGAAAACAAGGAGTTTACTGACTTCATATGTAACATCTGCACCTATTTGGGAGTCCAATTGTCGATAAATGACAGGGTGCGCTGCCTCGGATGAGCCCAAGTGCAATCAAATTCAAATAAGAAAAATTGTTTTGTTATACCTTACATCAATACTGCAGCAACGAACCGATTAACCCGCCATGTTTACGTTCATTTTGTCTATAAGAGAAAGAGTGCGGAAAAATAGGTATAGCTGATAGCGTCATCAACGATGTGACGTCACAAAAGATTTACCGTTTATCGGTCGGTATAATTTTAACTATTGCCCTAGGGCCAATATTGATGTAAATATTGACTGCCTGGTTAAATATTCGAATTCATAGGCATTTTTCCTATGAAGATTTTATATAGAGATACTGATAAGGGTATAACAATAAAACATATTTGTACGAGAAAACTCCTATTCTAATTCTTATTCTACATAAAAGAAGAGAAAAACAGATTGTTATACCCTTATCAGTATCTCTATATAAAATTACCATTGGCAAAATGCCTATAAATTCGAATATTTGACCAAGCAGTCAACTTCAACCGCCTCGGGCAATCAGCCTAGGGCAATATTATATCTTCAGGTCCAACAAATCATATATTGCCCTCATTCCCAGTCAATAATTGTGTAACATTGAACTTTCTGATGCGTGACATATTTATGGTATTGGAAGGAAAGGGCTTTAAGTGAATCGTTCCCAAGGAATCAAATAATGATACACTTCTTGCTGAGATTGTTTTATACTCACTTGTTCAGTCCTTGATCTTTCACGAAAAGAATAAGCTATCACTCCAATTCATTTCTACATACACACATATCGATTACGTGCTCTGAGTTATTGATATTATTTGTTGTTGAATTATTGTCGAAAAATAAATTGAAACAAAGGAGGGAATCTCCAACAACACCAGGCTGCAGCACCCACAGCAGAACCCCAAAACACCCAATGCAAAAACACAAAGCAGACAAGCACAAAGAGACGCATCAGGGACAAGGAACGTCAACGCACAACACAGAAACATCAAACATGAAGGACTACACATAAACCAACGAGAAGAAGTAGCAGATTCCAAAAAAACTTATTCTGTTTGAGAGTATTGGGGATCAATGATATAGCATTTTTCAGTTATAGTGTACATCTAATTTTTTATTCGAATTTGTTCAGGGTGGCGCTGCTAACAATCATTTTTCAAATCTGTTATTTTCTTGTTCTACGTTATCATTAAGGAACAGCCCTCCCCCATTTTAATAATACAAAGGGTAAAAATTAGATAAGCCTAGAGCTTCCCTTTTTGTCCTTCATATACTTACTTATATACTAAAATTTGCATTATCACAGATAAGACCATGTCAATATGACTATGTCAAAATAAAAAAAAGACCTATTTTCAATTCTATTTGTTTGTGTGCATGTAAAGAACGTGAACGTGGCGTACATGTAGCATTGACTAGACAAACCAATCTCCCATGCAGAGTTACGTTCCTTGACGACAAGAAGTTTCTCTGCAACGGGCTCACCCTACTTCCGGCCCTAACTAGTCCCTCATTGAAATATGTAAAATTGTTTGACATTTTCTCCTTTATCTGATGTCTTTTGTGCATATCAGTAATAAAAAAATACAACAAAAAGTAGTTTCTAACATTCAATCAAGCACGTGTTGTCGAGAGAATACGTTACTTCTGTTACTTGCAGCGTTATCAAAATGGCGACCCCCATAAGCGTCAAGAAAAGTGACCAATAGATGTGTCATTTCAAAAGCTATGCATTGCTAAGTCACACAGAATACCTCAAACCATGAAGATGTCAATGTAAACTTTTCCATAGTCTCAATATACAGCCTTTATACTCCAATCTTATCCCGTTATGAAAACGTGTAGTCGCCATTTTGAATTTCTGTTTACGGTTGCTACGATGTGACGTCATGCAAGGCTCGTTTATCCACAAGACGTCACGTGCTTTCCTAGCAACATAACGTCATTGGTTTTCTCTTTTTTTGTTTAAGCCCCAACAGAGATGATTTTATGAATCTCAATATGAAAGACAGTGTAGACAAACTACACCATACCATGATATGTTTTATCTGTGGCTGCATCTGAGCACTTTGTAATACACACAAATACTTGAATATGAAAAAGAAATTTTATTTAATATGTTTTGGCTGTATCTGGCCGCAGCTGTGAGAAAAGGAGCCGAGGTGCCAACTGAGCCTGTTGAGCATCCTTAAATTACAGAAAATAAGCTGGATGTAAAAATATAAGAGAAATCTGAGGTCAGACGTTCAACATCCATTGAGAAAAGTTAATAAGCAATTGTTTAATACAAAGAAAATGTTTAAAATTAACGTCACTGGTGAGCACAAAACGCCAAAGGCTAGCAGTGATTGTTTCTGTACAATAAATCTATAAGTTTCTTTTTATTATTTTTTTTTATCAACGTCTTTATAAAAGAAAGCATTTTCCGTCAAATTTGGAGGCAAGGAATTCGAGCTAATAATCATAGAATTGTTTGTAAAGCATATTTCTTAGGACAAAATGTATATAACAATGTTTTTTAACTGAAATAGAAAACAATGAATATATAATATCAATACTACAAAGCGTGGATCAAAAACGAGATCAATAGTCAATATCAATTTGATTCCCAACATTTTTAACAACTTTTAACAACATAACATGACGTAACCCAACAGGGAGACTAGACTGTTATGATAAGAAGCCTCCGTCTTGCGTGTACGCTGTGCGCGGACCAGATACATTTGAAGGATAAACATTACAGTTATTCATTAAAAAGGTTTGCAGTCCTTGTTGTAAATGATGTAGGAACATGTCGTTTCCCAAGTCACTCAAATGTACTTATCATCAGCGAAAAATCCCATATTTTCCTCGCAAAGCTCAGGATATCTGATATAAGCGCCACCCAAACTTGAAATAAGATTTGCCATTATCTTTCGGTTAAGCCTCACTCGTGCTTTGTTTAAAGTTTTTGAGGGAACAAGGCTCCTCCATTTAAATCTTGGCAGAATCTGCGACCAAACAAACATTGTTTTAGGAAAATGTTTATGCAATCGTAAAAGTGTATCTACCATCCGATATCTTAGAATTATAGATATTTCATTGCCACCACAATGAAATAAAATAGTTTGGGGCGTTTCCTCAAACTTAAGTAAATACAATAATTTATGTTCTAACTGTTTCCAAACCAATCCACTTTGTCCCTGCCACCATACTGAAGCATTGAAACGGTCTAAGCCTAGATTTGCACCACCATACGCTGATCTCGCTCTCACAAAAGCATGCTTAATAATCGAAAATCCAACCATCCAAATTTTAACTTGAGCTTCACCTGCAATTACTTGTCTTATTTTGATGAGACCTATAGAAATAAATATGTGGGAATTCTTATGTATGATTTACATGTATATGCGTTCGATGCCCAGCGACCAAATTTAGCAATTTGATTATCGTGTAATCCTTTCATAGCTGCTGTCGTAGCAGCACCAATTCTAAAGGAATGGGAGCTATATAGATTTGAATCTATACCCGCCCGATTTAATGCCTTAGAGAGCACAGAATTAAACTGGTACCTTGTGACCGGAAGTCCTGTAGCATGGCGAAAGTAAGTTCCAACATAATTCTTTCTAATTGCATCATAGGATCGAAATAATTCAACGGGACAAACAACTCCAGAGGAAGAAGGTAAAGCAATTACTGAACCTTTACCCTGTTGATTAGATTTAAAATGGGTGAGCAAAATTTCAATGAAACAATTTGAAATTTTGATATTTTCTGTTTTCAAAGCATGGCTAACATTAGTTTCTGACTCTTGGACCAATTCACATACTCTCATAAAGCCAATAAATGCGAAGGCGAATAAAGCTGCAAAACTGTGCTTTCGAAATTAGTGTAGCAAATATTGGGCAATGAATAAATAACTTTTGTTAAAAGATCGTACGTAATAGGCATTCTAAGACCTTTCTAATCGACCAAGACCAATAAGCATTTTCCTAATGATAAAAGAACTTGAAGCATCAAAAACATTGTTCATTTAGCTTTGAAAGAGATTGCAGAAATATAAGCTTTTATAGTACTAGATACATAGTCTTTTAATGACAGGTATGAAATGAAATTCATCTGTTCTTTCAATGATGGGGGGGGGGGGGTTGCATTAATCTTTGAGATTTAAACGTGGGGTTCTTTTTTGTTCAGAACCGATACAAGTGCCAGGTTATACGTATACAGCAATATTAGCTTCTTTTTATATGTTCTCCCCATATAAAATATGCCTAAACGATTGGAATCGGCTCTAAAAATGGTACGTCTCTCATCATATCTTCCCCTTTCCACTCTATTGGCCAAACGAGAAAAACCCAATGAGTTTCGAAGATTGCAGCACAACCCACTTTGATATTACCAGCACTTTCTGCATACAACTGAAGGCTATCCAAGTCGACCAATTCAGATATTTCGTAAAATGAGCAACCGTTAAAATTATCTAAAAAAGAGAGCCACATGTTAACATCCTCCTTCATCTCGAGAGTGACCCGTTTTCTATGAAATGGCCTTTTAAAGCCTGTCATTGCATCATAAAAACGACGATTAAAAGAACGTGCAGATGGTATTGGCCGCGAAAAGAAACTTAGTAAGCCGGAGAGAGGTTGCAAGTCCTTTAGATTAGTCTTTTCTTCGTTCAAAATAGTAAGGAGGGCTGATTTTAATTTATGAAGTTTTTCTTGTGGAATTCTAACATTTGAATGGTGTCAATTTCGAGACCAAGGAATGTTAAACATGTCGCTTGGCCTATCGTTTTCTCTGGCGCTAAAGGGACACCCAACTCTTCACAAAGATTGGAGTAACACGCCATTAATTCTATTCACCCATCAGAGTTAGCTGCTCCTGCCAAAAGGAAATCATCCAAATAGTGTACTATACATTCGCTACCAGACCGTCGTTTCAATTCCCACTCTAAAAAGGTAGCAAATTTTTCAAACAGTGAACAAGAAATTGAACATCCGAAAGGTAGGCATTTGTCGACGAAATAATAATCCCCTATTTTGTATCCAAGTAGCTCAAAGTCCGATGGATGTATAGGTAATAATCGAAAGGCACTTTTAATGTCTAACCGTACTTTAATGTCCCCAGGGCCCAATTTTTCTAACATTTCTAAAGCTGTATCAAAAGACGTATATTTCACTTTGCAGAAAAAATATCTATGTGGTCACTTTCCCCTGATGGATAAGACAAGTGATGTATTAAACGCCAAGACCCGGCCTTTTTTGGGTATCAATCCTTCTGGGGAGACTCGTAAATTAAGGAAAGGTTTGTCTAAAAAGGGGCCTTTAATTCTACCCAGTTGAACTTCTTTCATTACTACTTCAATAGCTTCCCGTTCATGCATTTTAATTGATTTTAGATTTGGATAGACAACAAAATCCCTGGAACCATTGTAACACAGCATGATATCATGACCAAAACCAAAGCTCAACAATGATGCTGTCTTAACATCTGGATAATTAGCTAAATATTTGTTCAATATGTCTGATTTGACAGGAGACCTTGCTTAACTTTTAATGTCTGGGTTGCAAATTAGTAGAATTCGATTCAGACTTTGTTGACTGAGCTGTGAAGCTGCGAGTGCCGATTCTGGTACTGTTCGTTGAACTATAATTAGTTTGTATTGTTTAAACTAAAGTTTACATTTTATAGATGGATAACCAAAAGAATATTTCATACATTTGTGCTTATATGAACAATTTGGTTTTACACAAAAGCCTTTAAAATTGTAATCATAGCATTTTTGGGCTGGTGATTTGAATAAGATAAAGAACTATGTGATGACGCGGATTTATTCATATGGTTCCGGGTCGTTTCGCCCTTTTTCCCCTTCGCCCCGGGTCGATTCGCCCCGGGTCATTTCGCCCCTAAGGTGGGTCGTTTCGCCCCTTTAGGTGGGTCGTTTCGCCCCTCAAGGGTGGGTCGTTTCGCCCCTCAAGTGTGGGTCGTTTCGCCCCTCAAGGTGGGTCGTTTCGCCCCTCAAGATGGATTGTTTAACCTCTCATCGTGGGTCGTTTCGCCCCACATGGCGGGTCGTTTCGCTCACTTTTTAAAGAACACTTTCTCTGAATGGTGGGTCGTTTCGCCCCTCTATACGTAACATCTTAATCTATTTATTTATTTATTTTATCTATTTGGTATTTTTTTTAAATTCTTCTTTTATTCTTATTTCTTCACCTATATATTTCTTTATCTATCTATTTCTTTTATTTTAATCTATTTGAGTCGATTCTCCCCTCTATACGTAACATCTTTATTCATTTATTAGTTATTTTATCTCCTTTTTTATGACATGTTTTCTTCTTTTATTCTCATTTGTTCACCTACCTGCATATTTCTTCACTTACTTATTTATTTCATTAATTTTCTATCTTTTATTTCAATTTATTTTTTTTTTGGTCTTTTATTCTCATTTGTTCACCTACATATTTCTTTTTCAATTAATTTTTTGTTTGATTAACAACAAGCCATAAAAGCCGCCAATAAACAAATATTAATGTCACAACACAAGCCCAATATAATAGCGTAATTAAATAATTATCAAATGAGGGCGAAACGACCCACCAATAACAACAAAAAAAATAAGGGCGAAACGACTCACCATGCAGAGAGAGTATTCCTAGAAAGAGGGGCGAAACGATCCACCTTAAGGGGCGAAACAACTCATCTAGAGGGGCGAAACGACTCACCTTAAGGGGCGAAACGACCCATCTTGAGGGGCGAAACGACTCACATTTGAGGGGCGAAACGACCCATCTTGAGGGGCGAAACGACCCACCTTGAGGGGCGAATCGACCCACCTTGAGGGGCGAATCGACCCACCTTTAGGGGCGAATCGACCCGGGGCGAATCGACCCGGGGCGAAGGGGAAAAGGGGCGAAACGACCCGGGGGCGAAGGGGAAAAAGGGCGAAACGACCCGACGCCATTCATATACAGAAGGCAAAGCTCATGATCAACCATACTCCATGACAGACTCGGATTATTTTGTTTTTTTAGCCGAAACTGCGCTTCGTAATCTTTCCACCAAAAGCCAAATATCCTACTAGCACCAAATCTAACAGTATGCATGTATTTCGTTAATGAAATAGCCGAGTTAGGATACGCAGTTAAATAAACAGCATAGTAAATGAGAAAGGCATCGTTCCACTGTTGAATGTAATCGTCTTCAAATTGAATAGCATTATTTAAGAACAGATAAATTCGCAACGTGGACCAGACATGCGCGTTTCGGGTACATAACCCTCATCAGTGATCCTAAATCTAAACAATGTTATATGCCAAAAAAGTATGAAAGTTACTATGTCGAAAAAGTGTACCGAAAGACGTAGCAGGATGGGTGGGATATGATGCTACAGGACCCACTTTTTAGAAATTTCAATAAATTTTGAAAACAATTTCAATAAATTTCAATAAATAAAATAATTTCAATAAATAAAATAATACAGGACCCACTGTTTAGAAATTTCAATAAATTTTGAAAACAATTTCAATAAATTTTGAAAAGAATTTTCAATAAATTTTGAATGTTGTTAATTTTGGCTTGGAGTTTTTCATTATCAAGAACAAGATAACCATCTTTAACGGTCAGTTGCTTGGCGTCGTCGTCTAAATCGATCTTATTATTTAGTAGAAGTGCCAAATCTATGTATTGCCCATTAATAATTTCCGTTTTAAATGTATTCGAAACATTACAACCCAATTCGCTATCGCAACTCCCAATTTCAACATTATCAAGCGAAATAACAATAATTTTAAAGTATTACTACCTTGGTTGTTAATGTCGAAGATTGACACAGTGGCTTCCCATTTTCTTTCAAAGTGATCGATAACTCTCGTCACAACCATATCCGCCATGCTTTCCGCATCCATCGTCGTGGTGGGGGATTTATTATAGTTGTGGATCCATTATCACTGGCATGATCCGCAATACAAGCATCGTTTGTGTCATTGCCTTGTGCACGCCCTTGTTGACGCGTCCTTGGTGGTAAGGCCGTTGGTTGCGAATTAGCCCTAGTAGTAGTGCGTCTTGCCTTCGTGGCTTAGGCATCTTGCTGAAACTCATTCACAAAATACTTGTAAGTAAAATTCTTTTGAAAATGAAAAGACGTACCTTAAGACATAACATGCAAGTTGATTTGTAATGTGCAAATTTTGAAAATGTGCTAATAAATTTGAAAGTTAAGCATATTACTTAACTAAATTTATCACACATATTTCAATACTTATTTTAATAGTTCATACTATATTACAGAAATATGATAATTTAGAATTAGAATCATTGCTCCCCTTATCATTAACATATATTTGTATTCAGGACAATTTAAGAGGGGGAGATGCGATGAGGAGTGGAAAACAACATTTACTATGCTTTAACATCATTTATAATAACGTGAAAATAATTGATTTATAATACAAATCAGAACTAGGACTAGTCAAGATGTTGAAATTATCATTAAATATTAAATCAAACATCGTAATATTCTAAAAAATGGTAAGCCTTTAGTTTTAATCAGTCTTTCAAAAAGAAATAACAATAGTAACAACTCTTACCTTGACTCTTTACCAGCAAAATGATACCGATTTTACTACAACGAAACTTATATACTATTCGATTGCAAGATACACGCATTATTTAAATTAGCTTGGATGGGTATAGTTATCGGTGGCATGAAGTATGTAAATTAGATTTAGACAAGTGTACGAAAGGTAGCATGAATTATGTAAATTAGATTCAAACAAGTGTTCGAATAGCATATATCGATAGAAGGTAAAAATAATAAAATAAAATATCTGGCCTTTCTCTGATAAACGGATTTAATAAAAATGTATTAAATCTTATTTTATATGTAACCTGATTTGTCTGATATTTGAATATGATTTAATTTTTAAGGCGCCACCTACAATACATCCGTACTTACTCTGGACTCTGAAGTTTTATTTATTAGATTGATATGTCTTTCGTGTTTTCTTACGAAGCTGTGTTATTGTCTCCTGCAGTTTGTCCTATTTTCTTTTTTCTAGGTGAAGTCCTGCTTTACATTTTACATTTTTAAGCCATTTGATTGTGAGTTTTGGTATCTGATAGTGGGTTTTGTGTTTGACTTTCATTCTATTAGTTAAAAGGGTTAGTTCCTGTCATACTTCCTACTCAAAGTAGGTGTGTACATTTGTGGGGCAAAACCCCCTACATATTTACATACTTACTTTAGGTAGAAAGTATGACTGTAACTAATCCTATAATGAATTTATCACGCCGACAATCATTTTGTAACGTTTAATTTGTAATGTTTGACGTTTGAAAATTTGGAGACCTACCTCAGCGTCAAGGTAGGACAACACGTGACCGTCATACTGCGACGTCATTGGCTGAAATTAGTACGAGGCGTGATAAACTGATTTATACATCTATCTTATAGTATGTCGAAACATATCTTATTTCTTAAAAACACAGAAATGGGAACTGGGCAAACCTTTCCCAACATTGTGCCCTTTCCATTGTAGTACATATACCTCATTAAAACAAAGGAGGGGATCGCCAACAACACCAGGCTGCAGCACCCACAGCAAAAATCCAAAACATCCAAATGCAAAAAGACAGAGCAGACACGCACAGAAAGAGAATTGATTGATTTATACAAGATCTCAGATGGTGTTTCTTATATGAAATAATGATGGATACGAGAAAGGTTGAGTAGTGTTACAACCCGAGACTTAAAAAAAAGATTGCAAAGATAAAAGTCACCATAAATAATATAAATACAATGGATTGTAAAATTATCTTGAAATACAATGAATGATTGTTGGAAAAACCGGGGTCCGTGTCATCCGAAGTCATGGCTTAGTTCAAAATGTAGTTCATGATGAAACAGTTCGTATTCCTTTGTAAAATATAAAACAAGAAATTAAAAGATTCATCGGTAATCACAGTTTTTGTAAATTAGCCCGCTAGGGGTTTGACAGTGTTTTAAATGTTAAACATCTTCAAATTTAATAGCATGATTTAAGAATAGATAAAAATTTGCAGCATGGACCAAACATGCACGTTTCGGGTACTTAACCCTTGTTAGTGATACTCAATCTAAACAATGTAATATGGCCAAATAGTGTAAAAATTATGTCCAAAAATGTACCGAAAGACGTAGGAGATGGGTGGGATGTCTTTTCCTGACATGGTTACCATAGCACTTTCCATTTACATTCGCAAAACTAGCTTTCCAAACGAAAACTAGGGTTTACAGCTGTGAAACCAAGTTTAATGAATCTTGTGACTTTGGCCTGCCAGGGATATTGTTTTCAGTTTTGTGCGTGAACATTGATGGTTGGTGCGGCTAGCCAAACAGGGGATGCTTACGGCTCCCGGACCCACCTGTGGCTTGCTTGGGTCCGTTGATGCTCAAATTGGTGCTCTATTGTGAGTGTTTTTGAGATTGTCGTCAGGATCTTCTTTATCTCATTTGTGTCAAACGTATGCCCTTTACGGTAAGGAGATTGTAGAAGGTTTCCTGAAAGGGATTTTACAAAGTTTTAAATGTCTTTCCCATGGCAATTTCTATATACGCATCATCACAGATAATGCATGTTTTATCGATATTGTTTACAGTTTCGTGTGTGAACATCGACGCGGCGGGTGCGGCTAGCCAAAACAAAGCCTCCCGGGCGCCTGGTCCCATCTCTGGCTTGCTTGGGGTCCGTCAATGCTCCAATTGGTGCTCTTTTGTGAGTGCTGTTGAGATTGTCGTTTGAATGTTATACTACTTCAGTGATGCTTCTAGTGGAGCCATTAAAATTCATTTCAGTAGCGCCCTCTTTAATGTTTTGAATTTATATTTGTGCATTTACTTTACAGAGAGTGCGCGGCTCCAAATTTCCTGTAGGGTCGATTCATTAGCATATTCAAATCAAATATATGTTCAAAATAGCATAGGAGGGATGGTACTTTGATGTTAACCTCCTTTAATTTCGGTTATAGTTTTGAATGGAATGACAAGATTTTGAAATAGCAAAATAATTTCTATGATGTCAAATCGATAAAGGGTAAAAAAAAAGCTTCTTTCAGGCCACAGAGCTGGAAAGAAGTAATTAATACACTTTTAAACATCACGTCACGGGGAACAATTTTATTTGCTCCACACTGCAACATGAAATAAGTGTGTATAATAATCATACGGAAGTGTTCCAACTCTATACTTTCATGACGAAAATTCCAAACCAGCTTTTCTTGCACCAGACACGTGTTTCGAATATTAAATTCTCATCATTGATGCTTCCAGCGGAGCCACCAAAATTCACTTTAGTAGCGTCCTCTTTAATGTTTTGAATTTAGATTTGTACATGTACTTTACAGAGAGTGCACGGCTCCAAATTTTCTGTGGGAACTGGGGTTACATCCAGCACCTGGAAATCCAACATACGCACGTCAAATTTATCCGTATCTGATTTACTTGACAACCACAAATCTGTTCTTGAGTTCTTCGAGACCTTCTCGTAACCGAAAAAGTCGTAGGGTTATGCGCACGTTATCTGGATAAACACACACTTTGGTACTTGCCTAACAGATGGCTGTTCTTATTCCGTTACATGTACCTGTTAATCAATGGTCTTGTAAGTTTATGTGTAGTATTTTGTGTTTTGTGTTTCGTCTCTTGCTGTGCTTGTCTTCTTTGTGTTTTTGCATCGGGTGTTTTGCAAGCGGGTCTGGTTATAAATCCAACCCCTTCTCCTAAAAGAGTCAAATAATCAAGAAGTAACCATCAATTATTTAGTCGCTGGCTCTCCCAGCACACCTGTTCTCACTTCAGTGTATTTTCTTATTCCGGGGTTCGCAACTGTTCCAATAGAAATTCTAATGATTTTGTCCACCCTTCTCGATTTTGAGACTGAATAACTGATGGGTACGTCTTTGTCTATGCATTTCTCTTTGAGAAGTGTTAAAACGTCGGGTTAGATGGCAACTAACTGCCCGTTTTAGGCTAAGTTTGTATGATTCGAGGGGTCTTTGGTTTCGTATACTACATCCTTTTTTCTCATGTTGTCATAAAAGGACGGTAGTGATCCAACTCTATACCTTCTTGAAGAAAATTTCAAACCAATGTAATATGCACCTGGCACATGTTTCAGATATTAAATCCTCATCAGTGGTGCTTTCATTCGAAGTGATTTTTAGACACAGCCAAACAAAAATAATTTAAGTAGCACCCTCTGGTTATATTTAAGAAATTACATTTGTGCAATATGTAGAGTGCGCGGCTCCAAATTTCCTGTAACTTAAAGGTCGATTCATTATTATATCCAAATAAACTCTATGTAACTTCCTTTAATTTCGATGACATTTTTAATAATATGACAACTTTCCGAAAAATAATATGACGTCAAATTGATAGAGTGCGAAAGCAAAGCTTCTTTCAGGCGTCAGCGCATGTTTGCAGATACATTTCAGGACCAATGACGACCATTTATACGCTTTTCTACACAAACAAGTGCAATACTCTGAGAGCCTGAATATAGAACTTGTCGTAGAAAATTTTCAAACACATATTCCAATAATATTGATGCATTTGAATTCAGCCTCTTAAATCTCATTGATGAGACAAAATATATGATCGTGTACTTTTGGGACAAGGTTTTCGCTTTCACAAACTAATCAAGACTTTCTGGAAATTTTACAAAAATTATTGTCAACTTCTTCTGAAATTCGGACCAAAACAGGCAACAGAGTATATTACTTTGGGTATTTCACATCCTGTATTTTATGGTGACATAATTAACAAGATAAGAAGGATCAAAGATAGACAACATCACTATCGAAAATGCGTCAGAATCATCAAACATGATCATAATGTCACCAGACAGACACTAGGCTTGGTACTTGACAAATCAACAGTCTTGTACCAGCGCATTCTTAAAGTTTGCACTCTGACTGACTGTGACGACGGGACTCCACGCCAGAGCCCTGTCTAAACCTCTTTAGAGAAGACAGGGCCCCGACCACCTGTCTTCTTTGAATGTCAGTCGGACTCCTCGGGTGATAACATACATGAGCTCGCTACAGTCGGCAGAGCACGGACTGTATTACGTACGCCCTCTTTTGATATCCTTTTACATATTCATCTGTGTTGCTTGGGCCCCTGCGTTTTGTGGTCTTGTTTGTGTGTGGTCTTCTGACAGTGAGGAGGTTGTTTTACACCATAATTGTATGTTCTTCGAGATCTCTGGATAATCGGAAAAGTGGGAGGGTTGTGCTCACGTAATCCAGGATAACCACATCTTCTGCTATTTCCGTGGCAGCTGGCCGTCCTAAGTCGGCACCGGTTGCCCATTGGTCTCGTTGGTTTATGTGTAGTCCTTTGTGTTTGATGTTTCTGTGTTGTGCGTTGACGATCCTTGTCCCTTCTGCGTCTCTTTCTGTGCTTGTCTGTTTTGTGTTTTTGCATTTGGTGTTTTGGGGTTTGCTGTGGGTGCTGCAACCTGGTGTTGTTGGAGATCCCCTCCTTTGTTCTAAAGTAAGGGATAAAAGTTTTAAACTTTCGAATTACCCTAGATGAATAATACGGAAGTGTTCCTACATTATAACTTCATGAAGAAAATTAAGAACCAATAGATAATTAACCGGTAGATTCATAAGCCGGACAGACACTATACATAACAAAATTTGGCGATATTTTCATTGTGACGTCAAGATAGAAAACATGACAACGTATAAAGTCAGTGCGATCACACATGACGCCAAAACAGGCAACAGAGTATATTACTTTGGGTATTTCACAACCTGTATTTTATGGTGACATAATTAACAAGATAAGAAGGATCAAAGATAGACAACATCACTATCGAAAATGCGTCAGAATCATCAAACATGATCATAATGTCACCAGACAGACACTAGGCTTGGTACTTGACAAATCAACAGTCTTGTACCAGCGCATTCTTAAAGTTTGCACTCTGACTGACTGTGACGACGGGACTCCACGCCAGAGCCCTGTCCAAACCTCTTTAGAGAAGACAGGGCCCCGACCACCTGTCTTCTTTGAATGTCAGTCGGACTCCTCGGGTGATAACATACATGAGCTCGCTACAGTCGGCAGAGCACGGACTGTATTACGTACGCCCTCTTTTGATATCCTTTTACATATTCATCTGTGTTGCTTGGGCCCCTGCGTTTTGTGGTCTTGTTTGTGTGTGGTCTTCTGACAGTGAGGAGGTTGTTTTACACCATAATTGTATGTTCTTCGAGATCTCTGGATAATCGGAAAAGTGGGAGGGTTGTGCTCACGTAATCCAGGATAACCACATCTTCTGCTATTTCCGTGGCAGCTGGCCGTCCTAAGTCGGCACCGGTTGCCCATTGGTCTCGTTGGTTTATGTGTAGTCCTTTGTGTTTGATGTTTCTGTGTTGTGCGTTGACGATCCTTGTCCCTTCTGCGTCTCTTTCTGTGCTTGTCTGTTTTGTGTTTTTGCATTTGGTGTTTTGGGGTTTGCTGTGGGTGCTGCAACCTGGTGTTGTTGGAGATCCCCTCCTTTGTTCTAAAGTAAGGGATAAAAGTTTTAAACTTTCGAATTACCCTAGATGAATAATACGGAAGTGTTCCTACATTATAACTTCATGAAGAAAATTAAGAACCAATAGATAATTAACCGGTAGATTCATAAGCCGGACAGACACTATACATAACAAAATTTGGCGATATTTTCATTGTGACGTCAAGATAGAAAACATGACAACGTATAAAGTCAGTGCGATCACACATGACGCCAAAACAGGCAACAGAGTATATTACTTTGGGTATTTCACAACCTGTATTTTATGGTGACATAATTAACAAGATAAGAAGGATCAAAGATAGACAACATCACTATCGAAAATGCGTCAGAATCATCAAACATGATCATAATGTCACCAGACAGACACTAGGCTTGGTACTTGACAAATCAACAGTCTTGTACCAGCGCATTCTTAAAGTTTGCACTCTGACTGACTGTGACGACGGGACTCCACGCCAGAGCCCTGTCCAAACCTCTTTAGAGAAGACAGGGCCCCGACCACCTGTCTTCTTTGAATGTCAGTCGGACTCCTCGGGTGATAACATACATGAGCTCGCTACAGTCGGCAGAGCACGGACTGTATTACGTACGCCCTCTTTTGATATCCTTTTACATATTCATCTGTGTTGCTTGGGCCCCTGCGTTTTGTGGTCTTGTTTGTGTGTGGTCTTCTGACAGTGAGGAGGTTGTTTTACACCATAATTGTATGTTCTTCGAGATCTCTGGATAATCGGAAAAGTGGGAGGGTTGTGCTCACGTAATCCAGGATAACCACATCTTCTGCTATTTCCGTGGCAGCTGGCCGTCCTAAGTCGGCACCGGTTGCCCATTGGTCTCGTTGGTTTATGTGTAGTCCTTTGTGTTTGATGTTTCTGTGTTGTGCGTTGACGATCCTTGTCCCTTCTGCGTCTCTTTCTGTGCTTGTCTGTTTTGTGTTTTTGCATTTGGTGTTTTGGGGTTTGCTGTGGGTGCTGCAACCTGGTGTTGTTGGAGATCCCCTCCTTTGTTCTAAAGTAAGGGATAAAAGTTTTAAACTTTCGAATTACCCTAGATGAATAATACGGAAGTGTTCCTACATTATAACTTCATGAAGAAAATTAAGAACCAATAGATAATTAACCGGTAGATTCATAAGCCGGACAGACACTATACATAACAAAATTTGGCGATATTTTCATTGTGACGTCAAGATAGAAAACATGACAACGTATAAAGTCAGTGCGATCACACATGACGCCAAAACAGGCAACAGAGTATATTACTTTGGGTATTTCACAACCTGTATTTTATGGTGACATAATTAACAAGATAAGAAGGATCAAAGATAGACAACATCACTATCGAAAATGCGTCAGAATCATCAAACATGATCATAATGTCACCAGACAGACACTAGGCTTGGTACTTGACAAATCAACAGTCTTGTACCAGCGCATTCTTAAAGTTTGCACTCTGACTGACTGTGACGACGGGACTCCACGCCAGAGCCCTGTCCAAACCTCTTTAGAGAAGACAGGGCCCCGACCACCTGTCTTCTTTGAATGTCAGTCGGACTCCTCGGGTGATAACATACATGAGCTCGCTACAGTCGGCAGAGCACGGACTGTATTACGTACGCCCTCTTTTGATATCCTTTTACATATTCATCTGTGTTGCTTGGGCCCCTGCGTTTTGTGGTCTTGTTTGTGTGTGGTCTTCTGACAGTGAGGAGGTTGTTTTACACCATAATTGTATGTTCTTCGAGATCTCTGGATAATCGGAAAAGTGGGAGGGTTGTGCTCACGTAATCCAGGATAACCACATCTTCTGCTATTTCCGTGGCAGCTGGCCGTCCTAAGTCGGCACCGGTTGCCCATTGGTCTCGTTGTTTATGTGTAGTCCTTTGTGTTTGATGTTTCTGTGTTGTGCGTTGACGATCCTTGTCCCTTCTGCGTCTCTTTCTGTGCTTGTCTTTTTTGTGTTTTTGCATTTGGTGTTTTGGGGTTTGCTGTGGGTGCTGCAACCTGGTGTTGTTGGAGATCCCCTCCTTTGTTCTAAAGTAAGGGATAAAAGTTTTAAATTTTCGAATTACCCTAGATGAATAATACGGAAGTGTTCCTACATTATAACTTCATGAAGAAAATTAAGAACCAATAGATAATTAACCGGTAGATTCATAAGCCGGACAGACACTATACATAACCAAATTTGGCGATATTTTCATTGTGACGTCAAGATAAAAAACATGACAACGTATAAAGTCAGTGCGATCACACATGACGTCAAAATTCAAAATGTTGTCAAATGATGCGATGTCTGGTGTCTTTACCTATAAAATCAGTGTCCAAAACGGTCATAAATGTTTTCTGGAAAATGGGCTATTTATTATGCACTTGACACATGTTTCGGATATTAAATTTTCATCAGCGATTCTTCCAGCCAAAGTGATTTTCATAAGCCGAAGTACGTATTTCTGTCATGAACATGATGAATGGAAATGATAAGTTATTTGTATGACAGATTGAAATCAGTCATACCGGAAACCCCCCTCTTTACCTATAAATATTTCTTGCATTGAATTTTATCAATTGTGGCATTTAAGCTTACTTTAAACAATATTAATTCATATATATTCCACTTAATACAAATTACAAATGAAGAAATAAGAATAAGAGATAAAACTTCAAACTTATTGAGAAGTATCATCCTTCTTGTCAAGCTCGAATTCTTTTTCCTTGAAATTTCAAATGCACAGAAGTAAGAATGCCATCGTCATAACAAGTTACTAGGTTTTTTTGTTATTGTTTTTTCATTTTTTGTTTTGGTTTGAGAAAAGGAGTTACTGTTGAAAATGAACAAATTTAAATCTATTTTCCATAGTAACTGTAGCGTATCACGAGGTATGCAAATTATCTCTAGCCCGGGAACTCCTTTCGATTAGATATGGTAAATACAGTCGAAATCTACTTTATAGGAAAGTATTTCAGGCCTATCATATGAGCATCACTATCATCTATATGCTGGTAATCTTTTCTGGTCAAGAAAAGAGGTATATTCAGCGTACACTTCAACAGATTTTTTGAATATTTTGTTTACATGTTATGATATGGTGCACAATTATAAACAAACTTTCTGTTCAAGTGTTCTATGAACATAATTCTATTCTTGGCCAGAATGGATTACCATCATATAAATGATCATGGTACTTGTATGATAGACTTGAAATAAATTCATATAAAGTAGATTTAGACAGTATTTACCTGTTTAATCAGAGGAAATTCCCGGGCTAGAGATTATATGCCTGTCACGTGATATGCTACCGTGTTTTCAGTATTATTATTTTTTCTAGTTGGGAGTTAATTAAAGTAAATTATTCCCTATGTCAAACATAATTTCTTACATCTAAAAGGACAAATGAAGACATGATTGATATAATTTACATGAAGTCAAATGACTCAATAGGTATGATATTAAGGCTGTAAACCCATAACTGCATACTTCCAATCAAAATTACGTAGTTTGCCGATGACAATTGATATGCTCATGATATACTGGTATTCGACAGAGATCGGTAAACCTTTGAAGTACCGACAAACTCAGCTTTAAAATAGAAATTGTTTATTTCAACATTTTTGGCATTGCCTATACATTTTAACCTTAATTTTTTATTCTAATGTTAAACGTCTTCAAATTCAATAGCATCATTTAAGAACAGATGAATGTGCAGCATTCTGGTTCCTCAAAATGTTCAACCAAATCTATACTCACTCGATCTTACTCACCAAAGTTCAAATCAAATCTGGGCTTCAAAAATATAGTAAAAGTATATTGCCGAAGCGGTATTAACCAGATGTGGATTTTAAAGAATTCCAAGGAACTCTTAGAACATCTGAAATCCACTCATTTCAATAGAGTCCATTCGATCAAAGCCTTTGATTTTTTTCGAAACTTTACACAACAATCCCACATTCTAAATTGAAAGAAAGACTCACCAAAATCATAAGTAATGCGCTTACAAGCAAGAATGGCAATCGCAAATATAAATTTGTTGTTGTTAATTATGACAAAACCTACTTTATTTACTTTATAAAAGAAAAAACCGATTCTAAAAATAAGTACACTGAAGCAGATATTATTAAGAACTTCCGGATTGACAATATTTTTGTGGTGTTTGGAGGAAAGGTCTTCCAGCAAATTGTCGGAATACCAATGGGAACCAATAGTGCCCCAATCCTTGCCGACATTTTTCTTTAGTCGCACGAAGCCGAATGCATTCAATCTTTGGTCTCTGAAGGGAACAGATACAAAGCTTCTAACTTTAACTTCACTTACAGATACATAGACGATGCGCTGTCCATTAATAATCCAAAATTCGCGGATTACCTCAGCAGAATCCATCCTTCGGAGCTTGAAGTCAAAGAAACCACAGAGACAAATAATTCCGCATCCTATCTGGACATAATGTTGTCATACGACACTAAAGGTCACTTGAACACCTCACTCAAGACAAACGTGACGACTTCAATTTCAACAGCAAAACTTTCCTTTTCTGAGTAGCAACATTCCTTAATCGCCTGCTTATGGCGTGTTCATATCTCAGTTGATACACTATGCAAGAGCAAGTACCAAATATACACATTTTGTTCAGAGAGCTATGCGTCTTTCAAATAAGCTTCTCGGTCAGGGATACGTTTGTGGCCGACTAACCTCGTCACTAAGGAAGTTCTACGGTCGATATGGGGAATTCCTCATACATTATGATGTTCCAATCTCCAGAATGGTGGACGATATTCTGTTTTATACCATTTGAATCATCCAAACATTGAATATACTTGTATCTTCCGAAATGGAATGTGATAATTCTACCGAATCGAAGTGACGGATGTTGCATGCAAGCATGAGATGCAGACTCTTCCTGGGCACCTGGTCTCACTCCAATATTGGGAGACTCAGTTCGCTTCTTTCATATTGCGGAGGTTTTTCTTTGTTTCGGTTCTTGTTTTGTCCTGATTTTGTATGCCTTCGGTTTATGATATTCTGAAATATCGATTTTTTACTATGTATTGGGATATGGTCATTATCCATATTTGTCATGGACCAGATATGCACATTTCGGGTTACTGAACCCTCGTCAGTGATCCTTAATCTTAACAATGTAATATGGCCAAAGAGTAAGAAAATTGTGATGTCCAAACATGTACCGAAAGACATAGCAGGATGGGTGGGAAATGATGCTACAAGACCAACGTTTTAAAATTTCAAGAAATTTGGTATCAGAAATTTTCATTTCGGTGAAATAATTAAATGAAATAATTTATTTGATACCAAACACGGCTACACTGCTCCAATTAAATGCTTAGAATTTAATTCACACGTAATTATCATCATTATAACAATAATTTTTTGGTCATCAAAGTTCTTTTCACTAATAACTTTTTTGTCCGCTTTTATTGAAATAAATTTCAACATTACTGTCTCGAAAAGACCTTTTCAAAAATATATACATTAATGAGGTTTACTAGAAGAATTAAATTCATAAAATTTCGATGTCATTTTTTTCAGGAATCCCCTAATCGTACTTTCGTCAACTTTTGTTACATCGATGTCAACTGTTGCTACTTTAAAGTAAAACGTTGTAAGAAATTGTATTGTGAAGGAAAATATAATTTAATTTGTTTGACCGGGAGGGAATTAAAATTAAATTATTTCTCCTATCGTAACACTGATTGGCTATCCGAAGTGTGACGAGGTTATTGTGCATTAGGCCGTGAATATAGTGATCACTAGTGGTCATTCGACGTGGCACTGCTCGTGCGAATACACCTAATTTTTTTTCTATGGCCTCCGAAGAAGAATCTGTCTTCAAGTACTTCAAGTGGTAAAAAAACAGGGAGAGACTTTTGAGCGCTACCAGCAGGAGTATGCAAATACGTTGGACGAGCTGAAACGTGAGGTAGTATCAAATTCCCAACTAAAAAAGTTCAAATCAGAAGCGGCGGTAAAATGGCGTTTTGAAGGGAATATACTCCAGTATTCCTTCAACGAGGAGTTATTAGACTTTGTAAATCAAATTGACTGGGCCTTGAAATACGGTAAAGCAGAATACGCCACTGAACTTATATCAGATCTGTCCTCTAAGATCTAAGATTGAGCGTCGCAATAAACTTATACGTAAAGCTAATACTAGCGAAGGTGGGTGGGAGACCGTGTGCCAGTACGAAAACAACCCTCTAGCCGACGATTCGGACGATGAGAGCCGTATTAACAGGGCTGAATCCCGTGCTCTTAAGAAGAAGAAAGCATCAGATGTCGAAAAAAAAAAACAAAAAGCAATATTCCGGCAGAATGGATAGGTCTCGTGATTCTTATCTTTTTTGTGGCCAACGTTATACCGCCCCCTACCCTACCCCGTTTGGATGGCCGAGATCAACTCCGAACCTTAGGAAAGGTAACTACGGGTGCTGCTTCTCTTGTGGATCGCCCCATCACTGGAGGAGTGAATGTCCAATCCAGGATCCTTCAAGGTACAGGGCCTCAGCCACAGCATCATCAGCCTCAGCAGCCAAAGGAAAGGCAGATTGAAGACTCAGTGAAAGATGAGTATTATTTGTCGAAAAATCTGACTTGCTTACACAAAATCATTTTGAGTATGAACAAGGTACTGCAGACATAATTGTTAAAGGTAGATTAAGAGAAAGTTTAGAATTTTGGAAATCTATTGGTGCGTTTGAATCTGTACTTGACGTTATTGAAAATAGTTATAAGTGTACATTGCCTCCACCTGTTTATTTGAACAAAAATAGGTCGGCACTCATGCATGTAGAATTTGTTCAATCAGCCATACATGACCTTTTAATCAGAGGCTTGGCCGTAGAGTGTTCGACTATGCCCATTGTAGTAAATCCGCTTACAGTTTCTGTTCAGAACAGTGGCAAAAAACGCCTCATTTTAGACTTAAGACACGTTAACAAGCATCTTTGGAAATCATCTGTAAAATTCGATGATATCAAAGTAGCCATGGATTTTTTGAAAGAGGGTGATTTTTGTTATAAGTTTGATTTACATTCAGCCTATCACCACATAGAGATTTTTGAACCCCACACTTTTTACCTAGGTTTTTCTTGGAGTTTTGATGGTAACGTTTTGTACTTTCGTTTTAAAGTCTTACCATTTGGACTTTCCTCTGCTTGCTATATTTTTACCAAAGTTGCGAGATCAAAAAATGGAGGAGTGAAGGAAAACAAGTTCTCATGTATTTAGATGATGGACTAGGTTGCCATCATGACCCTGAGCAGTGTCGGCTGATTGCGTCAGAGGTCAAGCAAGAATTAATAAGTAGCGGTTTTGTACCCAAGGTCGACAAATCAATGTGGTCACCAGCATCAGAAGTTGCATTTTTAGGTTTTGACATAGATTTACAGATAGGTGTTATCAAAATTTCTTCAAAAAGAATTCAAAAGGCAAAATCTACCCTGTCACATATTTTGAAAATTTATGTAAGTGTAAGCGCAAGATTGGTAGCCAGCTTTATAGGTCAAATTAGTTCCATGTTTTATGTTGCTGGTAACATTGTGTACATAATGAAAAATTTCCTTAGTGCAGACGTACTTAAAGCTCCTACATGGGATGACAATATCTCTTTATCTTCAGAGAGCCTCTCTCAACTTCAATTTTGGGAAAAGAATCTTGATAAGATTTATCACAGAAATTTTGTCAAAGATTTTTCTATCAGTTCGTTCATTTACTCAGATGCAAGTTCAACAGGTTATGGGGTTTATTGTGTCGAAAATCCTTATGATTTTGTACATGGTATGTGGACAGACGAGGAGAAATCTAAAAGTTCTACTTGGAGAGAACTTGTAGCGGTCTACCGAGTGTTCGTATGTATGGTTTCTTCTTTGCAGAGCAAAACCATTAAATGGTATACAGATAACAAGAATGTGGTTAGTATTTTAGAGAAAGGGAGTATGGTTTGTGAACTTCAACATTATGCTTTGAAAGTTTTCAATTTATGTTTGTCACATAATATCTCTTTAGTTGCAGAATGGGTATCCCGTGATCAGAACGTTAGAGCGGATCAAATCAGTCGTATTGTAGATTATGACGATTGGTCGGTCTCGGATATTATTTTTGATTTTCTCGATCAAATTTGGGGTCCTCATGAAATAGACTTTTTTTGCATCAGATCATAACTCCAAATTGTCTATTTTTAATACTAGGTATTTTTCATATAGAGCGATTGGTTCAGATGCATTTACCACTGATTTGTGTCACACTTATGCCCTTTGCCGTGTGGAGCTCATAAAAAAGTTCCCCGCGAGGGGTTTGACAGTAAGTGTTTTGAGTATACTTCCCTGACATTGTCGCCATAGCACTTTCTATATAGAAATAACGTCAGACACAGCATGAATTTTATATATTTTTATTTCCATGCTTCATTAACATCGACGGCGGGTGCGGCTAGCCAACGGGGGATGCTTACTCCTCCCGGGCACCTGGTCCCACCTCTAGCTTGCTAGGGGTCCGTTGATGTTAATTTTTTTGTGGTCTATTGTGGGTGCTGTTGAGATTATCGTCAGGATCTTCTTTAACTCATTGGCATGGCGTAAACGGTTGGTTTGTTCCTCCTGTTTGTATTTTACCCAGAGTTATCATGTATATGAAGCAATGTAGAGCTTATGGCACTGTTGTGCTACCGTACTGGGAGTCTGCTAGTTTTTGGCCCCTTCTTATGGAAGGGAAGCAATTCATTAGAGCTGTGAAGGCGTTGGTACAGTTACCAAGAGATAAAGAGTATCATTTGCCCGGTAAAGTAAAGGGTATCTTTGGACTTAGTGATTAAATTTTGCTATGTTTGCTATGCGTATTGATTTTTCTTGAATATAGATAAGATTACTGACCAGTATTTTATATTTCACATATCTTTTTGCAGGCATATAGAGACGATATACAGGAGCTGCCTGATTCTTTAGCCGATAAGATCGGTCTGGTTGCCTCGTTAATATCTCATTCGAAATCTTCGAACACTAACAAAGGTTACTATTCAGCCTTTATGAGGTGGAAAAAATGGGCTACTTCCAACCAAATTTCTGAGAGGCAGTGTCTTCCGGCTAAAGCTATTCATGTAGCTATATATCTATCGTCTTTAGTGTCGAATTCACAGACACCTAGCCCGATCACACAGGCTTTTTACGGAATCCGATGGACGCATTCGCTGATAAGTGAGCCTTCACCAACAGATAGTGATCGAATTAGTGCGCAATGTTTTCGAAGGCGCTCAGAGAAAATTAGCACATTCTGGTCATAAAAAAGAACCGATTACACCTCTTTTATTAGAGAAAATGTTTGATTCATTATATGTAGAGAATAATCTGTACAATCAAAGAATAATTTGTGCATGTATATTATCATACTCTGTTTTTTTTTACATTGTTCTGAGTTATTGAACCTTAAAACATCAGATATTATTATTCATTCTTCTCATTTGTCAATTTTCATAGAAAAGAGTAAGACAGATATTTATCGTGACAGAAATTGGTTGTTAATTGCTAGAACAGGGACAAAATTGTGCCCTTTTGTGAATCTCGAAAAATATTTTAAATTTGGAAATTTAGATCATTCGGATTTGTATTTATTCAGAAATATTGTTAAATATGCAAAAGGTTACATCTTTAGATCCAGCAATAATCCTATGTCATATTCAAGAATGAGAGAGTTATTCATATGTGCATTTTCACTTTTTATTTTTGATATAGCTAAATATGGTTTGCATAGTTTACGTGCAGGTGGCACAACAAGTGCTGCGAATTCTGGTTTGCCCGATAGATTGTTTAAGCGACATGGTCGCTGGAGATTAGAGACAGCCAAGGATGGCTATATTAAAGATTTATTTGATGAACGACTGTTTTTCTCCAAACATTTAAGCATTTGACTTAATTTTGATGTATTTATTATCCTGTATTAAGAATACTATAGACAATGTTTTTATATATATTCTGTTTTTGATTTATAACTAGATTTTTGAATTTAATTACTTTCTTGATGATTTTCTTCATAAGTGTTATTTTCAATTTGAATATAACTAATTTTTTGCTTATTGCCCGTTCTTTGGCTCGAGCATTGCCCCGAGATGTTCCACTTTATGGATGTGTTTGTTTTGATATATGAAGTGTGGAGGTTTTAGGAGAAATATAATTTAATTTGTTTGACCGGGAGGGAATTAAAATTAAATTATTTTCTCCTATCGTAACACTGATTGGCTATCCGAATTGTGACGAGGTTATTGTGCATTAGGCCGTGAATATAGTGGTCACTAGTGGTCATTTGACGTGGCACTGCTCGTGCGAATACACCTAAATTTCTATTTTATTTTTTCTTTTAAAAAAATTCAATTCCGTACTATTTTTGAGTGATAGGGCTGGGTAATTAAATTTTTGTACATTAATATTTGAGTTGTATGAAATCATTTTTGTAAATATATGTTTCATATGGAGAAGCTCAACATATAGCCTATTATTACATGTACGATTTGCCTGTATGAAAATTATTGTCGTATATAAAATAATTCAGAAAGATCTTCTTTTTCATTTATCAATACATATCTTGTGAACAGATGGATATTTCCCAAGCGGTATCACTGTAAGGGAAGAGGCTTGCCATTTATATTGCGGTATCGCACTCTATACGTAAAGTATGTTAATATACTATATGATGTACAGAGGTACATGTACTAGATTGTTCTGATGGTGATACAATGATTTGGAGCCTGCCGTTGTAGATGCACAGTTTGTCTCATTTTCAAATAAACGAGCATTGCCCCGTGATGTTCCACTTTATGAATGTGTTTGTTTTGATAAATGAAGTGTGGAGGTTTTAGGAGAAAGGTACTTGCACACTACCCATTCTTTAGTTGTGGATCGACTACCTTAATTGATATACAAAGTGATCTTCACGTTCCATAACTTTCGTATACAAGACGTAGAATTAAATGAAAATGTTTTAAAGGTTTCATTTCACTGCAGAAATGTGATTTTTTATGAATATATCAAGATCGATTTTTCCAGAGTTTATGGATGGCGAATTGCAATTATTTTTGCAAATAAATATTTTTGAATTTGATGAAAAGTCGTGAAAGAAATTAAAAAAACACACACACTCATTTACTTTGATAAGGCTACTAGTCAGACTTTAAGTTAAGGCATTCTGGAATTTTTACAAAAAATACCGTCAGCTTTCTTTTAAAGTTGTGATCTATACAAGTGACAGAGTATATTACTTTGGTTATTTCACAGCCTGCATTTTATGATTATAAAATTAACACATATAAAAGGATTAAAGGCAGACAGCATTACCATAAAAAATGCGTCAGAATCATGAAACGCCTTTTGTATCGTGGATGTGATCATTATATCACCAGACGGACGCTTGGTATAGTACTGGACCAATCTACAGTCTTGTACCTGTGCATTCTTAAGACTTACAAAGTGACTGGCTGTGACGACGGGACTGCATGATGGGCCATGTCAAAAGCTCTAGAATAAACAGGGCCCCGATCACCAGTCCTCTCTGAATGTTAGTCGGAGTCCTCGAGTGTTAACATGCATGATCGCGCTACAGCCGGCCAAGCACGGACTGCATTTCGTAGGCCCCACCCCTTTTATATGCATTTACATATTCATCTGTGTTGCTTGTGCCCCTGTGTTGTGCTGTCTTGTGTGTATGATCATGTTATGGTGAGGGTAATATTTTACACCTTCTTCGAGACCTATGGGTAACCTGAAAATAGTGTCTCGTTGGTTTATGTGCGGTCTTTTGTGTTTGATGTTTGATGCCGTGTTTGTGTTCCTTTGTCTTCTCTGTGTTTTCACTTGAGATGTTTTGATCGTTGTTGTTGGTTCCGCAACCTAGTCTTGTTGGAGATCCCCTTCTTTCTTGTAAAATGTATCATTCAAACGTAATGTGTACATAGGACTTTTGAGGATCACTGACGAGGGTTAAGTACTCGAAACGTGCATGTCTGATACATGCTGCCAATTTATCTGTTCTTAAATGATGCTATTCAATTTGAAGACGTTTAAGATTTAAGCATTTTTGGAAAGTACAGCCGGACAAAAAATGTTCAAATAAAAGTTTTATAGGGTTGAAATGATTTTTTTCTATTCAAAAGGATATTTATTTTTGTTATTATAAAACAAATACACAACTAGTAAACATAAATACAAAACCAATACATAACAGTCCTCAATGTGAATGTATTATTTGATTATCGTTTGAAGAATGGAGCATTGATTTCATGGGAAATAAAATTTAAAAGTTTGTATAGAACCTTTCGTTTCGATTGAATAGTATAATGAAGAAAAAAAGGGGAAAAGAATTACATAATTATTTCAAATTAGGGCAATTAGAATATAACTATCTACCATATGTTGTCATGTGGGATAAGAAAAAGCCCACAAGATGGGTGTGGTCTCTGGTCAGGGAACGAGGATTGCCGAGTTACCTGACCAGAAACCAGACTCCGAGGGTGGGCTTTCTCATCCAACATGACAAACATATGGTTGATCGTTTTTCTCCCATTTCTATGAGCCTTTCTTGAGAATCCACGAAATCATGAAATTATTAACATTATCGAATTCGAAAAATATAGGAATATTCGTTTTCAGATTCCTCAAAAATGGTTCATTGTATAAGAATAAACAGAAGACCTTAGCCTTAATCGGTTTTTAAATAAAAATAATGTAGAAAAAGGAGTCTTAAAACGACGTATTCATTGAAACGTCGCCGCTTTCGATGCAAAAATTATGACGTCACAATAGGGTAATGACGATGTCACAATATGGAGTCACCCACGTGAAAAGTCACGCTAGGGTATGTGGAATACAGTGACCCTATATGACGCGTCGCTATGGGCAACTCTATCCCACATGGAGGCAAGTGGGAGAATTAATGTTCTATAAATCTTATTTTCAATTTGACACGCGCATTTTCAACAATAAAGCTGGCTGATATTGTTTCATGATTCATTATTTCCAGTATCGATGCTGGGCAAGGAGGATGACCCGAATGGTGTCACATCGTTGATCGCAAAAAGTGATTGTGACGTCTGGGTGTAATTCGATAGAAAGTGACGTTCTTCTGTATTCTTCATGGATATCATTGCATCTTCTGGTGTTGAGGCAGTAGAGGAATCACTCACATCGCATGCCGATTGTACTTGTAATTGAAGACCATCTGAAATGGTAACCATTCCGCCTCTCTGTTGTTTCTCAAGTATTTGAACATTTTGGTAGCCTCTATGCGAATTTCTTCCTTTTGCCAAGCATACAGAAAAGGATTTATATTGAAGTTGAGGATTCCAAGCCCACCAGTTATCATGATGATAGAAGAGTTTGGTTCGAATTCCAGACCGAACTGGTACTGATATACATGAAACGGCAGCCAGCAAATAATAAATGCTAAGGTGACAATCCCCATTGCGGTTCCATTTCTGATTGCACGCTTTCTCAATTTTACACGCAGAGTAGCTGCATTAACGCCATGGATTTGGGCTGGTCGAAAGCGGCGACGGAATTCTATCGCTTTTTTGAGAACTTGAATATAGACTAGCGATGTACTAGCCATCAGAAATACTATAATTGTTGAATTTGTTAAATACACCCATCTGTGTAGTAAATTTGGATAGCTACAGGTGATATCTGCTTCCCAATTGTTGAATCCTATAAATTCAATCAGTACGATCGGAACAGGCAATGACCATGCGAGGGCCAACATCTTGTGCAGCGTGCTTTCTGTCATCGTCTTTGGATATATGATCGTATGGCAGATAGCAATGTAACGGTCGAAAGTCGTTATCAGAAGGACAGCCTGGGATACGAATATCATGTAGATCTCTTTCATCAAAACGGTGAAACATCCAATCTCATGCGAGATATTTCCTAATATGAAAATGGCGTCTAAACCCACGGCCAGTGCTGTACCGAGGTCAGTTACCGCTAAATGTGTTATTATTTTCATGGTAGTATCATATGTTTGGCTGGATCGAAGAGAAAGATAAATCACACACCCATTTTCCAGAATTCCCGACAAGGACAAGGCTGTGAAGATAATACCAGTATAAATGTCCGGGGGTTCAGCCCTTGAGGTGAACGTGTCGTTCGTCATTGTTGTACCCTATCTGAAAAGACAGAAACGTTTTATGAGTTGTTTTAGAATATTAAAGTCAATGCATACTTTAGAAAAAAATTGAAAGAAAGGAAGGGATCTCCAACAAGACTTGGTTGCAGCACCCACAACAAAACACGCCTATGCAAAACTACAGTGAAAACGGGCACTGCAAGAGATGCAAATATGACAAAGAACACCATACACGAAGAGCACATTAACCAACGATGTTAGTGGGAAATCGGTGCCGGCTAGGGAGGGCCATCTTCCACATTTGTTGCAAATTGCATGGTTATCCGGATAATAGACCTCACCACAGGGACCGAAGTTACATAAACATGATAGAAATGGATATCAAACGCATATGACTTACAAACACAGCCCCTGCCTTGTCGGCTAGAGCGAGCCAATGCAATCACCCGTGACGTTCGACCTTTATCTGGAAGGGACAATTAGTCAGGCCATGCTTTTTTTCTGACAAGGTTTAGAGACTGCCCACCTTTAAATCCAAGCATCGCAGTCATTCAGAATGTAAGTCTTAATAAAAAATAGTGCAAGGTTGTAGATTGGTCAAGCTCTATGTAGATTACCCTTCTGGTGACATCAGGATCTTATATACGGTATAAAGGGAAATTGATGATTCTGATGCTTTTTCGATTGAAAATGTCAAATACGTTTTTTTAATCTCACTTGCATTGGCTATTTCTTTTGTAATGCATCGCATTTTTCGTAGTTTAGCGGGAACACCCATACAGTATCATAACATCATAATCAAGTAAAGATGACTGATAATAAGTTAAATTTAATCATTTCAAATTATGTATACATATTACATTAAGAAGCAAAATGAAATCCTTCTGAATAAAATCACATTTATATTACAAAAAATGAAAATGTCCTTCTTACCTTAACGATGATTTGATAAGGACTACTGTTTCATGTGTAGAGATGCGGTATTTCTTACCTACAAGCTTATCGATCTGTAAATTAATATCATTCATAGTAGAATAAGTCCAATTAGAAAAACAGCTAACGATTAGAAGATTGTATATTTACGGTTGATGTTTAGAATTCTCATATCCCTTTGTCTGGTTTCATTATGTCCATTGTCAGTTTTTCAAAACTTCTTCATATTCGTTATCTCAATTGAAACAAATGAAAATAACTCGACGAAAGCATACTGTAAGCAAGAAATCAAGGAATTCAACGAAGTTTTTGTTGTGTGTGTGTTTCGAGTCGAAAATAAACTAAGACCACTAAGTTTTATGTTTTGTTGATGTATTTTCAACCGCTGCAAAGTATTTAAGGTCCACTTTTAAGTATGTATCTGTTCAAAGCAACTTCTTTATAATCCCAACAATATCACTTATGGCTCTGATTGACTGAGGTATTTTCGAGTGTCCCGCAATTCACCCTTCAATAATTCCATGTATGCTTTCCGAAGCGACCCGTACACAAAAATGGCTAGTAGGGGTTCTTAATGGCTGACGCATTACCATCGCTGCAAAGAATTTCACGAAACTTTACAGGAAGAAAATTCTCAATCATCCACAAAAGTAGTATTTGTGGAGCAGATCCGTAAAACCAAAAATATTTCTTGAAATTTTTTGAACAAAGGATTCTTGAAATTTCTTAAACGTGGGTCCTGTTGCGTCATATTTAACCCATCCTGCTATGTCTTTCCATATCAAATTTCACACTATTTGGCCATATTACATCATGTAGATTGAGTATAACTGACGAGGCTTAAGTACCCGAAACGTGCATTTCTGGTCCATGCTACAAGTTTATCTGTTCTTAAATGATGCTATTGAATTTGAAGACGTTTAACATACAACAGTCGTAGACTTCGACTACATAAATTATTTTTTCGAAAAAAGAAGTGTCCAAATTCTACATTGAAAGGATCCCAGACCTTAAGGAAAAGCTAGGGAAATCGAAAGTCGGAATTTCCAACTTTAAAGTCGGAATTTCCAACTTTAATCTTCGTAACTACAACTTTTGTTGTCCAATACAATTCCCTTCATTCTTAATACTTTATATACTTTATATGCCCCTGATCTTTATACCAAGGGGGAATATTGCGCTGGATTCGTCCGTTGGTCATTCCGTCCGTCCGTCAGTCCTTTTCCCTTTCAATAAAAAGGCATAGAATTTTAAGTTGAGATGATAGGGCGTTCATATTTTGCATGTGTAAGCATCTTGAGAGGGCACATCTGACCTTGTTCTTGACCTTTAAAAAAAAATAAAAGTAAAAATATTAAAAAATCATCAACTAGTATTTCTCCATGATTCGCCTCCAAATTTTGTACAGTTCGAGTGATGCATATGTTTTATGTTGTTTATATAACGGGTTTTTAGACATTTTGTCATGCTTTTGCGATATCTCAACGAAAGGAAAGGGGGTGCAAACTAATAAGTTTAAACGTTGGCTTAATCGCGTGTACCATGAGTGGTAGAGCTGAAATATTTCACATGTAGATAACTTATGACAATACCATTCATCTTAGACCATGACCTCTTACAGTGTGACATTGACCTTGAAATTTGATCTTCTTTTTTTTTCAAATTTTAAACTTGGTATAACTTTGGAATAGTAAATGATAGAGCCTTTGTATTTCATTTATGCATTCATTTTGGAATATCCTTGCTATAAGTATCAAAAGTTTGACCTTGTGACTTTGACTTATGATTTTAAAGACGCAACATGGGGTATAAATAGCGGCCAATCAGGGAAAATGGAGGAAATTTCAATTTTCTAGTCACGTTCATATCGGAGACACCTTTTACTGATAAACGTCTTTAATTAGCCCCAATTCGCTTTGATTTTTGTCATGGGCGCAATTTGCAAGATTGGTAAAATGACGGTCCTATTTTTGTTCTCATCAAAATTGTGATACCGACATAAATGACGAGTGAATTTATGAAGCGGAGATATTTTTCCAGTTTGAATAGTAATGATTGACGTACTGGGCGTTACCTTGAGCTTGTATGTTTATACCGGATGTTTTCAGTAACTAAGCTAGATACGTAAACACTTGCATGCACGGATGCTTCAACTTACCCCAAGATTCAGAGATATTTATATCCGTTTATTGACCAAGCGCTGTTTGTCTCTTGTCCACACAAAAAATCATAACATGTTTTAAATGTGTTTTATAAAAACGGTATTCAATATCCACATTATTCCCACATATGTCCCATGTAAGGCACACCTACTGGATTCGGAAACCAGCTCCTCACCATTTCTAAGACACATTTTGGTAAAATGTCCCTACGATGCCATAGCAAATTCCTGCGACGAGGATCACGTTTCAAAGCTTCTTCTTTTATAGCCATATACCGTGGATCAAGGAACACACCTCGATGAAATAACATCGTCCAGAAATTCTTGTATTTTTCTTTTCTAAGTGCGTGGTTGTTTTGCCTAGCCGCATGATTCTCTGTTTCCCACCACATTTGACGATTTCTTTCATCTGTAATACAAGGCTTACAGAAACAGTACACACACTCAGTACTATTGTCATCTTGGGGGATTCGAAACGGCTCATATCCACTGTCAACTTCCATTGGAGCAGTGTCCTGTGATTCCGGTACCTCTTCGATTTCCCAGTCATTTTCTTCAAATAGTTCAAAGATTCTGCTTTTCTGTTCTTCGGTTATCATAAGAGAGACCTTAAATTTTTCGCTATGACTTTCATTGCCTTCCGTGTCATTTTGTTCATGTAAATCTTCAATTTCTTCACCTTCAATTTCGTCTCGGGCAGCCATATTTTCACTTCATAAAGTGGGTGAGCGGGTTTCTTATTTCTTGAATTGTTTCAATGGGGCCCCGATTGGTATGTTGATGAGGACATAATATTAACCAGATAATCTGTTGTGATAATTACTTACTTGTTACGACTGTCTGACATGTATACGTTAATCTGTTCTTATATCAAATATGCAGAAATGATAAGAGTGATATTTTAGACACATGCTCGATGGGAGTTTCTTTATCATTATCCCTGGGGTGCCTTCATCTGTACTCTGGCATCTTGACCCCTGATAAATTATCCTGATATTTTGGCGCAATATTTAGCAGATTCCATTCAGAATTTCTTAGTCATGCAGGTTCTAAATAAATTTATTAGTTTTCCCATTCATTGTCTTCATGTATTACTTTGTTTTTTATTCGCTTTTATTCAAAATGAAAAGATAAAAAAAAACCCGAAAACTTAAATTCATAATATATCATATGGAAATAAATATGTTACTGACATGACGTACAAAATGTACACCCTAAACACAAATGGACTATCCTAAAAGATGGAAATCATGCACATGTACATCTGTATAGGGTTTATAGCATATTCGCACCCACTTTGGAAAGTTGTCATTTACCAAGATATATTCAGATTCACATTTGTTGCGTTATACAATGGCATCGCAAAGAAGTAAACCACCGTCTTTTAGAATTGAAATCCCCGGAGACAGTGAAAAAAAGGTTGAAATTTCGGAGAAAATGCAGAAAGTGAGGAACGACCTTGTAAAAAACTTCAACAGACCCGTGAACAACTATGACATTGTTGGATTTTTGTTATATAACTACCTAGAAAAGAAAGAAAACAGGGAGTCACAGAACGAGCAAATGCCGCCAACGTTCGTGAATGCGACGGAAAGACAGACGCATGCCCCGTTTTTTGTGACCACTAACCAGTCAGTTATGCGCCTTGTAAAAGTTGCGACTCAGCACGGGAGACAGTGTAAAGGAACGCTTATCCTGAAAAAGGTAACCAGGAGAGGACATGTGACATTAATGAAACTTGCATGCAGTAACCAAAGTAGGGCCAGACATACTTATCTATGGTCTTCATCTCCTTACTTGAAAATGGGGAAGTATCTTGTCAACTGCAGGATAAATCATTGATTTGTATGTAGCGGAATGTTACCCTCCCATTATTCCAGATTTTGTCGTGGAGCAGGCATAGGGACGCTTTCTCTCGAGGCACGAGATGCTTTCTTCAAGACTCACAGAAAGTCTGTGCAAGAAGAATATGAAGAATCAATCACCGACGCTATGCATGAAGAAATTGGTCTTTATGAAGATCTTTCTTCGGGGATTGACATAATAACGGACGCACGACATGGATGGAGGAAAAATGCATATGATACCAGTGTTGTGGCAATTGGTGAAAGAACCAGTAAAGTAATCAGTTGTCAACATATTTCACAGAATGACGATCGTGTTACCCAGCGTCATGAAATGATAGGTACGAGACGAGTGTACCAAAAACTGGCGGAAGGAGATGTTTCTGTTCGTGTTCACACTCACGATAGGAACATGTCTGTGAACAAATACGTACGGGAGGAGCAAAAAGACACAATAAATCAGAATGATACATGGCACGGTGTTAAATCATTGAAAAAGGCACTTACAAAAATATAATCAGGCCCTCGATATACAGAAGGTAAAATTTGGTCGGAGCAGCTACATGACAAGGTGGAATCAGTATCTACTCATGTTCACTGGGCGATTCGCAACTGTAGGGGAGACGCGACGTATCTGCGGGAATCCATCTCAAATATCGTAGAACACTACAAAAATGACCATGCAAAATGCTATCCATCATCTCGGTGCAGGTCGGATGAAAATTACGAACCGCGCAGATTGGTAATCAGAGATCCGGTGGCCGAAAAACTGTTGAGAGGAGTTTTATTAAATTCCGTAATTTATAAGCACCCAGACGACTTTAAGTTAGGACGGGATACCTATGTCGTTGAAAGTTTTAACAATGTGCTCAACATCTATGAAGATAAAAGGATAGTTTTTGGTCGCGATCAGTACGACAGCAGAGCACAGCTTGCGACTCTGCACTGGAACGAAAATGTGAAAAGGGAATTCACGTCAGTGACAGTGCGACGCGATCCTCATGCACCAAGACAGCGCACCGGCAGAAAAGTGCTAAAGAGACCTACCTACAACTTTATTCGAAGCATTTGGAGTAGGTACATTAGAAGTGTATACAGGGTCCGTCGTGTGCGCAGAGTCTAAACACGTTTTCTGGTTTGTTTTGTTTGTTTTTCGGGTTTTTTTAACTGACATGTTAGTAAATAGATGTAAATTATTCTTTTTTAATTCTCTACTGACGTAATACATAATTATATTTTATGTTTGTTTGTTTAATATGTAAACTTTGTGAATAAATCCTATTTGTAACTTCAACGTCGTTATTCACGTGCGTTTGTTTATAAACATCTCTACATCTGTTATAAATAGCGAGTCTCTCTATCAGGGGGCAATGTGGGCGGTGCTATCGCTAATGACTATCCGGTGGGATATTTATCTAGGTCATGTTGCGCCTTTAACCTTCTGTTTGGAAAATAGGTTAAATATACATATGTATTCTCAAAGCTGCCGCCGGGGGCCTTTATATGTTTCACAATTAAACAGAGCTAGTATTTTCGTCATTATATCTCGACAGTCTAGACTACGTTGGATTGTCAATGCCAATAAACTAAATTGAGGGGAGGGGGTATTGTATCCACTGAATGTCGTTTTAAATTTAATAAAACTTGTGTAATATGTTAATAATAAAATTATACTTAATTTAACTAATACATGTATGCATAGAACGTTCTCTCTCTCTCTCTCTCTCTCTCTCTCTCTCTCTCTCTCTCTCTCTCTCTCTCTGTCTCTCTCTCTCTCTGTCTCTCTTTCTCTCTCTCTCTCTCTTTCTCGCAGATGTTAGAGATATACATGTATACTATTTTATATCTTGAAAAAAATATTGTTTTAGCAGTATATCTAGCTACGTTAAATATAATACAAGAAAAACTTTCAAGGGACTCAGTATTTTTGGAGACTTCAAATTCATATTCATAAGAGGGGATGATTGCATACAACGGTTTTAGATGTACTTTATTGTTGAACTTTTCATATGTTAGCTGGAGAGCCTACATGTAACGAGCTGGAAAGTTTTACAATGGAAGTTAATTAATAAAAACCAATTAGAGTTTTATTCTACAACCCGGTGAGCGGAGTGGGGCTACTTTCCTTCTCCCAAGACCCCCCCCCCCAAAAAAAAAATAAAGAAATATGAAAGAAATTAAGATCTATAAAACGATCGATTGATGACACTAAATGGACGGACAGAAGAGGATTTCTCTCTTCAACGAGATCACATTCTCTCGAGACCTCTTGGGTTTCGGTGTGCAATATTGGGTCCAACCAAGAAGAGAGAATTTGACTCTTAGAATAAAGAGTAAAGAGAAGTACTAATAAAGCTCTGCATGGCATTCATAAAAAATGGATACACAGTAAAAACTTATGTGTTGATCATTCTGAAAAGTTAGAAAATAGGAACATTTACACTAGGCGACCCAAGATGCAATTGATACTCATCATAGTCATTAATAAATTCCTTGGCCTTGGCCGTAGGAAAATTCCATTATATAACACAAATTAACTTGACCAATCGAATGAAAGTCTTTCTGTATATACATGTATTCGCGGGAAAAGCGAAATAAGAATTTTCTGGGAATTTAGGGAGACTTCTAAAAAGATCCTATTAAATTTTGTGACTACGCACAGGCTGCTTTTTCAAGTTATTGATTTTTTTACCGCTCATTAATTTCTTTCTTGCACTTTTTATCAATTTGTCTTTGGTAAGAACAAACAAAATGATATATTCTCAACGAAACAGCTTAGCTCGGTGAGAAACTTGCTGTACCAAAGCATTGTCATGACGACATGACCTATTTTTGTGAAGTGGATAAAGTACGAGAACACCGGAATGCCTGTCTCTGGTCACGTCTTTTTCGCTAGTCACGAGGAATGCTTCTTTCGGTCAGATAATTGTCCTTATAGCAATGTTGAATCTGATGAATCAATTCGCAAGTTGATAGCCTATAAACATTCAATACTAGGTCGATTTCATGAAATCGACCGATAATGTCTAAGAATCAATTATTTCCATTGCATTACAATCCTGATTATTATTCTGATTCACCAGGGATCCATTCGAATACAATAGCAAAAAAAAAAAAAAAAAAAAAAAAACCCAAGCAAAAAAGATAAAAAAAATGTCAAAGCAAAAACACCCCAAAAACAAACGAAAAAAAAACCATCAACAACAGCAAACAAACAAACAAATGCACATACAACGCAACAGCACAGAAAGTTGAATGCAAAGGGTGCATTTTCATTAATTGATTAGTTCATTCATTAATTGTGTGTTTAACACACTATAAATGAATTGGCTAATTAAGTAATGATTTTACACCCTTTGGCTGAATGCATTGTGAGCTATCAAATCAAACATGAAATATTTTCCTCAAAAGTTTAATGCTTAAAACACACACACGCTCAAAGAAGAATGTTGAGTCAACTCTGGGTGGAAAGGGGGGCTCTCCTCCTTTAAATCCCTCGCTGATATTTGACACCATATGAAAAGCACTTTGGCTGGACGCATCACTGATGAGGATTTAACATCCGAAACACTTGTTGGTGCAAGAAAATGGGTTTGAATTTTTTCAAGATGGTATAGAGTATGAGCACATTCGTATTATTAATTTAAACACTTATTTCAGTTGCAGTGTGGAACAGCTAAAATCTTTCCCTGTGACTTGATGTTTGTTAAGTGTATTAATTATTTCTTTCCAGCTCTGTCGCATGAAAGAAGATTTGTTTTGGCCATTTATAAATTTGACATCATAAACATTTTTTTGACTATTCCGGAAACTTGCCAATTTATCGAAAAAATTATCGAAATTAAAGGAGGTTAACATCCTAATGTTTTTTAAAACATAGAATTTATTTGGATATGCTACTGAATCGATCCTACAGGAAAATTGGGGCCGCTCATTCTCTGTAAAGAAAAATTAATGCGGAAATTTTACAAATTCTGAAAAAAAATCAAATGGTGTTGGTGAAATGAATTTTGGCGCACTTTGTCTGGAAGCATCACTGATCAGAATTTGATATTCGAAACACGTGTCAGGTGCATGAAAATTGGTTCGATTTTTTTTCAAGAAGGTATAGAGTTGAGACACTTCCGTATTATTAATGTAAACACGTAGTTCTTGTTGCAGTGTGGAGCAGTTAAAATCGTTTCCCGTGACTTGATGTTTGTTAAGTGTATTAATTACTTCTTTCCAGCTCTGTCACCTGAAAGAAGCTTTGTTTTGGTCCTTTATCAATTTGACATCATATGATATTGTTTGGCTTTTTCGGAAACTTGCCATTTCGTCGAAAAATATTATCGAAAATAAAGGAGGTTAACATCTTAGAACCATCCCTCCAATGCTTTTTTGAACATAGAATTTATTTGGATATACTAACCGAATCGAATCTACAGGAAATTTGGAGCCGCGCACTTTCTGTAAAATAAATGCAAAAACTTAAATTCTGAAAATTAAACAAGAGGGCACCAATGGAATAGATTTTGGCGCCTTATGGAAAGCACTTTAGCTGGAGGCATCACTGATTAGGATTTAATATCCAAAACACGTGTCTGGTGCTTGGAAATTGGTTTGAAATTTTATTTATGAAGGTATAGAGTTGGAGCACTTCCGTATTATTGTAAATATAATAGAAATTTGAATTTGAAATTTTTTATTCATTTGTCCTCAGCTTATATGGTACGCCAGGGCATGTTTCAAATATGAAGATTTCATTATTAGAGCCAGGTGGCTTGCACGTCAGATAATTATTCAAAGTTTTATTACACAACGGCTGAATCATTTAGGAAGTTCTTCAGTCGCTACGGGAATATAATAAATATAATCAGATCCCAATTTCCAGAATGATCAGTGACATTCTGGATTGTGATTGAATGACTGTCATCATCACTAAACAAGAAATATTTACCTGATCTATACATCAATATGTACATTGAGACAATCACCGAAGTTGACAGGTTTTCATGGAGCTGTTCTGTCGGGTGTTGCATGCAGTCAGGAGACGCTGACTCTATCCGGGCACCTGGTCTCACTTTGGAATGTTCCAATGGAATTTTAATTATTTTGCCTCGCCATCTCGACTTTAAGACTGAATAACTGATAAGTACTTCTTTGATGTTTAGTTGGAATGTTATTCACTCCGAAGTTCGCAACCGTTCGAATAAGAATTCTCATAATTTTGCCTTGTCTTCGCGATTTTTAGACTAAGTAACTTGAGGACATTTTTGTACTTTTATGATGTTTATTTAATGTCTTTTGAAAACTTTATTTATCTTACAACGTTTAACAAACAAGTTACACAACTTATATTAATGTCTCATTTTGGCTCAGATGTTGGCGTGAGGGGACCAAGAAGCAGGAGGAAACCGGAGTACCCAGAGGAAAACCTCCTACTGAGGCCTGGGTGGGGGACCACCTACCCTCCCACATAAGACCCTTCGCCGAATCTGGGATTCGAACCCGGGACCTTAGAGGTGAGAAGCGAGCGCGCTACCACTGCGCTAACCCGGCCGTATTTAATGTCGTTTGAACGTGCTGATCCTATTTCTGTATTCCAGGGCAATCATCTTCAATCTCTATAATTTGCAACTGATGTGTGAAACTGTTCTAAACAGGAATCATGTAAACTTATTTTGGTCTATCAAAATATCAGGAGATGTGATTGACAAAATGAAATCCAAAAAGTTTCAAGCCAATACGATTTCTTCATACGACTTTTCAAATATATACACCACGCTTCCTCATGACAAAATTAATGATCGATTGTCCAAACTCATTAATTAAATGGTGCTTTAATCGAGAGGGGAAAACTTATATTTGTACATCTGAATCAAAGGGTTTCTTTTCCGCTACAGTATACAAATCATACAAATCATGGACATGTAGTGACATTTGTATTTCATTGTTCCTCCTGGACAACATTTATGTAAGATTTGGTGAGAATCTCTACAAGAAAGGAGGGGATCTCCAACAACACCAGGTTGCAGCACCCACAGCAAAATCCCAAAACACCCATGCAAAAAACACAGAACAGACACCCACAGAAAGAGACACAAAAGGGACAAGGAACACCAACTCACAACATAGAAACATGAAACATAAAAGACTACACATAAAACAACGAGACCAATGGGCAACCGGTGCCGACTTAGGACGGCCATCTGCCACGCAAATAGCAGACGGTGTGGTTATCCTGGATTACGTGCGCACAACCCTCCCACTATTCCGATTTCCCAGAGGTCTCGAAGAACGCACAATTATGGTGTAAAACAACCTCCTCACTGTTAGATGACCACACACAAACAAGACCGTAAAACACAGGGGTCCAAGCACAACAGATGAATATGTAAATGGATATAAAAAGAGGACGTGCGTAATATAGTCCGTGCTCTGCCGGCTGAAGCGAGTTCATATATGTTATCACCCGAGGAGTCCGACTGACATTCAGAGAGGACAGGTGGTCGGGGCCCTGTCTTCTCTAAGGAGGTTTGGACAGGGCCCGTCATGGAGTGCCGTCGTCACAGTCAGTCAGAGTGCAAGTCTTAAGAATGCGCCCGTACAAGACTGTATATTGGTCAAGTACCAAGCTTAGTGTCCGTCTGGTGACATTAGGATCATATCCACGGTATAAAAGGCGTTTGATGACTCTGACGCATTTTCGATATATATGCTGTCTACCTTTGATCCTTCTTATTTTGTTAATTATGTCACCATAAAATGCAGGTTGTGAAATACCTAAAGTAATATACTCCGTTGCTTGTATGGGTCCGAATTTCAAAAGAAGTTGATCATAATTTTTGTAAAATTTCCAGAAAGTCTTTACTAGTTTGTGAAAGCGAAAACCTTGACCTAAAAGTTTCTTTGTAATTTGTAGATTTCTATTATGAAAATCCAAAACATCAGTACATGCTCTAGCATACCGGATGAGCTGTGAAATGTAGATACCGTATGACGGTAATCTAGGGACATCACCGTCAAGCCAGGGGAAATTTACTATGTTGAATCCAAAATCATCTCGTTTGTCATATACACTTGTATGAATTTGTCCATTGACAATTTTGATATTTAGGTCCAAAAATGGTGTTTCAGTGTCTGTAAAGTTTGCCTTGTTTAGAGTCAATTCTTGTGGATAAATAACATCTTTATACTTTTCAAAAACAGGATTATCGATAGTCAGAATATCATTCAGGTACCTAGAAGTACCAATGAAGCATTTCACATCATCATGTTTTCTTTGCTTTTGAAGATTTTGAATAAATTCTTTTTCATATGTGTATAAAAATAAATCTGCAACAAGAGGCGCACAATTTGTACCCATAGGAATCCCTACAACCTGCTTGTAGAGAATTCTCACCAAATCTTGCATAAATGTTGTCCAAGAGGAAGGACAAGGCACTACACAGGTCGCTACATGTCCATGATTTGTATGATTTGTATTCTGTAGCGGAGAAGAAACCCTTTGATTCAGATGTACAAATATAAGTTTTCCCCTCTCGATTATAGCACCATTTAATGAGTTTGGACAATTGATCATTGATCTTGTCGTGAGGAAGTGTGGTGTACATATTTGAAAAATCGTATGAAGCAATCGTATTGGCTTGAAAATTTCTAGATTTTATCTTGTCAATCACATCCCCGGAATTTTTTATAGACCAAAATAAATTTACATCATTCCTGTTAAGAACAGTTTCACAATATTTTGCAACGTGTTAGGTTGTAGGGATCCTTATGGGTTTAACTGGTACTTCTAGGTACCCGGATGATATTCTTACCATCGACAAACCCGTTTTTTTTTTAATTAAAATGTTATTTACTCCACAAGAATTGACTCTAAACAAGACACACGTTATAAACACAGGAACAACATTTTTGGACCTAACTATCAAAATTGTTAATGGAGAATTTCATACAAGTGTGTATGACAAAAGAGATGATTTTGGATTCAACATAGTAAATTTTCCCTGGCTTGACGATGATGTTCCTAGATTGCCGTCATTTGGTATCTACATTTCACAGCCAATCCGGTATGCTAGAACATGTACTGATGTTTTGGATTTTCATGGTAGAAATTTACAAATTACCTAGAAACTTTTAGGCCAAGGTTTTGGCTTTCACAAACTAGTCAAGACTTTCTGGAAATTTTACAAAAATTATTGTCAACTTCTTTTGAAATTCGGACCAATGCAAGCAACAGAGGATATTACTTTTGGTATTTCGCAACCTGCGTTTATGACATGATTAAGAAAATAAGAAGGATCAAAGGAAGACTGAATTACCATCGAAATTGTGTTAGAATTATCAAACGCCTTTTATACCGTAGATATAATCCTTTCGTCACCAGACGGACACTTGGCTTGGTACTGGACCAATCTACAGCCTTGTACCGGCGCATTCTTAAAAAATGCACTCTGAATGACTGTGACCTCAGGACTCCATGAATGACCCTGTCCAATCCTCTTTAGAGAAGACAGGATCCCGACCATCTGTCCTCTCTGAATGTCAGTCGGACTCCTCGAGCTCGCTACAACCGGCAGAGCATGGACTGTATTACGTAAGCCCTCCATAAATCCATTGACGTATTCATCTGTGTTGATTGGGCCCCTGCGTTTTGCGGTCTTGTTTGTGTGTGGTCATCTAACAGTGAGGAGGTTGTTTACACCACAATTGTTCATTCTTCGAGAGAGCTCTGGGATATCGGAATAGTGGGAGGGTTGTTCGCACGTAATCCAGGATAACCACACCGTCTGCTACTGACGTGGCAGATAGCCGTCCTAAGCAGGCACCGATTGGTCTTGTTGGTTTATGTGTAGTCATTTGTGTTCGATGTTTCACTGTGATTTGGCGTTTCTTGTACCAGTTGCGTCTCTTTCTGTGCGTGTCTGCTTAGTTTGTATTTTTACATCGGTCTTTTTTTGGGTTTTGCTGTTGGTGCTGCAACTAGGTGTTGTTGAAGATCCCCTCCTTTCTTTTACAATATTCACGTAAGATGAACTTCTATATAGACATGACGTCAGACAGTGCATGGATTATATATATTTTCATTTCCATGCTTCATAAACATCGACGGCGGGTGCGGCTAGCCAACAGGGGATGCTTACTCCTCCCGGGCACCTGGTCCCACCTCTGGCTTGCTGGGGGTCCGTCAATGTTTAATTTTGTGCTCTATTATTAGTGCTGTTGAGATTATTGTCAGGATCTTCTTTAACTCATTTCAGTCAGTATCTTCACATAAATAAGTATATAGTACTGAACTTAATAAATGTCGTAGAAGATCGAACAATGAACATGCTAAACTTGATCTACTATTGAATTAAAAATGTTATATCTTTTATAGAAAACCTAAGTACCCTAACTCTACTACCAGAGGGTCGACATCTGCGAACAAGAAGACAGGACAGTAGCAGTCATATAGAACTACTTCCAGGTTGAATCCATGCGAGGACCAACCCTAGACATCTGGGGCACATCTGTATACCAATATCTGGTCTTTGGTAAATAACGGAATAGAAAAATAGACAATATTGGAAAAAAAATATGGAAATACTAATGGCTAAAATATAAACAGTTACCACAAAAACAACGGCAAATACCATCTATAACTTCATCATAACGCCGAATTTTTTTGCGCCCTGCGAGATGTCATCCTTACCTGTCTTTGTTATTCAACGTGGCTTGTTGCTATGCAAATTTCGAGGCTAACTTCGTTATTTACAAGCTATTTCTCTATTTCTACATCACAATTTTTATTTAAGAAAATCGCAATAGAATCTTATCTCAATATGAGCTTCAAAATGCGTTTAAAACGTTGTTCATGCATTGCTGTTCACTGAATCTTGTTACAAAGGAAGACGTTGTTTTTGCGGGAAAACTCGTTAATACTTCGCAACGTAAACATCGTCATTATGACGTCGAACTATTTCCATTGTCTTGACGTTAAAGTTAACAGAAGTGAAGATTTCCCTGTATAATTCTACTTAGGAAAATTGACCGCTGAATGAAAGGATATATTGAAACAGGCTATATCCTCGAGTGCAAAAATGAAGGGAGGAGTTCTCCAACAAGACCCCTTTGCAGCATCAACAGTAAAACACCAAAACACCCGATGCAAAAACACAAAAGACGAGTACAGCATGAGACGGAAAAGAGACATACGACATGTAAACATCAAACACAAAAGACTACACATAAACCGACGAGACCAATGGGTAACCGGTGCCGACTTTGGACGGCCATCTGTCACGCAAGTAGCAAATGGTGTGGTTATCCTGGATTACGTGCAAGTTGAGCGACAGTAACATATTAAGGTTGCTCAATAATCCAAGAATTCTTTGTCAGAGCAAAAAAAAAATCTGTTTATTTGATATTCCTATATTTATATTTGTAATTAAGATTACATATTATCGATCATTTGATTGTTTAGTGGTCCTCTGATTATACATGTGTAGACCAATTCCGAGATCTGTCGCAAAACAAGGAATTTGATAAATAAATACATGATATAGGGAAAATAATTCCACATTTAAAATATTCTTGTGATTATTTTCACCGTGATATAATCAAATATGTCTATTTCTTTATAAATAATGCTTTCAATAAGTGAAAAAGCTTAAAATGTCCCCCATTTTGTGCACCCCCACCCAAAACGAAAATTTGAAAAAAAAAAGTACCAAGACCCTTATTTGTCATCAAAGTGATAGGAAGTCTTTGTCAGAAGTTATTTTCTTTTACATACTTCTCAACGACAAACTCTGTTCTTCAAAACAAATTATAAAAAAGTGCATGTTTTCTTTCATCCTGATTCAAAATATTTTATTGTCATAGTAACGATTTAACAAAAAAAGGGGGGGGGGGTAGGGTTCCCAATAACGTTTAAAGAAGGGGGCGATTCTTAAATAAGTAACACAGAAGGTGACATTTCTACATATAGTTATATTCTAAAAAGCGTTAACAATGTAAAATAAGCGAAAGTACAACGATCGCCGGGTGTCGGAGATACGGAAATATGAATAAGAGAAATAGGAAAAAAGGTACATGGAAGCGGTTTTAAACATTTTGACGATCAAGGTCAATAAGTGGACGTCACTAACCTCCCTCGTTCTCGATAATGCCTGTACGTATCTGCAAAGTGGATGTATCTTTAAACAAAGCAGGGTTAAAACTAAAATTCACTCGCTCAAAGTTTTAAATAGGGAAACTTTATTCGATAACAGCTCGCTGCAAAGTACGAAAGTTGAAAAAATTGAAGAATAATTCTTTAAACAACAAACATTTAGAGAAACTAACTTAAAATATCTTATCTATAATATCGCTAAAATTTCCAAGAAAATTCTGATTGATCATTGACATAAATTTACCTACTTCAATTCATTTTGTTCCCAAGCAACAAGCGGTTGAATTGCCGATGATGACTTTATAAAAATAATACGTTTACGGCAGTAGCCTGGGTGTCTCACTTATGGGATATTTTTTTAATAAATATATATAGATTTAACGATACATTTGACTATATCTTTATTACACTAGATTATAGATGATAATTTTATGGTTCCATCGATAGCAAACTCGTCGAAACCGTCATGAAACAAGCGAATTAGAGGAGTTTGAAGACCGAAACCGCACTCGGTACTATTCGAACCAGTATTGACGCCGGGAATATGATGACGTCAAACGATTATTGAGCCTCCTTAAGACACGAAAGTTATCCCGAGGATGGAACTGAGATCAGGTGCTGAGAAATAGTATACAGTCACATCTGTGTGATAGTAATTGGCCATGCTATGGCAGATTTGAAAAGCTATATTAAGTACCTACCATACATGTCTTATTAATATACATGTTTTATCTATATTTACATCAATGTTATCAATGTATAGAAACCAATGGTGAAAAATGATTTTATTACTGCGATTGATGAATACAGAAATTCAAATTTATCAGTTCTTAAATAATGCTATTCAATTTGAAGACGTTTACATTTATACTACTTGGTGAGTGTCACTGCTGGTGGACCAGGAGTCACCGAGGGCACATGTAGCCATGTTCGATCAATTTCGGTTGATCGTTTCTTCGACGCATTCTAAAATTTCTGTTATCAAAATTTCTTGAAATTTCTAAAACCTGGGTCCTGTAGCATCATATCCCATCCATCCTGCTTCGTCTTTCGGTACGCTTTTTCGACATAGTAACTTTCATACTTTTTTGGCATATTACATTGTTTAGATTTGAGGATCTCTGACGAGGGTTAAGTACCCGAAACTTGCATGTCCTTTCCATGTTGCCAATTTATCTGTTCTTAAATGATGCTATTCAATTTGAAGACGTTTACATATTGAACGGTAAATGTACTGTCTCGTATATATTCTCATGTTATATTCTTTATTGCTCGATTTAATAACCTATAAGAAAGCGAAATAAAAATACAATGATCAGATTTTGAGATTATTCTTCTACTATGGTTTTTAAGGAGGTATTGAACACTTTGACGCCAAATTCAATTTTTCTCAAAATTTCTGAAATTATTCATTTCTTGTCTGTCCTTCATCATACAAACTTACATTTGATTCTATCTTCAGGAAAAATTGCTATGAGACTTTGAAATATGCATTTTTCAACGTATCCGTGAATTTCTTGATGACGTCATGATTTTAAAAGTGTCATTCCGGTTCTCTTAATGCTATTGGTAATTAATTTTGATTTAACTTCCAAAATATTCATAAATGTATTGCTCTTACATAAGGAAAAAATTAAATGAATAGTGTCATAAACAAAGGCAGGATACTGGAATAATAGATGACACAGTCGCTCAAAAAATTGCAATTTCGAGCCAATTGACTTTAGTTGATAGGTGATTATTAGGAATCCTGTGGATCAATCCTTGTCAAAAACTAAAAGAATGATCAACAATGTACAGAGATGATTTCATGATTAAATGAGAAAAATTAAATTTGGGATAAAAATTTTACGAAGCTTTTTATTTTCCATTTTTTTCTTCCAAATTCGTCCATTTTCAATGAAGTAACATCCGCTTCCTTGTTATGTAAATTTGTCAACGAATACACTAAAATAAGAATTGAATTTTCTATTTTATACTTGTAAAGTTTCAATGCAATACGTTTTGTATGAATGTTTTAATTGCATTTTGAATGCGATCGTTTGTGACGCCATTTTCCCCCGATACCGTCGAAATGACGTCGTGGTTGGCTCATAGATAAAACTCCCAAAATCCACAATTTTGAAAATCGCTATAATTTCTTCAAATTACGTCGGAAATTATTCAAACTTCATCAGAATACTCAAATATGTATATCAATCAGTGTATCAAATGTTTTAAGGAAGTAAGGACTGTACTTTTCCTAGGAAGTGAGAAAAACAAATAATGCCGCCGCCATCTTGGTGTTGAATCCCTCCTTAAAAAGCTTCCTTAAGGTTCGCTTCATATGATCTTTATTGATCTTACAAGGACGCACATGAAACTGAGTACATCTTAACTAATTACCCACACTATATATGGTATTTATGTAACATCTCTTTCCTGACTTACTAAGCATGGCTCTTATACGCATACGTTTTTTCGACATTTTATCTGCAACCGCAGCATACGATTTTCATGAAGATGGAACGGTTCCTCATACAATGTATTCATTTTTAGGCGATTTCTTTAGATTCAAGAAGAATATATTGCTTAGAGAATTTAAATATCTAATCTTATAATTTTGTAAATTCTCAATAATTAGATTACATTATTTCATAAGCCAACTACTAAATATTCTCTGCTACATCTTCTGAACGAAAGGTTAAATTGCATCCCTCGATGTTCTTGAATATAATTTGTCTTTTGATGAGTTGTGTATTTCCATAATTTGACATTTATTTTAGAAATCCCTGAATTGACAATGTTGAATTAACTTTTTGATAAGTTGTGTTCTCATTCAGAAGATGCTTTCACTTTCCAGGTGCTTGATCGCGCTCCCTCACCATATTCATTTTTGCTCAATCCTTCAATTACCGTGATTTGTTTTCTGTTTTATTCATTCATCTTTTGCCTAAGATTATAAACCTTTGGTCTATCTGGTTTTTGATTTTTTTTTATAAAATTTGTCATTACATGTAATATGTATTTTCCTTCCTTCTTTGACTTTTTAAGGAACAATGTGCCCACACCGTAACATTGTACATCATCTTGACATCAAACACTTTGGACAAACACAAGCATGAAACAGTATATCGTCTATAACCACTTTAATCAATAAACATCAAAGAAATACCCAACATTTATTCAGTCTCAAAGTCGAGAAGGCAAGACCAAATCGTGAGAATTCCCATCTGAACGGCTGCGAGCCCTGGAATAAACAACACTCCGAAGTGAGAACAGGTGCCAGGGGAGAGTCATCGTCGCCGGATTGCATGCAACAAAAGCGTTCTTATCCATGCTTTGCACGTATTCCGACAATAAAGGAGTGTATCTTCAATATGACTTTGTTGCAATATCCAGAGCAAAAAACCAATATACATTAATGCAAAACAACAACAATGTGACAAAAAAACATTTAAGAAGTACATGCACCTGCCATTAATCCAGTCTCAAAGGCGAATAGGCTAGGCAAAATCATTAGAATGACAAATATGGATAATGACCATATCCCTGTATCCAGCACAGAATCGATAATTCAGAAAATCAGACACCGAAGGCATACAAAATCAGGATAAAACAGGAACCAAAGCAAACAAACAAAAACCTCCACCATATGAAAAGAAGCGAACTCCCGATATGGGTGTGAGACCAGGTGCCCAGGAAGAGTAAGCATCTCCTGCTTGCATGCAACAGCCGCCGCTTCAATTCGGTAGAACTGTCACATCTGGTTACTTCCATTTCGGAAGACATAGAGTACAATCTTTAGTTGGATGGTTCAAATGGTCTATTTCAGAATATCATCCACAATTCTGGAGAGTGGGACATCATAGTGTATGAAGAGTTCCCCATATCGACTGTAGAACATCTACATCGTCCAGTGACGATGTTAGTCGGCCACAAACATATCTCTAACTGAGAAGCTTATCTTAAAGACGCCTAGCTCTCAGAACAAAATCCGTATATTTGGTACTCCAGGATAACCACACCATTTGCTACTTGCGTGACAGATGGCCGTCCAAATCGGCACCGGTTACCCATTGGTCTCGTCGGTTTATGTGTAGTCTTTTGTGTTTGGTGTTTACATGTCGTGTGTCTCTTTTCCGTATCGTGCTGTACTTGTCTTTTGTGTTTTTGCATCGGGTGTTTTGGTGTTTTACTGTTGATGCAACAACGGGTTCTTGTTGGAGATCTCCTCCCTTCTTTTGCTAAGGCATAGAGATCAGCTGAGATATGAACACGCAATAACCAGGCGATGAAGGGATGTTGCTACAACCGTTCAAACCTTTCAAATTTCCATTTGACCGGTTGCGAACTTCGGAATGAATAACATTCTGATATAAGACCAGGTGCCCGAGGAGAGTTCACATCTCATGATTGCATGCAATACAAGGAAGTCCTTCTACTCTTTTCGACGTTATAGAAAAAATCTCTGCAACGAGCTATCTTTTTTATTATTGACAAAATAAATAATACCATCTTCACAATATTCTCACTTTCGTATTTTATTGAAATATCTATATATGTTGGTATTCATTCAGTCATAATTTTGGATAATTTATACAAAAAAATTAAACTTTTCATAAAATACGTATTGCTTAAAAGAAAACAAGATTCTATGAAATGAAATTAAGATTGATTTCAAGCCATCTTTAACGAAATATGGCAGATCGTTAAATTTGAACAATATATTAAATGTATGAAAGTTCTACATGCATATTTCACTAGACAAAATCAATGTTGTCAAAATGTTTAATTTTAGTTGTATAGTGTGGTTTTCCTTATACGTATATTCTTCTGAATATTTTGACATATTCGGCAAAAGAGAAAAGATGGAATATGCAACAGGACTCGGTTGCAGCATTTATATCAAATCACCTAAATACGAATACACAGAGTGAGCAAGATATCAAAGAGACACGTTAGACCAAGTATAAAACATAACATCAAGCTGACAAGAGAAGAGAGACTAAACATACCAAAAGGCAACCGAATTTCATTGTTAGTACAGTATTGACTAAGTTAAACTGAAAGCGGAACCCTTGACCCTTCAAAGTTACAAATTATTTTATCTTTTGACGCAAATGTTCACCTGAATACTTCTGTTTAAACCAAAATCATCTCTTCTGTCATATACACCGCTATAAATTACTCCGTTCACAATTTTTATATTGATAATACGGAAGTGCTCCAAATTCTCATCTTCTAGCCAAAGTGCTTTTCATAAGTCGCCCAAATTCATTTCTGCTTTTATTTTTAGAATTGAGTTCCAAAGTGATCTTTCAGTAAGTTCTCTGCATAATTATTTTCCTATACACATGAATAATCCAAATTGTGTTAATTATCACAAATTATCACAATATATTTGTGTGAACTAGAGGTGACAGAAACTAATGAAAACATAAGGGTATTGAAATTGAAGACATTTAGCATTTGTACCACTTGGTGAGAGTCACTGCTGGTGGACCAGGAGTCCCCGAGGGCACATTTAGCCACGTTCGATCAACTCCGGTTGATTGTTTCTTCAACGCATTCGATTTTGTTATTAAAATTTCTTGAAATTTCTAAAACGTGGGTCCTGTAGCACAATATCCATAAGCACATAATCACTTCCACACTCTTTGGTCATTTTACATTGTTTAAATTTAGGATCACTGACGAGGGTTAAGTAACCGAAACGTGCATGTCTGGTAAATGCTGCAACTTTATCTGCTCTTAAATGAAGCTATTAAATTTGAAATCGTTTAATGTTGGTACCTCTGGTCGTGAGAATGTCTACTCTCCCTTTTATAACTTTCTTCTTAATTTTCGTGCTTATCATCTCTGAACCTTTTATAAAGACTTATCAAATAGACCCTAGATTGTAGGGTTATCCATGCATAATTTTCCCCGATTTGGACCAGATGTACAATATAACTTATTATAAGTCATCTTCAAATCAGATGTTATCTTTTGGCGAAAATGTTCACTTAATTATGTCAATCCACTTCGGTGAATTTGCTATCGGGAACATGTGTCTGGTGCATTACAATTTGTTATTTTAGTTTTCTAATTTCTTTAATGCGTTTATGGATTATAGTGTATCTTTCTTTATTAAATTTATCTATGGTGGCGGAATGATTTTTGGGGTAATTTTCTCATACTAGTTCTAATCCTGGGGTCAATGTGCGACCTAATGAGATCTCATTTATAAATAGCGATGGTAAATGATATAGTAGAGATGGTAAATGATATAGAAGAGTTCTGGATAAAAAATCTTAACACTGCAGCGCCCTATGGGTGCAACGATAACATCAGCACTATAGAAAACTTAACAAGTCCCGGTTGTCAATCGGTAAATGTGACTAGCTTATTCAACAGATCACAAAGAAGACCTCGAAGTCATGGCATTCGAAAATATAATAGGCCTGAGATACATAGTTTCTCCTTCGATGACTTGGTTCCATTTTTGAATGAGCCTCTAGGCCTGCATTATATTCGTACCAAATTATACTCTGTTCCTTTACGGAAGTTACACGAAATCTACGATTATACGAAGGATCTCGCATATACCGATACACGTTCCCCAGAATACAGACTACAAGGAGTCATCTTGGACATTTCTACTTTTCGTTTATTTCAAGCAGTTAGATCAGATAAATCAGAGGAGAAAACAAACCGCCCTTTCATTAAAGTAAGATTTGCAAACAAAGGTATTGATAACTTGAATCTTGGTCAAATTTTGAATCACAAAACTGTCACAGAAAAAATCCCACCATATTTCAAAAGAAAAGAAACTCCTTGTATTTCCTATAGCTACACACCAACAGTTGCATCTAAAATTTACAATTACAAACGATTCCTGCAGTGTATTGATTTAAGTAATCCCTCACTACATCCACTTCCCTGCGAATGTTCTTCATCGGATTTCAACTACTCTCCTTGTGGACACGTTATTACTGGTGATCTTAGTATAGTCAAGAACGACAAGTTGAGAGAATTGTTAAAAAAGGGTCCCAAATACAGAGAAAGTATGTCCTTTACATGGAACCAAAATGTCAAAATTATTATGGACTCTTGTGAGGAATATGCAAGACGTTGGGCAAAGAAAGAGGATGTACAGCTCGACACCCTTTCCGAATGGATAAAATCAATCAGAGGGTTACTTTTATCTAGAATTAACCGATTAAAATCAACTGTGAACACCAGATTCGTGTCTATATTTAAAGACCCTGATGTTATCACAGAACTTACCTACCTCCTAGAACATTATGTCATCACACCAGCGGACAAAGCCTCAAATAATTACACATTTACTTGCAAAAAGTACTATTTCGACAGTCTAGTTAAAGAGTTGGGTTTAAATTCGACACCTGGAAATCCCACTTACACCCCAACAAACCTTTCTGCCTCTGAAATAATAGATAACCACAAATCAGCTCTTACTTCCTTTGGCTTCGACACTACCAATTTAGATTTAGATTTACCATACTTATACTGCATACCTAAAATGCATAAGAATCCGTACAAACAACGTTTCATCGCTGGTTCCTCAAAATGTTCTACCAAATCTGTATCGATCTTACTCACGAAAGTTTTATCTGAAATCAAATCTGGGTTACAAAAATATTGTTCGACAGTATATTCTCGCAGTGGTATCAACCAGATGTGGATTTTAAAGAATTCGAAGAAACTTTTAGAACATCTGAAATCCACTCATTTTAGTAGAGTCCATTCGATCAAAGCCTTTGATTTTTCGACACTTTACACTACAATTCCACATTCTAAATTGAAAGAAAGACTCGCAAAAATTATAAGTAATGCGTTTACAAGTAAGAACGGTAATCGCAAATACAAATTTATTGTTGTTAACTATGACAAAACCTACTTTGTAAAAGAAAAGTCAGATTCTGAAAATAAGTACACTGAAACAGACATTATTCAGATGTTAAACTTTCTGATCGACAACATTTTTGTGGTGTTTGGAGGAAAGGTCTTCCAGCAAATTGTCGGAATTCCAATGGGGACCAATTGTGCCCCACTCCTTGCCGACATTTTCCTTTACTCGTACGAAGCTGAATTCATTCAATCTTTGGTCTCTGAAGGGAAAAGATACTTAGCTTCTGACTTCAACTTCTCTTACAGATACATAGACGATGTGTTGTCCATCAATAATCCAAAATTCGCGGATTACCTGAGCAGTATCTATCCTTCGGAGCTTGAAGTCAAAGAAACTACAGAGACAAATAATTCAGCATCCTATTTGGACATTATGTTGTCCTACGACACTGATGGTCACATGAACACCTCACTCTATGACAAACGTGACGACTTCAATTTCAGCATTACGAACTTTCCTTTTCTGAGTAGCAACATCCCTTCATCGCCTGCTTATGGCGTGTTCATATCTCAGTTGATACGCTATGCCAGAGCAAGTACCAAATATACGGATTTTGTTCTGAGAGCTAGGCGTCTTTCAGATAAGCTTCTCAGTCAGGGATATGTTTGTGACCGACTAACATCGTCACTGAGGAAGTTCTACGGTCGATATGGGGAACTCGTCATACACTATGATGTCCCACTATCCAGAATGGTGGATGATATTCTGTCATAAACCATTTGAACCATCCAACCAAAGATTGTACTCTATATCTTCCAATGGAAGTAACCGGATGTGACAGTTCTACCGAATTGAAGCGACGGGTGTTGCATGCAAGCAGGAGATGCTTACTCTTCCTGGGCACCTGGTCTCACTCTCATATCGGGAGTTCGCTTCTTTTCATATGGTGGAGGTTTTTGTTTTTGTTTGCTTTGGTTCCTGTTTTATCCTGATTTTGTATGCCTTCGGTTTCTGATTTTCTGAATTATCGATTTTGTACTGTAGACAGGGATATGGTCATTATCCATATTTGTCATAAGTACTGAAACTGAAGATGACATGTAGTAACTTTTTCAAATGATGATTGTATTGTTGACTGCATTATCTGAGGTGTAATGACATATATGGATAATGACCATATCCCTGTATACAGCACAAAATCGATAATTCAGAAAATCAGAAACCGAAGGCATACAAAATCAGGATAATGTTAAACGTCTTCAAATTCAATAGCATCATTTTTTTAAACCTGATAAATTTACAGCATGGACCAGAAATGCACGTTTCGGGTACTAAATCCTCGTCAGTGATCCTTAGTCTAAAAAGTGTAATATGGCCAAAAAGTATGAAAATTATGTCCAAAAATGTACCAAAAGACGTAGCAGAATGGGTGTCTGGGAAATAACAGTATAAAATCTGCTTTATAATACCATTTCCATGACGTCATAATAGTTTTACGTCAGACACCGTCTCAAATGGAATGTAACTCTGTTTTCGACAAAGACTCGATACAGCCTGAAACGTATATAGGCAGTGCAACGTTGTACACATTCTTATTCAATGTTATTATAATAACAAATTTTTTTCAATAGATTCATATCTAATTATATTGCATGTTTCTTATAATTCCCATCCAGAGATTTCCATAACAGTATCATGTAACCATGGTAACTTCTGACTCTATCCAAACATTGTCACCCCTGTCAGAGACAAAATTATAATGTTACTGGCAGCTTCTTCCTGATTTCCAGTATTGTCGTAACTAAGTGACTTGAACAGACCGATGCCATAGTTGTAGATGCACCAAACGTAAGATTTATACGCAAACTTAGACGCGGCAGGCAATTGAAAAGACATATGTGCCTGTTTGAGGACACGAAAATATACTAGTGATACATGAACTGTTGTTGGCTTATGCACCTATCAAATACAACGTATGATCCTCTTCCAAGGACGAGTTAGTCGATATCATAAATGCCTAAGTTCTGTCATCTGGAAATGATACATGTATATAATAACTCGGTTGCCTTGGATGGCCTGCATTATTTGTCACAATCCTGTGGTTGGCATGTGTCCTTATCATCAGCTTTTCACCTACAGATCAAAAGCAATACAGATAAATTTCTAAAACTAAGGGGTATCTCCTCATTGCATAGCTCCGTCCTTAGTTGAGGTTTCGGCATAATGTTTTGGTTAGCTCCTTGCGCCTACCCTCCAACGATAGTTTGGCCATATTTTTCACTTAAATACGCTTCTGAATACACCCTACACAAAATTTGGAGCCGCTTATTTTTGACATTTTGAAATTAAAAGTTTATATTGTAGACGGCGCAAAGAAAATTTCACTTTGGCTTTATTCAACCTGTTTGAAATTAAGTACTACTGACGAGGATTCAATAACCGAAACACGTTTCCATTACACTCAAATTGGTACTATAAAACATATATTTGAATATTGACAATTCCATATCATAGAACTCGAGAAAGCGAATGAGAAGCAGAACAGAAATCGTTTCCTATATTCATTACCGCTGCGTAACACATCCCTAGATTGTAACAAGCAATGAAGATACAATCAACTTGATATTAAATGGACCTATAAAACTCAAAGCAGAAACTGTTAGATTACAGCACTTAAATGAAAGGAGACCAATGTATACTTGGTACTGACTTAGGACCACAATCTGGTACGGTATATGTATATTTATAGCCAATGGTATATTTTTTTCTGATTTTGCCCTTACAATCTTCTATTGATCTAGATGTCTCCAAAATGGAGGTATGCGTTTTGTTTCCTGGCCGTTCAAACACGAACTTTTACTAAAAAGTATATCATTTTAAAATTTTCAGTCAAATAATTCTTTGAATAATGTATCAAGTTCTGAAAATAGATAATGAACGATATATGTTTTCATTTCAATCAAAACACTTCCGAATCGTGATTTTATACTGGGCATCATCAAAGCAATGAAATAAACAACATTGCAATTGACCACGTGCCGAAATTTATAAAGGCAGTCAAAATGCCGAGATAGGAACATTTGTGGTTTTTAGATCACCTGAGCGAAGCTTTAGTTATGGTGCACCGTCCGTTGTCCGTCCCTCATAAACGTTTTAGATTTTCAAATTTTCCTCTGCAACCGCTGTACAGCATTTCACGAAACCTTACCGGAAGCAAATTTTCAAGGACCTCTACTAAATCCGTGTTTTTCGTGTCAGTAAGTCAACAAATATGGCTTCCGACAGAAGGAATTCAGGCCATAATTGTTGTTTTATACTTATGGGTTTTATAACAGCCTGAAATTACGGGCATAGACAAAGTGGTAGAATTAACGATTTTACAATTTCATCACAGTGTATTCATACCTTGAATTTTCTGATTAGTTATGTCAACTAGTTCAATAATGTCGAAGGGTTCCAACTCTATACCTTCTTGAAGAAAATTCCAAACCAATTTCCTTCCAACTCCTAGAAGTAGGATTTCTAGTTGATTTTATGCAAGTCAATTTACTTTCATTAATATCCAATGTTTTTGGCAAGTTTCGTAATACAGGATTTTTTAATCGGAATTATGCATCATTCATCAACATGTATACAAACAATTAAAGTCACTATTTGGTATAAATATGGTATAAATATGAAAATGATTAATTAATGTCACTTTGCGCTCTGGCTGATTGCGACGACATGACTCCATGACGGGCCCTGTCTAAACCTCTTTAGAGAATACAGGGCCCCGACTACCTGTCCCCTCTGAATGAAAGTCGGACTCTTCGGGTAATAACATACATGAGCTCGTTACATCCTGCAGACCACGGAATGTATTACGTACGCCCTCTTTTTAGTTTCATTTACATAATCAGCTGTGTTGCTTGGACCCATGTGTTTTGTGGTCATGTTTCTGTGTGGTCAACTAACAGTGAGTATGATGTTTTACACCATAATTGTAGGTTCTTGAAGACCTATGGGTAATCGGAACAGTGGGAGGGTTGTGTGCACGTAATACAGGATAACAACATCGTCTGCCACTGACGTGACAGATGGCCGTCCTAAGTCGGCACAAATTACCCTAGGTCTCCTCGGTTTATGTGTAATCATTTAGTTTTATGTTTCTATGTAATTTTGCTATCCTTGTCCCTTTTGTGTCTCATTCCATGCGTGTCTGCCTGTGTGTTTCTGCAGTGGGTGTTCCGATGTGTTGCTGCTGATGTTGCAACCGAGTGTTGTTGGAGGTCCCCTCCTTTCTTTGTTGTTCGTTGTACCTATTGTGTCTCTGTATGTGCTTGTCTGTCTGTGTTGTTGGAGGTCCCCTCCTTCCTTCTTTCACTCTGATACTGAACCAATCTACAGCCTTGTACAAACGCAATCTTAAGACTTGCACTCTGACTGACTGTAACGACAGGACTCTATGACATGACCTGTCCAAACCTTTTAGAGAAGACAGGGTGCCGACTTCCTGTCCTCTCTGAATCTCAGTTGGACTCCTCGGGTGATAACATGCATGAACTCGCTACATACGGCAAACAACGGGCTATATTTTGTATCCCTTCTGTTTTTTAATCAATTTACAAATTCATCTGACTGCTCTTTCGTGATGCTCTCTGTTTGTATGTTCACCTTACAGTGAGGATGTTATTTCACACCACAATTGAGCATTCTGTGAAACTTCCGGGTAATCGGAAAAGTGGAAGGGTTGCGCGCATGTGATTCTGAGAAACACTAGTGGTGAAACACTACACCAAAAGTGTATCGCTGTGTATTTCGATCTTTCATTCGCTGTATTGCGATATATTCTTTCTTTTCTTTTTTATCATCTCTTATTATAAAACTAGGTTCCTCTTTCATGTATTTTTACATCCTATTCGTTTTTTTTTCTTAATTTAAGTTGCCCATTGATCTCGTTGGTTTAGGAGTAGTTCTTTGTGTTTGATGTTTCTGTGTTATGCGTTTGTGTTCCTTGTCCCTTTTGCGTCTCTTTCTGTGTTTGTATGCTCTGTATTTTGCATTGGATATTTTGGGGTTTTGCTGTGGGTGCTGCAACCTGGGGTTGTCGTCGGAGATTCCCTTTTTTGTTTTATGTGGTCTTTGTCATTTTCTTGAAAGAAACACTAATAAATTATTAAATTGTTTGATTCTTATGTCATTATCCATTTCGATTGTTAATGTAGTTAAATTGATAAAAAGCAAAGTGTATCAATGATTTATTCGTATAATTTATAGGGGTGAGATATATTGCAATATGTATCTTGTATCGCGATACGATACAAATTCATTGAATATCGCAATATACTGATATATCGATATCATAATATTGTTACAACCCTAATAACCACAACGTCTGCTACGAGCGTGGCAGATGGCCGTCCGAAGTCGGCACCGATTGCTCAATGTTCTCATTGCTTTTTGTCATTTGTTTTGACGTTTTTATGTGATATGGTGTGTAGTCATTTGTGTATGATGTTTTTATAAGGTCTTGTTTGTGTGTGGTCATATAACAGTGAGGAGGTTGTTTTACACCACAATTGTACGTTCATCGAGACATCTAGTAAATGGAACAGTGGGAGCGTTTTGCGCACGTTATTCAGGATAACCACATCATCTGCTACTGACGTGGCAGGAGGCCATGCTATGTCTTCACCAATGACCCATTGCTCTCGTTGGTTTATGTGTGGTCATTTATGTATGATGTCTCTATGTGATTTGACGTTCATTGTACCATTTTCGTCTCATTCTATGCGTGTCTGCTTTGTGTTTTTGTAGTGGTTGTTTTGCTGTTGGTGCTGTAGCCTAGTGTTCTTGGATATCCCCTTCTTTCTTCTGTAAGGATAAAAATCAAATCAACATTAAATCGGTATGTTTATTCCCGATTATGTTATCGAGAACGTTGAAGGAATTCAGGGTGAAAAAGCATCAAAACGAAACAACCAGAATACTGAAAAACAAGTTTGAAACTGAAGTTGAGTGAAAAACAGAGAAAAGACTAAGAATCTTATTTGTACTAGTAGATAAATTATCAATGCTTAATGATGACATAGCTAATCAGAAAAAAACCATGGTATGAACACATTGTGATAGAATTGTAAAATCATACATTCTACAACTTTTTTCTATACCCGTACTTCAAGGCGTAAAACGACAATTACGGTCTGAATTCGGTCTAGGCCGTCGAGGGCTCTGACTGACTGGAACATTTTCTACTTTTCCTACTACAACCACTGCACGGAATTTCACGACACCTTACAGGAAGCAATAACATATGATCCTTAAACAAGTGTGTTTTTGTCGTGCCGATCAGTCAACAAATATGGAGGCCAAGGGGTTATGGTTGACTGATACATTTTCGACTTCTCCTCTGCAATAGGTGCAAAGAGTTAGAAAAAACCTTACAGGAAGCAATTACTCAAGGGACTCTGCCAAGTTTGTGGGTTTTTTTTCTTCTTGCCAGTTCGGTCAACAAATATGGTCCGTCTAAGGATCTGATTGGCTGACGCATCTTTTTTATTTCTCCTCTGCAGTTGCTGTACAGAAGTCCACTAACCTTAAGGAATGCAACTACGCAACATCCTTTACCAAATATTGCAGGCTCGGATTGTTCAAAGCAGTTTCATCAACTCCGAAACTGATGCACAGAATTTCTCAGAACCATACAGGAAGCAAGTACATTCTAAAACTTAAAGAAAGCATGGACGGCAATCGCAGGGAAAAGATAGTTGGCTTCTAACATTAACTTGAAGTTCACTTACAGATATATAGACGATGTGCTGCCAATCAATAATCCAAAATTCGAGAATTACCTTAGCGGAATCTATCCGGCGGAGCTTGAAGTCAAAGAAACTACAGATACAAATAATTCAGCATTCTATTTGGACATAATGTTGTCCTACGACACTGATAATTACATGAACACCTCACTCCATGACAAACATGACGACTTCAATTTCAGCGTCACAAATTTTCCTTTCTGAGTAGCAACACCCCTTCATCACCTGCTTATGACGTCCTCTTATCTCAGTTGATACTATGCCATAGCAAGTACCAAATGTACAGATGTTGTTCTGAGAGCTAGGCGTTGGTACTTCTTTGATGTTTATTCCTAACTTAAATAGTGACTTTGATTTTGATAAAGGGATGGGATTTCTTCAATGAAAATAATCAAATGTACATGTATATTAATTGAAATAATTCTGTATTTTCGGGGTAAATCCTATTTTTCCTTAATATCAAAAAGCGGTAATTTCGATCAAATATAAATTTTCTATATCATATAGATTTTGCATTTCAGTATAAGAAATGTTAGACGCCTTCAAATTCATAAGCATCACTTTAGAGCAGATAATTTTACAGCATGGACCAGACATGCACGTTTCGGGTATTTAACCCTCGTCAGTGATTCTTAGTCTAAACAATGTAATATGACCAAAATCAGTGAAAATTATGTCCTTAATATACCGAAAGACGTATCATAACGGATGGGATATGATGCTACAGGACCCAGGGTTTAGAAATTTGAGAAAATTTAGTAAACGGAAATTTTCAAAGGCGTTTGAAGAAACGACAACCCGAACTTAGCTACATGTGCCCTCGGGGACTCTTGGTCCACCAGCAGTGACACTCACCAAGTGGCACAAATGTTTACAAAAGTTGTCGTACAGACTGTCAGACAGACAAACAGACGAGCAGGCAAAAAAAAAAACTATATGCCCCCGAATCTTTGATTCCGGGGGCATAAAAACAGCAGGTCGAAACGAAAATAGAAAAAAAAATCGGTAAAGTACGAGGAGGAGAAAACGTCATAACAGAGTCAATGTTGAAACATATAAATACACCGAGACCAAAGGACAGCCAACCTCCATTTGGACTGATACACGAAAATTGTACGAGTGCAGATCAGGAACAACTCTTCTATGATGAGGTATGGCGTCTGTCATCAAATCAGATCAATATACAGCATGACATTCGATATTATTCGTCAGTTGTTTAAAGAAAAGTGCCCAAAATATGCATCTTTTTTATCCATCCATCCATCCACCCATCCACCCACCCACCCATCCATCCATCCATCCATCCATCCATCCTATCTATCCTTTTTTGTATTTTATCATGGGTATTTACATCTACGCCCTATATTAAAACAGTAATTATAATATAGGATTTACTGGATCAAAAATTCGCTACTCTCTTCAACTAACAAATCAATTTGTGTATATGAACGTATAGTTCTAACTTCATTGCACATATAATAACATCAAGCGCAAATAATTGAATTATTTCTGTAGTATCTGTATGACGTATATTCAACATACGGAGCGAATTTTTTTCTAAAGCTGTATAGAAAATGTCACCTATTATGACGTCACTAAGGTCGAGTGCCGCAACTTTAGGCCTGTTTAGGTATTACGTCAAAAGTTTTGATCTTGAAAATGCTAAAATGCCATCAATTGCAAAATAAAGTAGATAATTAATAGCAATTCTCTGTAACAATTTAAACAATTTCGGCAAGCATGGTCTCCGATTTCAATGAAATTGCACACATAAGAAGGGACCAATGAAAAAAGGAAAATTTGACAAAAAAATTAATTCTAGGTCATCTGGTTACCATGGCAACGGCCTTTCAAGTTGAGAAATTGGCAAAATTGACCTAATTTGAAGCTCTATAATTTGGTCTATATGTGACATCAATGGAAGATTTTTTATGCATCCTAAAGATTAGGACATAAAATTTTAAATAAGCTCACCAGTAGTGTCTGATATTGTGAAAAAGGCTGGTAACCATGACAACATAATTAGCTTATTTTGATATATTGATTTCAAAATGCTGTTTGTATTTTCCATTTTTCGTTCTCTCTTGATTGGTATATGATAAGAAAATATGATTTATTTTATATAATAAGCAAAATCAAGATAAACCCATTTGTTGCTATGTACATAAGTTTCCTTGGCAACGGTAACTATGGTCTTTAATATTACTTATTTTGCAACTTCAGAGTCATTAAAAAAAATGCATCATGATGAACAGATAAAAATTGTTGGGAAATATCCAACACAAGCTCTTTCAAAAACCATGAAAAAGCTATGGGGAACATATTATTCTATAGCAACCATTTTTTATTATTTTCATAAAACAGTAATCACTAATCCCAGGAAGCTCAAATTCAATAGCAATAAAGATCAAGTTAGCCTCTATTAAGATACAATTAAAAAGATTCAAATAATTAATGGTTGCTATAGTAATTTGGCCATACATTAAGCATTTTTGTAGTTATCGAAGCCTTTTCCTCAAAAAACGAAACAGGCTGACACAACCTTTTTTACATATACGATAAAGCAAAGTCAAAACTTTATTCTAGATTTTAAAAATTTCAGATTACTTAACTTTTGATGCCCGTATACAAGGATTCAAAGTGGGCCTATGTGCAATTTAAAACAATCGTTCCCATAGCAACGGGATGTTTCCTGACTATCTTTTTTTTTAATTCTTTCGTGTAATGAAAGATCTACATGAATACATTAATTCAGTTTCATAACTTTGAATTAAAATTCAATGATCTAGTAAATAAAGGACTCTAAAAATTGCCCAAAATTGCTTTCATTTTTGCGATTAGAGGTCATGTTGCCATAACAACGAACAGAAACTGTGTCCCAATGAGAATGCTTATGTTTTATTTGCATAAAAAAAAACTCAAAAATGTAAGTAATTTATCGTTAAATTTTGAAAAAATGCCAAAAATACAATTTCGATAGGGTACCTGTGTTGTTGCTATGGAAACATATAGATAAGACCTTAACCCAACATTATTATTACTTAACTTAGCAAGATAGGCTACTGATAGGGTCATCAGTGTTTGTTTAAGATTTTGCTGCATAAATTATGTATGTGACTTCAAAAACGCCCAAAATGCATTTTTTTTCAATATTCAAAGTCCATTTCCATGGCAACCGGATGTGATATTAAGAAAATTTTTAACAAATTTTTACTGTTGGGTCAGACCCAACCATATGTACAAATTTTATCAAAATCTGAGACATGCCGTGCAATGCGTCCTTCATAAAAGTGCAGATGCTTACAGAGAATAGCTATTAAATAGTCAAATAATAAGACATGACATCATAATTTGTTTGCCCATCGATGTACATGTATAGACAAAAACCAATGCACAAATAAAAAATATAATCAGCTTCGCAGATTATATAATTTGTGCATCAGTTTTTGTCTATATATCGATAGAGAGAAAAATTATTAAAGAAAGGAGGGGATTATTGCTGTCATTACAGTAACTGTGGTTTCTTAAGGTGGTTCGGGTATCGTGTGACGTCATCACTAATTTCCAAAAAAATATAAGAATAACATTGTGTTGCCTTAATTGACTGTAGATGTTTAAAATAGTTTGTTTAACAAATATTTAATCATGTTTGAATAATAAATTCTTCAATTTTTAGAACTTTTTTGTTTGTCATACAGGTTTTTTTATGCATTTTTGGCTTAAAATATAGCATTTTTGTATTTAAATTTACAATATCTTTAAAAGTTATGGTCGAAACTCCTTAGAATTTGGTATACTTATAAATTGTTTCACCCTTAAAACATGTAAATGACGAAAAGGGTACCTTGTAGGGGGTTTCCTTTAATTAAAGGGCATATGAATATAGTCTCTGGCATATTTTGACATCAAATATTAGTCCGCAAATTTTGGTATTTTTTACCATTTCATTTCTATTTCTCAAAATATTACAATTGTCTTGTCTTCTTCTGCTAATAATAAGTACCTGCAGTAATTTAACAAGCCTTTTCAATTAGGAAATTTGACTTTAGATACCTAATATTCATTTTTATTCATTTTCCATTGGATATACCCAAAATTTGGGCAAAACATGATTTTCCACTAAGAGTGCCCGACTTTGTTCAAGTATTAGACCCTAAAGATGCCCTGTTTGATGCATATATTTTATACATTTTAGAATATCTGAAGATAGATTTTTATTTAGAGAAAAAATAAAGTTAGTTTGACCATCCAAACAGTGTCAAAATAACGATACTCGAACCCCCTTAAATAAATTTTATATGATTCTGATGATTTTTTTTTCAATCCAAACAATATCAGGAAAGGGAATTATCTCCAGCATGACAACCCTGCGCTCACCCAGCGAAACAAACCTACAAGAAAGTGACACATGAATGGCATCTTACAAAACTACAAATCGCAAAAAGACACAACAATGTTCACTGGAACAATATACAAAACAATCGTAACAGACGTACAGAAACATCAAACATCGATTACAACACATAAAAGGAAGGGGACCAATGTGCACCTGGTGCCGTCTTTGGACGGCCATCTGCTACTAGCAAATGGTGTGAGTATCCGGATTACGTGCACACAACCCTCCCACAGAGCTATCCACACCCAATTGTTGTATAAACATAGAAATTCTAACTGTAACATTTGTAGGGTCACATCACAAACAAGATAGGTAAAAACAGCGGCCTCTTGTAACACAGATTCTATGTAAACATGGTAAATGGATCTAAACAAATCTATTGTATGCGTATAATAGTCTGTGCTTTGCTTGCTGAAGCGAGCTTAAGATCAATCACCCGAGAAGTCTGACCACATTTAAGATAGAACAGATAATCAAGAATTCAAGTTCAACAAGGCCCATCATGGAGTCCCGTCGTCACGGTTGACCAGTGTGCAACATTGGGATAGACACTGGTACAAAACTGTAGATTGCTCCTGTGTTTTTGTGATCACTTGGAGGTCAAATCCTCGGTAAAATTTTGGAAGAAGTACAGAATAGTTATTGCAAAATTTCCAAAAAGATTTTACAAGCTTGTGATTTCTAAATCCATGACTGATAAGTTTTTTGTTTTGTAATTAGTATATTTTTGTCAATGAAGTCCGAAACATGGGAGCAAGCTCTAGCGTACCTAATGAGCTGACAGATGTAAATCCTGTACGGTGGTAATCTTGGAACATCCCTATCAAGCCATGGAAAATAAACTATGTTGAAGCCAAAGTCTTCTCTTTTGTCATGTACCTTTGTCTGAATTTCTCCGTTATTTATTTGATATGTTTTTGTTTGGAGTGTTTCGTCCATTTGCTATGAATGCTGCAAACGATTCTTATAATCTTCGGATATAAGCCTTGTATTTTTGACTCCATGAATAGGAACTTAAGATGTATAAGATTTCTGGTATGGCCCTTGTAGATTATCTCCTTTCCTTTATATCTTTTGTGTATGAAAATACCTCATCTATCCTTTCCTGTTGCAGAGTGGGACAATTAAACTCGTTCCCCGTGACATGGCTATTTTTTAAGAGTATTAATTACTTCTTTCCAGCTGTGAGGCTTTGTTTTGGCACATTATAAATTTGGAATCATAAATATTATTAGGCTATTTCAGAAACTTGCCATTTGATTTTGTCGATTTACTTTAAAGAGAGTGCGAGGCTTCGCAGTTCTTGTAGGGTCGATTCAGTAGCATATCCAAATAAAATCTGTGTTCAAAATAACATTTGAGGGATGGTGCTTAGATGTCAAACTTATTTGATACTTTTTGGATGAAATGACAAGTTTAATTTCGATGAAATTTTTGGATGAAATGACAAGTTTCCGAAATAGCTTCAAGTTTCAAGTCATATGAAATTATGTTCAATAATGATAAAAGCATAAAATGAAAACCTTAATCTATCTATTCATATTGTAGTATAAAGAATAAATTGTATAATGATTATGAATAGGAATTATATATTAAAAAGTGTAACAAGTATAGAGATAGAATAATTGTTCATAATGGCAATATATAATTTTCGTATTAACACATGAAATGTACAAGGTAAAAGAAAAAAGAAAAGATTCACCATGCGGTAAAAAAAAATCAAAATGATTACATGCATATAGTTTGAGACACACCTAATTATAGATATATTTGTCTGACCTCGTGAGGTCAGGCACACCTAGGTTTGAAATGCACGAAACAAAACAAGAAGTCTATGCGGCGTTTGCATGTAATACGTTTACAAACTTTCACAAGATCAGACAAAAACAAAAGAGTTATCGCTCCTTTAACATGTACGCTTATACGTGAACATAAGGGACACAGAAATATAAGTGCGTAATAGAGATTGAGATGGCTGAGTGGACAAGGAGTGAAACTCTAATGCAGACGACCGGAATTACACGTCCCGGCGCGGTCATATGAGAGAAGATGTAAGATTCTATTTCATTACCCTAGGTCACTTGCTAATCTTAATTTTCATGTACAAAACCGTGGAACGTTGCAAACATGAGAAAGTATGTGTCTGATGGTAGATGTATATGTAGTACATATTTATTGCACACGATAGCGGACCCACTTGACAAATCAGAAGCCCTCATTTTGTCTACATCAGAAACACGTGTTTCAGGTTTTTATTGGTGGAGGGGGACGTCTATACATTACTACCGACGGAATTATCAGAAATGTATACAATATTGAGTTATAGATTCATTTCAACGTGTTCCTGTTTGCTTTATATTCCAAAGGGTTCATCAAGTCAAGACTACGGGATGGGGAGGGTCAATGTTATTTTGTTAAGGTCAGGCAAGCTTTTTTGAAAAGCCTATACTTGTTTAAATTATAGGATCTGATTGGCAGGCTGGAATTTTGCATAAGTACCAATCAAATAGACGCTGGAGACATGTTTGTAAAAATAGCCTTCGATTTTGTGCTATATACAAGGATATGGTCATTATCCATATTTGTCATCATCAATACTGAATTTATGCAAGTTATAAACATATGAACAAAATATATAATACCTACAAATATAATGGATTTGAAGAATTGATTCAAACAAAATTAAAGAAATCGAATAAAAAATGTCTTCTTCATAGCACCAATGAGGTGAATGAATTGAAATTCCAAAATATCCGATCGAAAAACATCATTTAATAAACAGATTTTCAAACTTATCTAATTGACCCTTCCGAACGTGGGAAAAATTTGAGAAATTACATGACGTCACAATGCAATTTCGATCGTTGACAGAGGTTCGAAGCTTGTTTGTCCGAGGTAAAAGCATTGTGACGTCACGAAAATTTTGCATTATTTTCCCGCAATCGTAAGGGTCAATTGATTTGAATATGATGTATCTAATATTTGGAGACAATTGAGCAAAACCAAAAGAAATTTCATTGAAAAAGAACACAACAATTGCGAGCAAACTAAATGTCTTTGGGTGAAACACGTGTAAAATATTTTCATGCTATAATCAATTTTGAAAACCTCATTTACATTCTGGGCATTATATGTTGGATGAATTGAAAAGATATGAGATATCATTTCAATGGATTTCTAAAATACATTACTTGCAAAAAGAGTTCAAAATAGTTACACAGAAACTTACCCATACTAGAGAAAATACATGTAGTAAATTCAAATTTGACACGAATTCGTCGAAGATCATATAAGTTATTACAAGTTAAAAATAACTATTTATGTCATTAGAGATTAAGCTACAGACTGAAATAAAGGAAGATGAATAACATGACAATACACAATACTAGATAACATAGTACATACGTTAATTAATTTTTTCAATAATGCGTAAGGGTTCCAACTCTATTCCGTCTTGGGGAAAATTTCAAACCAATTTTCATGCACCAGACACGTGTTTCGAATATTAAATTCTCATCGGTGATGCTTCCAGCCAAAGTGCAATTTTTATAAGCGGTCCAAATTAATTTCACTAGCGCCCTTTTGTGTTACTTTTAGACTTTAAATTTCTGCATTTAATTTACAGAGAGTGTGCGGCTCCAAAATTCATGTAGGTTGGATTCAGTATCATATCCAAATAAAATCTATGCTCAAAACGCATGGGAGGGATGGTGCTAAGATGTTAACCTCCTTAAGTTTCGATGATATTTTTCGATGAAATGGCAAGTGATAATTGCTTAAAATTAAATTGTGACCGGGCCTTTGATTCTGATATTCCGGATTGCGATTGAATGGCTGTCATCATAACCAAACAAGAAATATTTTGTACATCAATATGTATATGGGACTTTCACCGAATTTGACAAGTTTTTATAGAGCTGTTGCGTAGGGTGTTGCTGACTCTCCCCGGGCATCTGGTCTCGCTTCGAAATGTTATTCATTCCGATGTTCGCATCTGTTGCAATGGAGTTTCTAATGATTTTGTCTTGTCTTCCTTGGAGACTTGGAGGCTGAACAACTGATCGGTACTTCTTTGATGTTTATATTAATGGTTTTCTGAATTTCTCTCAAATGTCGGTAATAAAATTAATGTCATATTTATATATACCTGGGCGTGTTTATATTCACATATGTTACTTTGAATATCTTTTGACAGTAAAAGTGTATATCATACAGAAAAAAAAACCAAACAGTACTATTCCTTTCGGTTGTGATTGATTGAACATCTTTAAATATATCGCGCAACCTTGGGCTTTAGATTTTCTAACAAAATATAATCTCCTATATTATTGCGAAGTGGTTCTTGTTTTCATCAAACTGCTAATACGATTTAGAACTTCTTAAAACATACAGGAAAACCGTATGCTGCCTTTATCTCTTTACCAAATCCGTAAGTAATCACTCCAAATGTTGCGTGATTGCCTGTACTGTACACCTCATACTGGCCTGGTTGAATAGTATAATAAAGGGCACTGTATGAGATTCTATTTACGAATATATCTTCTTGACGATTCCATTTAATTTCATTATCAGGTTCGATGCTTCGAAATTTGAAGTTATCAATAGAATCGGTTTTTATTAGTACAGTCGAGTAGTGCGTGAAGTTATTTTGGTAGGGGGTAAGGAAACGACAGTATGATGTATATGAGGATACAGGTGGAACTGATACTGAAAACCCATCTTCTATATAGTGGCAGCTCGTCTGAAAATGTGTTCTGATATAGCTGACTTTTGACTGGTCTTCGATAAAATGTAGTCCGTAAACGTGGTAATATGTCTATCAGAAATTGCAAAATCGTTTCCTGGATTGTTACAAAAAGTTACCGAGTCGTTACTTCTTAAAAGACAAGGAATAATGAACAGATTTGCATCGCTATGTGTAACTGAATCAATGTGACTAAACATGTTATGCGAGAAATCCAGATCCCGGTAAGAACCATGTAGAAGCATAAACGGTTTTGAGCCAGCAACATGCCCCATTACCCATGATACGTGTTTAATTTGGAGTACCTGACCACGGTCCAGCACTATATCTGAAGTATTACTTAATCCTATTGATTGGAGATCTATAACTGTACCTGCATCAGATGAGAATCTAATGAGCGTTTCATTATAGAAGGCAACAATGGAGAGCATAGCGTAACGATTCATAGAGAAAAAGTAGTAAGTCTGCAAGCTTGTTGCTGGAATCGCCATGTAGCCATCTCCACTGCCAGGCGAAAGAACAACTACAAAAACAGCAATATCGGTGCTCGATGTCAGTAAGACAGTATTGCGTCCAACGTAGGAGCCATTGCTCAAAAGTGTATTCGGAAGAGTCAGTGAAAGGGCGTTGATGGCGGAGATATTAACCACACGGTCTATTCCAGGTTCATCTGACAATAAACTCACTTGTCCATATCCTTTGGAAACTATCAAAAGCTGAATTTCTTCCAAAGTTGTGTTAACCTCAGGAAAGGCCAAGATAAATTCTTTTCCAAATTGACCTGTAATGAAACACAAAGATGTTACTCATTTTTTTGTTCTGATATGTCCATCAATAATCCAAAAATTGTGGAGTATCTCAGCGAAATCTATCCTTGGGTGATAACATGCATTACATTTCACAAGACAAATGAATATTGTGATTATTTTTAGTATAATATATAGTTAATATCCATGATTCAGATAATCATATCTATCGTCTTCAAATTCATTAGCATCAGTTTAGAACAGATATATTTACAGCATAGACCAGACATGCACGTTTCGGGTGTCTGATGAATTCAACATTCACCTGTTATGGAGATACATCTGATTAAAAATACCGATTTTAACCTCAATAGGAGTTATATTTTACCTTTGCAACGCGGATTAATCTGATTGGCTTGTTTGCGATGACGTTGTATTGGCTCAAAGGGAAAGGGGCGTTAAATACAACGAGACGTGCAAATGATTATGTCTGATGAAGATTAATGTCCGGTTCATATAGCTATTTCACACGAATTAAGTCTGATTGTATTCGCTTCTATGAGCAATGACATAATGTATCACTGGCGTTAAACTGATGATAGAAACTTCAGTTATAGTAGAGCGACCAATTTTAAAAAGAAGCTTATTTTTCGAGTTTAATCAACACACCTAACACAGGCCTGATTTTGGTCTGAACCTTTTGCTGAATACCCCTGCTTTCAAATAGAGCTGTCGTAAAGAATATGCCACGGTCAGATTTTGTTTAAATTGGGTAAAAAGCCATAAAATCGTGAAAAATTAAAACGAAATATTTATCGTTTATATCCTCTGTATTCCTATATTTTGTTCTTTTTTTTGTATAGAAATTCGTTGCAATCAATGCATTAGATATGTACACATGTTATATAATTGTTTTGGAGGAAGAATATTTTTATTATTAAAATTGCAGTTTTATGCACATTTCTGTGAAATATGAAGAATCCGTGTTAATATTTTCTTTCAAGCACAGAGACTAAATTTTTGTCTCGAAATATATCGACAAATATATGTTTATTATTTCCAATGCCTTTTTACTGATCATTTTTCTAAGGGGCCATAAATAAATGTTAAAACCTAAAGCGTATATACTTTTGATTTAAGCGTCATTTCACAAATTAGTTTCCGTAGATGAAGATTCGGTCGACCACGTGTTACAGTTTCTATCAAATCGTACCTATCAACCGGTATACATATATATTTTTGATAAAAGTTAAATGCAGAAAGTGGAATTTCATCATGCTGTTTAAAAATTAATTAAAAAATACTTCTTTTTAATATGTCGTGGTAAGACCGTGTATGGATACCCATTCGTGACAAGTTGAAATGAAAATACGTGAATTGTGTTGTCGATGTGATGTCCATCAATAATCCAAAATTCGCGGATTACCTGAGCAGTATATATCCTTCGGAGCTTGAAGTCAAAGAAACTACAGAGACAAATAATTCAGCACCCTATTTGGACATAATGTTGTCCTACAACTCTGATGGTCACATGAACAACTCACTCTATGACAAACGTGACGACTTCAATTTCAGCATTACGAACTTTCCTTTTCTGAGTAGCAACATCCCTTCATCGCCTGCTTATGGCATGTTCATATCTCAGTTGATACGCTATGCCAGAGCAAGTACCAAATATACGGATTTTGTTCTGAGAGCTAGGCGTCTTTCAGATAAGCTTCTCAGTCAGGGATATGTTTGTGACCGACTAACATCGTCACTGAGGAAGTTCTACGGTCGATATGGGGAACTCGTCATACACTATGATGTCCCACTATCCAGAATGGTGGATGATATTCTGTCATAGACCATTTGAACCATCCAACCAAAGATTGTACTCTATATCTTCCAAAATGGAAGTAACCGGATGTGACAGTTCTACCGAATTGAAACGACGGGTCTTGCATGCAAGCAGGAGATGCTTACTCTTCCTGGGCACCTGGTCTCACTCTCATATCGGGAGTTCGCTTCTTATCATATGGTGAAGGTTTTTGTTTTTGTTTGCTTTGGTTCCTGTTTTATCCTGATTTTGTTTGCCTTCGGTTTCTGATTTTCTGAATTATCGAATTTGTACTGTAGACAGGGATATGGTCATTATCCATATTTGTCATTGAAGACAAATGCATTAAGTTGATATAAAATTATGAAAAGTATCTTTTGACGTTTATTTTGGTACCAAAGAGATGTGAATATACATGTAAAGTACATTGGTCAGAGTTTGGGCTCTTCGTTATCTGTGTTTTAAACATTACGATATGCCTTGGGTTAACGTTGTGCAATTTATCCCTTTTGGCATCCGCACTAACTCCTCGTTCAGATTTGTAACTGTTACAAAATCAAGTGGATGCTTTTCAAGATATACTGATTCAGAGAACCCCTTTGATGTCTCCATGAGATCCAATGGAAAGTCCTCAAGGGTCACAGGGGGGGGGGGGGGCTTTAATTCATAATGCTGTACATAAGCACAAACACCACATTGTCATGTGTAATATTGGTTATTTAATTGGGCAGTTCCTACATTAATAAGGACTACATACGTCTACAATACAATAAAAAAATAAAAGGTTATATCACGAAAAGGAACTGTCTGTTGACAACGAACAATTCGCCGCAACAGGAGCCTAGAATGTTGGCGCGTCAATGGCCGTATAAAATTTCCCAAAGAGCTCCGAATAAAGAAGAAAGGAGGGGATCTCCAACAACACTAGGTTGCAGCACCCACAGCAAAATCCCAAAACACCCATACTAAAAACACAGAATAGATACCCACAGAAAGAGACGCAAAAGGGACAAGGAACACCAACTCACAACATAGAAACATGAAACATAAAAGACTACACATAAACCAACGAGACCAATGGGCAACCGGTGCCGACTTAGGACGGCCATCTGCCACGTAAATAGCAGACGGTGTGGTTATCCTGGATTACGTGCGTACAACCCTTCCACTATTCCGATTTCCCAGAGGTCTCGAAGAACGCACAATTATGGTGTAAAACAACCTCCTCACTGTTAGATGACCACAAACAAACAGACCGTAAAACGCAGGGGTCCAGGCAACACAGATGAATATGTAAATGGATATAAAAGAGGACGTGCGTAATACAGTCCGTGCTCTGCCGGCTGTAGCGAGCTCATATATGTTATCACCCGAGGAGTCCGACTGACATTCAGAGAGGACAGGTGGTCGGGGCCCTGTCTTCTCTAAAGAGGTTTGGACAGGGCCCGTCATGGAGTCCCGTCGTCACAGTAAGTCAGAGTGCAAGTCTTAAGAATGCGCTCGTACAAGACTGTATATTGGTCAAGTACCAAGCTTAGTGTCCGTCTGGTGACATTAGGATCATATCCACGGTATAAAAGGGGTTTGATGACTCTGACGCATTTTCGATACATATGCTGTCTACCTTTGATCCTTCTTATTTTGTTAATTATGTCACTATAAAATGCAGGTTGTGAAATACCTAAATGAATATACTTCGTTGCTTATATGGGTCCGAATTTCAAAAGAAGTTGATCATAATTTTTGTAAAATTTCCAGAAAGTCTTTACTAGTTTGTGAAAGCGAAAACCTTGACCTAAAAGTTTCTTTGTAATTTGTAGATTTCTATTATGAAAATCCAAAACATCAGTACATGCTCTAGCAAACCGGATGAGCTGTGAAATGTAGATACCGTATGACGGTAATCTAGGGACATCACCGTCAAGCCAGGGGAAATTTACTATGTTGAATCCAAAATCATCTCGTTTGTCATATACACTTGTATGAATTTCTCCATTGACAATTTTGATATTTAGGTCCAAAAATGGTGTTTCAGTGTCTGTAAAGTTTGCCTTGTTTAGAGTCAATTCTTGTGGATAAATAACATAATAAGAAATAAGATTGAAAAAGTGTGAAAGTATGACGCAAAGAATAGTCGGTGAAATGTGTCCAAGAAGAAACTATTCCAACAGCAAAGCATCGACCTTCAACGATGGATATTAAAGAGTCCAAGATGCGATACAACATAGTAAAATTTAACTTTTGTATCGACGAGACTGATATGTTGACAGCTCAGCGTGAGACCTCAGAGAATAGAGCACCCTTTATTGTGTGGTCATTTCTATTTTAATATTGCCTCTCGGTTGGTAGTTTTATGTGAGCGTCTTTAATTTTTATAAATGTGGTTGTTTGATGTTCACTATTTGTTCGTGTCTTTTCCGTTTCATTTATATAGAAATAATTGCAGAGAAACAGACAGTAAAAACAAACTCAACAAAAACATACAATATCGTATAATGGCCATCAACGATCAATTAATCAGAAACTAGAGAACCAAAACTAGAAATCAGAGGTTATCCCCTATTATCATCTATTGTCGTAGCAAACTAACCTGACCGGGCGGAGGTAATTCAATCAAGCAATTGAGACGAATTGATACAATTTTAGGGTAGATAGATTATGAATTGCACATCGTAAATTTTATATTGCTTTTATCACCTGGTCAGAAGTAAACTCTTTCGATGACCAGGTGAAAATAAGCTCCGCCCGGTCATGTCAGTTTGCTACGACAATACATGTAGAACGATGCCTTTAAGCTACGTTTTAGCGACAACTGTTGTCACAAGGTTTAACAGAGAAAGAAAATGCCATGATTGCCTCGAATGTGATAGGGTCGTATAGGCAGCTACGCTTGTGGAACTAAATTGCTTTGCATAATTCCATGTATTGTTGATCATAAAATCTTTGTTATACTTAATTATTTCTAAAATTCGGCTGACAAAATGCGTCCATATCACAATGTATGAAATTACCAGAACATAGATAGTACAGAAAAAAAAATATTTTTCAAAATTATTGATGTAAATATGTCGTCTTCTTTGAAATAAAGCGATACTTTTCATTCATTATTATATGTTAAAACTTAATTTAGCCGTAATTATTTAGTTTTACTCCGTATTATCGAGAAAACATCTCCTAGTTTATATTGCAGTGAATCGCTAATAACAAAGTTGGGGGTGGGGTACTTTATTTGCCTGGTACCCTTAAGTTTTTCAATCGATCTCTATCAAACTTTCCTAAAAAGACATTCACATATCAAAATATCGTTTCTGTATGTTAATTTTTTTCCTTGAATTAACATTCTCAATATTGAAGTGAAAGTATTGAAAATTTCAATTTTCCCAATTTATCTTAGAATTTGTGCTCATTCATCCATGAAGTTGAAATTAGAAAAATCAATTTGATCCAAAAATTTTCTTTTGACTTTAATTAGCATATTGACATTGATTTCGGTCAGTTTGACTTTTCATTTATTAAAGGATGATAATGTTTGTTAAAATATCTATGATTTTGAATTTTACTAATTTTCCGCTTTTCTCCGAATTTACAGTAATTCTGACCATACGAATTTTTTACGACAGGTCAAATCTGATGTCCCATGTTATATTCTTTCGTTTGATATAAAATTAGCCCTGTGTTAGGTGGGTTGATTAAAATTTCAAATTTAGCGACTTGGTTGCTCCACTATTACTATGATCCCAAGATGGTGGACGCAAAAATAGGCAGAATCGATTTTTCCAAAAATGTCTTTTATGCGATGTATGACAATAAGTTGAAGCGGCCAAGTTGAAGAGAATTGATATTAAATTCCAATTATACCATTAGAGTTTATTGTTTCAACGTCAAAGCCTTCGACGTCACACATTTTCAACGATTTTACTGTAGAAAATCCCCGTATACTTTTTATTTTCCGTCCTATTTATAACTTTATTGACGTACAGTCAAAACAATGGTATTTTCCGTTACGACTAAAGGAGTACTGTATAACTGATATCTTTTTGGAAGATGACATTCTGATACATCATATTTTAGACAAAATCGGGAAAACAGGGTGCTCTGGAATTAGTGAACAGGACAGTAGAGTCATAAAACAACGTATATATGAAAATTCTTCCCGCGTGGGTTCTTCTTTAGTGAAGAATAAATTTTGAAAGCTTATATAGATGGTCCTAGTTGAATTTGCAAAGAAAACATCAGGCAATATTACATCCTGCTTCTGCTTAAGATTTCCTATCCTTAGTGAAGCTATCACTTACTTGGATTACAACTACAATGTAGATGCTATTTTGATAAGGTTCTCTGATAAGTCGATTTCCTGCATCCATTCTATAATTCATTTAACGTTTATCCGATTTCTTTTTTCTTTTTTTCAATATTTTTTTTTCTGTTATCACGGGTTTTTTTTTTATTTCTATTTTGATAAATTATATAGCAATCGAGTGATAACAAATAATACGCTTTAAACGATTTCTTTATCTTACTTTGTTTACTTTACGTAGCGATATTCAGTCTTGAAGTTTTGGAATTTGCAGCACTGCCTTTTCGATGATTCAATTGCGTAAGGAAGCTACACATAAGGAATGTTCATCTCAAAAGAAGATTTTGGTTTTCAATCTTCAAATCTTTTAGAAGAAACTCACTTACCATTTCCAGTAGGTCGGTCACGAGACACAACTCTCCTTTGAGAATTGGATGCCGTCGCTATAACATCTACCTTTCTCTGATATTGATTTTAGCTGTTAGTTAAATGATGAAATGGTGCTAATTACCATTTATCTTGAAGAAATATATGCTATCTCGTAAATTAATAAACATTACAATAATTTGAATTTAAAGAAAAAAATATCGTACCTGGTATATTTTTCGTTCCGTCATCATCTTGTGCATATACTCTCTCATATAGTTCCTTTATCTGCATCGCCTGCTGCCTAACCACTTCTGATAAATAATTTAATTCTCTTGAATCATCATTTGCACATATATGATCCCCTTTGATAACTTGCGTTGACACACAAACGAAATTTGCGAATAACAGAGGGAAAAGATAGCCCATGGTCGATTCTGCCGGAAAGCCTATGGCCTCGATGAATTTCAAGTGAAATCTGAATTCGTTTCTTTAAAGTACCTACCACACGAAAGAAAATTTTTATATTATGCAACTAAATTTGCATTTGACAATTTTGCATATCAGAAGCGCATCCTACGTTACGAATGACTGTTTGCTCTAATAATTCACATTTTTTCTTCCTTCCTATTTGATTTTTGACAAGTAGATATATTTTTACCTTTTAAATGGTTATTTTCATAGTGTATAATATTTATTTATATAGGATATATAATTAAAAAGGTAAAACTAATCACATTGACTATTCAGTCAATGGCTGATCAATCAAATGAACGGCGATTGCACAAATGAACTTGAACATGTAAACAGAACAAAAAGTTACAGGTGACAAATACACTCAAACTAAATTATAAGATATATAGTATATAATTGTACATATGATTGATTTGATGTAAAACGTCTTCAAATTCTATAGCATCATTTAAGAACAGATAAAATTTCAGCATGGACCAGAAATGCACGTATCGGTTACTTAACCCTCGTCAGTGATATGATAATTCGGGCTTTGCTACATCTAAATGTATCTTCACCCAATAAGCATTCTCAATTTGCAGAATTCCAGAATTTTCTGGGTTTTTTTATATTACAGTAAATCATAGAGCTCGAAATAATAATAATTCTGATGTTTTGTATTGGTAGAATCAAATATTATTATCATTAGAGTTTACCATCCTTAACTTTAGGGATGTTACTGAATCTACTCTTTTTATAAGTTTGTTCAAAATCTTTTGTTTTTGTTTTGTTGATATTTCATTCTTTTTTATCTCCGTTTATCTTACCTGATCAAATTCAATTAACATTTTCCGACGAAGTTAAGTGTCTGGTCCATACTGCAATTTTTTTCTGTTCTCAAAGCCGGGCTTCCACTATCGTGAATGCAGGGGCGATAGAGCTACGATTAGGTGATTTTGTTTAATCGATATTCCTCTCAATCTCGGGCATTCTTGTCTCATCGCGTCATAATCGTGTCGTATTCTTCCATGTTCCCGGCACCGGTGAGAATATTTCAAGCTGATTAAAAAATTCTCGTCTAAAGTTTTATTCGCCTCACACTCGCGGCATATGCACAGCGCATTCGTGTTGCATTCTTCTCCAATTGCGTGCATTCTTGTTCCAAAGTGGAGGCGAATGAGGCATTCTAAAGCCCCGACAAGAAAGAATCTGCATATTAAATGTGCTGCGAATGAAAAAAAAAATGCAAATCTGTCACGATCTTGACACGATGGTGTCACGATCTTGACACGATAGTGTCATGATATTGCCACGATAGTACTATATACACACACGACAGTGACAAGAATAGTTATCTCAGAGTTAATGTAAACGTTTGCTGATCTATATCTTGAAAACTTTGACAATACATTGAATTGTGCGTCTATGCAGACCTCAGTGTATCCTTTTAAGTTGGAGGGTTGTTTGCACGTAATCCGGATAACCACACCATTTGCTTATAGCAGATGACCGTCAAAAGGTGCCAGTTGCACATTTATCTCCTTCCTTTTATGTATTGTCATTAATGTTTGATATTTCTGTACGTCTGTTTCCGATGTTTTGTATGATGATCTATATAATAGTAAATATTATTGTGTCTTTTTGCGGTTTGTAGTTTTGTCTGACGTCATTTATGTGTCACTTTCTTGTGAGTTTGTTTCGCAGGGTGAATACAGGGTGGTCATGCTGGAGATCCTTCCCTTTTTTACAGGATGGTCATGCTGGAGATCCTTCCGGATCCCTTTTCTCCAAAGAAAGTGCAAGCTGGAAGGATATCGGCCTAAAGCCGTGTCTCAATCTTCTACATTCGCCTCTCTTTTATCGTGGCACATTCGCATTCACATTCTTCTCTATTGTTATCACACTCGCATCGTAGCGAATTCATAGCATATTCTTGTTGCTTTCGCCGCGCTACCGTGCGCCTATCGCGCCAAGAAATCTTCACGAGAACAGACAAGAATGTGTCACAATTGTTCAAACGTTTTTAATTTCCTCTTGCTTCAGATCCTTTACTTTTATTTTTCTGCTAAATGAATTTCATTCGTGGGGGTGTTGATACAGTTGGGAACTTTTCTTTTATAAAGAAAATAAGAGGGGCTCGTACGATTAACAGAGGCGTATTACTATCACGTAAACAGCAAACAACATCATCATATTTTTACCTTTATTCATTTTCACGTTTTAGATGCATAATTTACTTATTTTTTTCGAAACGTTTTCCGATAATCGTCTGAATTACTTTCGAATGAGGAAGTTAGAACTACTGCTTAAGTAGATGTTTTCCCTTCAATGACCGAATTACTCTTCCAAATAAGTAACAATCTTGTTTTAAATAAAACTTACACAATGTCTTGTGCCAATACTATTTCTGATTATTCGGTCAAGATAACTTTGGACTAAATACACTTCCTTCAAATCGAAAATTTCGCAAGACACTTCATTTTCTGAGTACTCACGCCCATAATATCTTCAGTATCTTTCTATATTTTTCGCGCACTCTCTGTGAAGTAAATTCACAAATTTGAATTCAAAAAATAACTCCAGAGGGCGCTAGTGAAATCAATTTTGGCGGCTTATGAAAAGCACTAAGGCCGGAAGCATCACTGATGAGGATTTGATATCCGAAGCACGTGTCTGATTTAATTGGTTTGTAATTGTTCTTCCAGAAGGTATAGAGTTTGAACACTGCTGCATCCGAAATTTACAATTACAAACGCTTTTTGCAGAGTATTGATATAAGGGGACCGAAATATTGTTAGAAATGACAAACTGAGGGATTTGTTCAAGAAGGGCCCAAAATACAGAGAGCCTCGTTCCCTTACGTAGAGTCAGAACTTAAAAATATTAATGGACTCTTGTGAAGAATACGCAAGATGCTGGACAAGGAAAGAGGATGTTCTACACGACACTCTTTCTGAATGGATAAAATCCATCAGGGAATTGCTTTTCTCCAAAATCAAACATCTAAAACCAACTGTCAACACCAGATTTGAGTCTGTCTTCAAAGACCTTGATGTAATCACAGAATTAACCTACCTCCATGAACATTATATCATCACACCAGCAGATAAAGCCTCTAATAATTACACATTCACTTGTAAAAATATTATTTAGAAAGCCTTGTCAAACAATTCGGACTAAATTCGACTTCTGGAAATCCCACCTATGCTCCAACAAATTTTTCGACTTCAGAAGTAATTGAAAATCACAAATCAGCACTTGCTTCTTTCTGCCAAGAAAGTGGATCTAGATTTACCGTGCCTGTATTGAATACCAACGATTCACAAAAATTCGTATAAACAACGTTTCATTGCTGGTTCCTCAAAATGTTCGACCAAATTTGTATCGATCGTACTCGATCGTACTCACCAAACCTTTATCTTAAATTAAGTCAGGCCTTCAAAATTATTGTTCAACCGTTTATTCGCGTAAAGGTAGAAACCAAATGTGGATCTTACAAAATTCGTAAGAGATTTTAGAACACCTCAAATCAACACACTTCAAAAGAGTACGTTTTATAAAATCGTTAAAATCGTTTGATTTTTCGACACATTACACCACAATTCCACATACTAAATTGAAAGAGAGACTGTCACAAATGATTAGCTACGCAACTACGAGTAAAAACGGTAATCGTAAATATAAATTCATCGTCGTAAATTACGACAAAACTTTCTTTGTAAAAGAGAAATCTGAGTCAAAAACAAAGAATACCGAATCAGATGTCATTAAGATGTTGAATTTCCTTATTGATAACATATTTCTTGTCTTTGAAGGTAAGGTCATGCAACAGGTTGTTGGCATTCCAATGTGAACCATTTGAGCTCAGCTCCTTGTTGACATATTTTTCACTCCCATATCGGGAGTTCGCTTCTTTTCATATGGTGGAGGTTTTTGTTTGTTTGCTTTGGTTCCTGTTTTATCCTGATTTTGTATTCATCGGTTTCTGATTTTCTGAATTATCGATTTTGTGCTGTAAACAGGGATATGGTCATTATCCATATTTGTTATTTATACTCATACAAAGCTGAATTTATTCAATCCTTGATCTATGAGGGCAAAAACAGTTAGCTCTTAACTTCTACTTCACGTACAGATACATTTAAACTTTATTTATTTTACAACGTTAAACAAACAAGTTACATAACTTAATATATTAATGTCTCACGTTGGCTCAGATGTTGGCGTGAGGGGGTCCAAGGAGCAGGAGGAAACCGGAGCACCCGAAGAAAAACCCCCTACAGAGGCCTGGGTGGGGGGACCACCTATGTACAGATACATTGATGATCTACTGTCCATCATTAATCCATAATTTGCAGATTACCTTGACGCAATCTATCCCATTGAAATTGAAGTGAAAGAAACGACTGAGACCAATAATTCAGCTTCCTATTTGGATGTCATGTTGTCTTTTGACGCCAATGGTAATACGAACACCTCACTGTATGACAAAGATGACGACTTCAATTTCAATATCACAAATTTTCCTTTTCTGAGTAGCAACATCCCTTCTTAACCAGGATATGACGTTTTCATTTCTCAATTAAAACGTTATGCTCGGGCAAGCTCCAATTACTCATATTTTGCTTTATGATCTAGACGGCTTTCAGTTAAGCTTCTCAATCAAGGATACATTAATTTTGTGACCGACTTACATCGTCACCAAGGAAATTCTATGGTCGATATGGGGACATGGTAGCACACTATGACGTCACCTTCTCCAGAGTCATAAATGATATATTGACGTAGACCTTTTGTGCCAAGACATGACAATCATTACTTCTTTGTGGGAGTACCGATTGTGACCTTTCTAACGAATTTTGAGATTTACCAATTGTGACATTTCTACCGAATTGAAGTGGCGGGTGTTGCATGCTCACTCTTCCTGGGCACCTGATCTCACATCTTATTAGTGAGTTCAATTCTCTTCATATGGTAGATATGATATTTTTTATTTCTGTTTCTTTGCCTTAGTTCTGATTTTATCCTGGTTTTGTATGCCCTTGGCTTGATGATTTCTCGATTAACGATTTTGTATTTCATTATAGAGATATGGTTTTTCAATGACAAATATGGATAATCACAATATCCCTGTATACAGCACAAAATCGATAATTCAGAAAATCAGAAACCGAAGGCATACAAAATCAGGATAAAACAGGAACCAAAGCAAATAAACAAAAACCTCCACCATATGAAAAGAAGCGAACTCCCGATATGGGAGTGAGACCAGGTGCCCAGAAAGAGTAAGTATCTCCTGCTTGCATGCAACACCCGCCGCTTCAATTCGGTAGAACTGTCACATCCGGTTACTCAGTTTCGGAAGGCATAGAGTACAATCTTTGGTTGGATGGTTCAAATGGTCTATGACAGAATATCATCCATCATTCTTGAGAGTGGGACATCATAGTGTATGACGAGTTCCCCATATCGACCGTAGAACTTCCTCAGTGACAATGTTAGTCGGTCACAAACATATCCCTGACTGAGAAGCTTATCTGAAAGACGCCTAGCTCCCAGAACAAAAGCCGTATATTTGGTACTTGCTCTGTCATAGCGTATCAACTGAGATATGAACACGCCATAAGCAGGCTATGAAGGGATGTTGCTACTCAGAAACGGAAAGTTTGTAATGCTGAAATTGAAGTCGTCACGTTTGTCATAGAGTGAGGTGTTCATGTGACCATCAGTGTCGTAGGACAACATTATGTCCAAATATGATGCTGAATTATTTGTCTCTGTAGTTTCTTTGACTTCAAGCTCCGAAGGATAGATATTGCTGAGGTTATCCGCGAATTTTGGATTATTGATGGACAACATATCGTCTATGTATCTGTAAGTGAAGTTGAAGTCAGAAGCTAAGTATCTTTTCTCTTCAGAGACCAAAGATTGAATGAATTCAGCTTCGTACGAGTAAAAGAAAATGTCGGCGAGGAGTGGGGCACAATTGGTCCCGATTGGAATTCCGACATATTTGTCATTCTTGATAGTGATATGGTTTTTTTTTCCATATTTGTCAAACTTCCGTAATATTCTAAGGAATACTTTGTTGATAATTGTCAATACTGTGTAATTATTGCACTAGACATGTGTTTCGGATATAGAATCCTCGTTAATGGTTCGTAATGTTAAACGATTTTTCTGGCGCTGTCTACATTAAAGACTTTTTTTCTTTTGCCAAAAATGAGCGGCTCCAAATTCTGTGTAGGGTGTATAAACAAGATTTGAGAATGAGAGTTGAGGTATGAATGTCAGCAGAAGGGTCAGATATATTTCTTTCTTTAAAGGTTTTACTCGAGTTGCTTCGGAATGAGGAAGTACAAATCCGACACCGTCTGATTGTATTATAAATATGCCTCTATGAATGACAAATATGGATAATGACCATATCCCTGTATACAGCACAAAATCGATAATTAAGAAAATCAGAAACAGAAGACATACAAAATCAGGATAAAACAGGAACCAAAGGAAACAAACAAAAACCTCCATCATATGAAAAGAAGCGAACTCCCGATATGGGAGTGAGACCAGGAGCCCAGAAAGGGTAAGCATCTCCTGCTTGCATGCAATACTCGCCGCTTTAATTCGGTAGAGCTGTCATATTCGGTTACTTCCATTTCGGAAGACATAAAGGGTAATCTTTGGTTGGATGGTTCAAATGGTCTATGACGGAATACCATCCACCATTCCGGAGAAAGGTACATCATAGTGTATATATGTCCCCATATTGACCGTAGAACTTCCTTACTGACGATGTTAGTCGGTCACAAACATATCCCTGACTGAGAAGCTTATCTGAAAGATGCCTAGCTCTTAAAACAAAATCTGTATATTTGGTACTTGCTCTGGCATAGCGTATCAACTGAGACACGCAATAAGCAGGCGCAGAAGGGATGTTGCTACTCAGAAAAGGAAAGTTTGTAATGCTGAAATTGAAGTCGTCACGTTTGTCATAGAGTGAGGTGTCCATGTGAACATCAGTGTCATGAGACAACATTATGTCCAAATAGGATGCTGAATTTTTATCTCTGTAGTTTCTTTGACTTCAATATCCGAAGGATAAATACTGCTGAGGTAATCCGAGAATTTTTGATTATTGATGGAAGTGTCTGTAAGTGAAGCTGAAGTTAGAAGCTAAGTACCTGTTCCCTTCAGAGACCAAAGATTGAATAAATTCAGCTTCTTACGAGTAAAAGAAAATGTCGGCAAGGAATGGGGTACAATTGGTCTCCATTGAAATTCCGACAATTTGCTGGAAGACCTTTCCTCCAAACTCCACAAAAATGTCGTCGATCAGAAAGTTTAACATCTGAATGATATCTGTTTCAGTGTAACTATTATCAGAATCGGACTTTTCTTTTATAAAGTAGGTTTGTCATAGTTAACAACAATAAAATTTGTATTCACAATTGCCGTTCTTACTTGTAAACGCATTACTTTTAATTTTTGCGAGTCTTTCTTTCCATTTAGAATGTGGAATTGTAGTTTAAAGTCTCGAAAAATCAAAGGCTTTGATCGAATGGACTCTACTAAAATTAGTGGAAAAGCTGTTTTGTACCTGGTTATACTCATTTATCATTTTGAAGTGTTCTTTTTTTTTTCTTTGGTCGCGCAATTCCATTTTTCAGATCAGAAATAATAGTCGGGCGTTATATTCGTAAATGTGAGAGGAAGTATTTCGGATAAACAGCATTTACTATAAAAAAATTATACTTTGCTGTAAGTATGTAGTGTTTAACTCCGAAGCAGTATCGAGGAAACATCTAGTTTATTTTGCAGTGAATCGTTATTAACAATGACAAATATGGATAATGACCATATCCCTGTATACAGCACAAAATCGATAATTCAGAAATCTATTAATAATCAGAAACCGAAGGCATACAAAATCAGGATAAAACAGGAACCAAAGGAAACAAACAAAAACCTCCACCACATGAAAAGAAGCGAACTCCCGATATGGGAGTGAGACCAGGTGCCCAGGATGGGTAAGCATCTCCTGCTTGCATGCGACATCCGCCGCTTCAATTCGGTAGAACTGTCACATCCGGTTACAACCATTTCGGTAGACAAAGAGTAGAATCTTTGGTTGGATGGTTCAAATGGTCTATGACAGAATATCATCCGCCATTCCGGAGAGTGGGACATTATAGTGTATGACGGGTTCCCCATATCGACCGTAGAACTTCCTCAGTGACGATGTTCCAAATGTAGTCGGTCACAAACATATCCCTGACTAAGAAGCTTATCTTAAAGACGCCTAGCTATCAGAACAAAATCCGTATATTTGGTACTTGCTCTGGCAGAGCGTATCAACTGAGATATGAACACCCCATAAGCAAGCGATGAAGGGATGTTGCTACTCAGAAAAGGAAAGTTTGTAATGCTAAAATTGAATGTTATGGGAAGGGTCACTTTATTTCCCTGAATCTCTAAGGTTTTAAAATCGATCTCTATCAAACTTTCCAAATAGCACATTCACATATCAAAACATCGTTTCTTGTTGGTAATTTTTATGTTTGAACTAACATTCTCATAATTTAGTTGAAAGAATTGAATTTTTCCATATTACCTAGTATTTATCTTAGAATGTGTGCTCATTCATCCATGAAGTTGAAGTTTGAAAAAATCAATTTAATCCAAAAGGGGTTTTTGTTACTTCAATAAGCATAATGACATGTATTTCGGTCACCTTGACTATCCATCTGTAAAAAGAAATTAGTTTTTGATCAATAATCTATGATTTTGAATTTTCCGCTTTTCTGTGAAATTACAGAAATTCTGACAATACAATTCTTTTACGACACCTCAAACTGATGGCCCACGTTATATTCTTTCGTTTGATATAAAATTTAGCCCTGTGTTAGAGGTATTGATTAAAATTTCAAATTTAGCGACTTGGTTGCTCTACTATAAGCACTGTCAGAAAAATGTATTTATACCCCCGCCATATAATGGTGGGGGTATATAGTGATGCACTTGTCCGTCCATCCGTGTGTGTGTGCGTCCGTCCGTCCCACTTGTGGTTTCCGGTCATTTAAAGGAAAACTACAAACATGATTTATCTAGTTCCTTATATTTTTATTATGCCCCCGCCATATTATGGTGGGGGTATATAGTGATGCACTTGTCCGTCCGCATGTGTGTGTGTGAGGGAGAGGGTGTGTGTGAGGGTGTGTGCGTCCGTGCGTGCGTGCGCATGCGTCCGTCCCTCCTTTGTTTTCCGGACAGTAAGCAGGAGATGCTTACTCTTCCTGGGCACCTGTTCTCACTCTCATATCGGGAGTTCGCTTCTTTTCATATGGTGGAGGTTTTTGTTTTTGTTTGCTTTGGTTCCTGTTTTATCCTGATTTTGTATGCCTTCGGTTTCTGATTTTCTGAATTATCGATTTTGTACTGTAGACAGGGATATGGTCATTATCCATATTTGTCATTTAAAGGAAAACTATTACAGATAATCAATTCATTTCTTGCATATAGCTTTTACACCAAGAAAGCAGGTCAAGATTGAATATGGGTCATGTCCCTTTAAACTTGAAAAATGCAAAAATTAGTGGTTTCCTGCCATTAAAAGGGAACCGTTACAGATAATCAATTCATTTCTTGTATATAGCTTTTACTTAAAAAAATACAAGTCAAGTTCAAAGAAGGGTGATGTCCCTTAATTACGTGCAGAGTTACGCTCCTTGAGCCTTAGAAAAATTTAAATTTTTGGTTTCTGGACATTTAAAGGAAAACCGTTACAGATAATAAATTCATTTCTTGCATATAGCTTTTTGGAAGGAAAAACAGTTTCAGATAATGTATTATACCAAAAATTACAGGTTAGGTTTGAATATGGGTCATGACGCTCAATTTTGTGGAAAGATGTGTCCCTTCAAGCTTAGGAAAAAAATCAATATTTTGTGCTTGCTTGACGTTTAAATGAAAACTGTCACAGGGAATATATTTATTTCTTAGAGATAGCTTTACATTGAGAAATACAGATCATCTTCATATAAAGGGTCATGTTCCTCAATTTTCTGTTGAATTGTGCCCCTTCAAACTTTTTATATATTGTTTATATGTAAAATATGTCTGGCGGGGATATCATTGATCCTTAGAATTTTATTTAATTTTGATATCAGATTTGCAATTTTTTTTTTCGTTTTCGCTACAAAAATGAGTACAAAAAAGTTCATCGAAGTACATTAAGTCATCGAAATCTATTGCGGCTACCTTTAGATGGTACAATATCCAAACTGTAGTTGCGACACTTAGATGTTTTGTGGATATTGTTTTCAGTTTCGTGCATGACCGTCGACGGTGGGTTTGGCTAGCCAAACAGAGCATGCTTACTCCTCCCGGGCACCTGGTCCCACCTCTAGCTTGCTAGGGGTCCGTCGATACTGTGAGTGCTGATGAGATTGTCGTCAGGATCTTCTTTAACTCATTAGAATAATGCCTGAGTTGTAAGTGAATGAGAATTTCGAAAATATACTTAGAGTATTTCTAGGCGAAATAAATTTAGGTTTCCCAATAATTACAGCACGTATGATTTCTAATAAGCTAATAAGTTATAAGGTAGTGCGGTAATATAGAAATAAGACAAAGATACCCGTTATCTTCAAATGTTAAACGTCCTCAAATTCAATAGCATCATTTAAGAGCAGATAAATTTGCAGCATGGACCAGATATGCATGCTTCGGGTACTTAAACCTTGTCAGTGATCATCAATCGAAACAATGTAATATGGCAGCATATTTAATGTAAGGAATGGATCTCCAACAAGACTAAGTTGCAGTACCCACATCAATGATGTCTGTGCAATATCAGTATGTGGTCCATATGACCTCCGTGCGGATTTAGGAACACAGAGACAGGACGTTTTAGTGCATACAGAACTTTCGCTGTGTCCTATCTGCTTTCGGTCTACGGGTTCATCAAGAAGTAAGACACGCACGTTGTGAGTACGTCGAAAGTACGTGCAACCACCTACTTTTCGCGTAAGGGAGTGAGCAACCCGTGCGTTAACAGTATATGTAAGCACAAAATCCATATGATAACGTGGAAGACGTACAGAGATCGTACATTGTAAGCAAGTTGCACGAGCTGCGACTAGCCAACAGGGGATGCTTACTCCTCCCGGGCACCTGGTCCCAGCTCTAGCTTGCTAGGGTCCGTCGATGCTAAATTTAGTGTTCTATTGTGAGTGCTGTTGAGGTTATCCTCAGGGCCTTCTTCAACTCATTTGCCACATGCGCAGCATATGATGCATGCAATTAATCCATATAACCGAACGTTATGCGTTGACTGACTCCTTTCGTACTCTCTTGCCACTTCCTTCCTTGTGTTTTCAGAAAAACTTAGGGCACGTACATGTAGCCCGTCCAAACACGCTCGTCCAAGAAATACACATGGCGGGTTGTAATCAGGGCTGAAGAGACGCGAAAGGGACGGGCACAAATGCGACCTCTTCTGTAACAAAGACTACAATGGTACCGACGTTGGACCTTTACCTGGTAAGTTAGTAGCAAATGATTTGGCTATTCGGATTACGTGCACAGAGCTCCTACTTTTCCAATTTACCAGATGCCTAGAAGAACGCGCAATTTTTGTGGATAATAATCTTCTAATTGTAAAATATAACAAGGCAACAAAACACAGGGGCCAAAGTAACACAGTGATGAATATGCAAATAGATATAAAAACAAAGGGCAACCGATTTAAAAAAAAAGTCCGTTCATGCCAATGCATGTTATCACCCAAGGGGTCTGATCGACATTCATAGATGCAAGATGGTAGTCCCATCGTCACAGTCAATTAGGGTGCAATGTTTAAGAATGTACTTGATTAAGGCTTAATATTGGTCAAATACCATGACGAGTAACAAAAACACGGTATATGAGGCGCTTATTTTGTGCATTATGTCATCATAAATGACAGATTGTGAAATTCCCAATTTTATTTTGTTGCTTGAAAGGCACGAATATGAAAAGAAGCTGAGAATAATATTTGTGAATTTCAAGAAATTTTAACTGGTTGTTAAGCGGAAACCTTAATTAAACATCATGGTTGCTTCTTTGAATATCCAAAACACGAGTATTTCCTCTAGCATACCAGATAAGTTGAGCTATAAAGTTTAAACTCCAAATTCCAGTCTGTTACAAACTTCAAACTGTTAAATCGACCAACATAATTTCAAACAACAATGTCGCTTAAATTATGTATATATTGTTGGTCTTTGGAAACAAATACATATGGGGGATGAGAACTTTTCCTACACTACAAGCATCGAGATAATAACTGAATTTGACAAGTTATGATGGAATCAATTCGGCGGGCGTTGCATGCAAACAGGAGACGCCGCCAATCCCCGGACACCTGATCGTACTTCGGAATGTTGTTTCCCGGGGGTCGCAACTGTTCCTGTGGAGATTCTAATTATTTTTCCATACCTTCTCACTGAAGGGTACATCGTCGATGTTTATATTAAAAGATTCCGCAAATTATTGGTAAAAAGTACTGAAATGCCATGATAAAGACAATCAGAGAATTTTAATATTATGATAAAAGCGAATCGGGTGAATGTCTTTGTGGGTCCTTATATTCACTGAATTCATTAAATTCATATTTTGAAGAATTTGATTTCAGTTAGCGTAAATTATTTTAATGTGAAAGACAGTTTGAGAAATTTCCTTCATATGAATACGACGTTTAAGTTTGATATACTACAATGTAGCTTAACGGGGCCGAGTTCGGTATGAGTTATCGTGCATTGTTCACTAGTTTAAGTTCTTTCGTGTTTCTATGAATCTATCTTACCGTCTGTTTGTCCTATTTGACCCCTCTCATGAGAAAGTTAAGTTTTATTATTTTTCCAGAATTTGTACTTTTTTATTGTGAAATGTGGCTTTTGTTTTAGATTTTCATTCACAAATGATAAGTGATGGAAGGCAGATATTCTTCAAAAGTCCCTATATAACAGACTTGTTAAATCATTTCATTTAACAGTGTTGAATATATCAATTTTCAAAATCATTAGAATTGATCTTAAGGGCAATAAAAGGAAATACGACGAAAGAATGTGATGAAAAAGGAATACTAAGGATAAACCAACAAAAACTAATTATATGTCACATTTAAAAGTGATTAAAGGTGCAGGGTTGGTTTTAATTATCAATGATTGCCTAAAATTAAATTGTTACCGGGCCTTTCATTCTGACATTTTGGATTGCGATTGAATGGCTGTCATCATCACCAAACTAGAAACATTAACCTGATATGTACATCGAGACAGTCACCGAATTTGACAAGTTTTCATGGAGCTGTTGCGACGAGGTTTGCATGCAATCAGGAGATGCCTACTCTCCCAGGGCATCTGATCTCACTTCGTAATGTTATTCCTTCCGAGGTTCACAACCGTTCCTATGGAGTTTCGGATTGCCTTTTAGACTCGGAGAATAAATAACTGATAGGATTTCTTTGATATTTATATTAATGGCTTTCTGATTTTTTCTCTTTTGCTCTTGATTCATATTGAGAATCAAATTAATGTCTCATCTTATCTAGGGGCGTGTTTATATCCACATATGCCATTTTGAAAAAAAAAAAAATTTTTAATATCTTTAATATGACGAAAGGTCTATTACTAATAAAAGTGTATATTTCTATAAAAACAAACAGGACGATTCGTTTCCGTAGTAATTTATTGAACATCTTTAAATAAACTGCACAACCATGCGCAATTGATTTTCTTACAATTGTTATTCAACTATATTATTACGAAATGGTTCTTTGATTAATCTGCTAATACGAATTATCGTATGCTGCTTCTATTTCTTTACCGAATCCGTAGGTAATAACTATTATTTCATTCACTTCATGTGCGAAAATGGCATTCAATCATCTGAATAATTTCCATTTTCAGATCTTTACCTGCAAACGGGACTGATTGATAATCGCTCTAATTTTGTTGTTTTTTTACGCTTAGCCGCTACGCCACTTGTGGTACTCTAATATTCTTTTTTCAACTCGTGTTTTTTAGAAATACAGTTGAGAGAGAAAAATACGATAGAAAATCCAAAAACAGCAATTATTACAGATAATTTACTATTTATGCATGATTTTAGCTCGCCGGCACGAAAGTCCGAAGAGCTAATGTCAAACCCTCGGCGTCGTCCTCGGCGTCTTCGTCGTTGACGTCGTACGTAGAAAAAACTTTAACCTGGGATATATTTTTTCAACCATAGGGGGTAGGGCTTTCATATTTCACATTTAGATACCTTGTGACGAGACCTTTCATTTGAGACCATGACTTTTTTTTGACATATTGACATTGAGCTTGGACTTTGACCTACTTTTCAAAATCTTTAACATGGGCTATATCTCTTCAACCATAAGGGGTAGGGCTTTCATATTTCACATGAAGTTACCTTGTGACGAGACCTTCATTTGAGACCATGATATTTGATCTAGTGACTTTGACCTTTTACTTTAACTTACTTTTCAAAAACTTTAACATGGGCTATATCTCTTCAACCATAAGGGGTAGGGCTTTCATATTTCACAAGTAAATATCTCTTGAGGAGTCATTTCATTTGTGACCATGACCTTTGACGTAGTTATCTTTACCTTGTTTTCCTTTTCAAAAACTTTAACCTCGGCTATATCTTTTCAACTTTAAGGGATAGGGCTTTCATATCATGTCTTTTACTATTTGACGAGATCGTTCATTTGAGACCATGACCTTTGACCTAGTGAACTTTGACCTACTCTTCAAAAACCTGGGCTATATCTCTTAAAGTTTAGGGGATGGGGCTTTGATATTTCATATGTGGATTCCTTGTGATGGGACTTTTCATTTGAAACCATGACCTTTGACCCAGTGATTTCGACCTTGGACTTTGACCTTAACCATTAACTTACTATTCAATTACTCATACTGTGGCTGTATATTAAGCTCACTTATGAAGATGCGCATAGAATCCTCTAACAAAACATTTAGTATTTTGAAAGTTATTTGATTTTTGACAAAAACCTGCTACGGCCAGCTATGTAATCTTCGATTTTTGTTTTACCAACTCATTTAGTTTTAAAAATAATGTCGCTAAAGCGGTGGTCACAACCCGCCGTACATGCACGTACGTGCTGTCTGCGTGCAAAAACGCAAACCTTGGGTATCCGTACGGTGTCCGTGCGTTATCAGTACGTGTCCCGTACGTCCTCCTTGCGGATTTGGGAACACGCAGTTTTAATGCAGAAAGAACATTCGCTGCGTCCTTTCTGCGTGCTGTCTATGAATTCAACAAGAAGTACGACAAGCATGTGTAAGTACGTTGCAAGTACGTGCAACGCACATTCGACGCAAGGAAGTGAGGACTCCGTGCGTTGGCAGTACGTGTTAATTCGACATCCTTACAATAACATAGAAGACGTACAGAGAAAGTACGTTGTAAGCAAGTTGCACGCAAGTCGTAAGTACGTGCAACGCAATTACTTTTTTTGCGCTACACATGATGCATGTAACCATCCATATAACCGTGCGTGTGACGTGCGTGACGCACTCCTTCCGTACTCTTGCCACTTCCTTCCTTGCGTCTTCAGAAAAACGTAGCGCACGTAGCTCCACAAACACGCACGTCCTAAAAGCACGCACGGCGGGTTGTGACCAGGGCTTAAAGGCGATGAGAGGCAGATAAAAGTGGATAGGACTTGATGTAGGATAGTATAGGATTCATGTAGGATGGGCTGCATGTAGCATATTATGGGATAGAATTGGATTGGAATGAGGTTGAAAATAGTATAAGATAGGATAGAGTGGATAAGAGATAGATGTATAATGGTCGATAGAATAGGGTAGAATCGTAAAAAAAGTGGGTTGCAGTACTGAAAAGAAACAGTTGTCCTTCTCGTTTCTTTGGAGCACACTGCTCCATCTGTTTATCAGATTTTTCTTTTCGCATGAGAATGTTTCGTTTGAAAGCCTTTTGATTGTGATGTTTTGAGTCTAGCTACAAGATTCTAAAACTTTTACCATGCTCAAAGTAATATACATGATCTTACTCAAATTTTAAGATTATGCCCAATAGAGAATTTCACTTGATATTGGGTCTGGTTAAGGTTATAAAACATTTCAAGCATGTAGTCTATTGCGTTTAGTACGGTGTTACTTGAGAATGCAGTTGGTCTGTCTCTCTCACATAATGCAACAAAGCAGAACCCAAGGGACGTGAGTTTAACTAATTAAATGGTATTTTGATCGAGAGGGGAAAAAAATATTTGTACATCTGAATCAAAGGGTTTCATTTCCGCCACAGATTACAAATCATACAAATTATGGACAGGTGGAGACCTGTGTTTTGCCTTGACCTTCCTTTTGGACAACATTTATTTAGAATTTAAGATTTGATGATAAACTCTACAAGCAGGTTGTAGGAATTCCTATGGGTACTAATTGTGCACCTCTTGTTGCAGATTTATTATTATACATGAGTTAAAGAGGATCCTGACGATAATCTCAACAGCACTCACAATAGAGCACAAAATTAAACATCGACGGACCCCTAACAAGCTAGAGGTGGGACCAGGGAGGAGTAAGCATCCCCTGTTGGCTAGCCGCACCCTCCGTCGATGTTAATGAAGCATGGAAATGAATATACATATATATATATATATATATATATAAGTCATGCACTGTCTAACGCTATGTCTATATAGAAAGTGCTATGGCGACAATGTCAAGGAAGTATATTCAAAACACTTACTGTCAAACCCCTCGCGGGGAACTTTTTTACGAGCTCCACACGGCAAAGGGCATAAGTGTGACACAAATGAGTTAAAGAAGATCCTGACGATAATCTCAACAGCACTCACAATAGAGCAAAAAAATTAAACATCGACGGACCCCTAGCAAGCTAGAGGTGGGACCAGGTGCCCGGGAGGAGTAAGCATCCCCTGTTGGCTAGCCGCACCCGCATGTATGAAAAAGAATTTATCCAAAATCTTCAAACAAAGAAGATATGATGATGTGAAATGTTTCATTGGTACTTCAAAGTACCTGGATGATATTCTTACTATCGACAATCCTGTTTTTGAAAAGTAAAAATGTTATTTATCCACAAGAATTGATTCTTAACAAGGCAAACGTAACAAACACAAAAATATCATTTTTAGACCTAAATATCAAAATTGTTAATAGAGAGATTCATACAAGTGTGTATGACAAAAGAGATGCTTTTGGATTCAACATAGTAAATTACCCCTGGCTTGACGGTGATGTTCCTAGATTACCGTCCTATGTCATCTACATTGCACAGTTCGTCCTAGAGCATGTGCTGATGTTTTGGATTTTCATAGCAGAAATTTACAAATTACCAAGAAACTTTTATGTCAAGGTTTTCGCTTTCACAAAGTAGTAAAGACTTTCTGGAAATTTGCAGAAAAATTGTCAAATTCTTTTGAAATTCGGATCAATACAAGCAACATAATATTTTACTGTGGGTATTTCACAACCTGCATTTTATGGTGACATAATTAACAAAATAAGAAAGATGAAAGATATACAACATAACCATCGAAAATGCGTCAGAATAATGTTAAACGTCTTCGAATTCATTAGCAGCATTTAAAAGCAGATAAATTTACAGCATGGACCAGACATGCACGTTTCGGGTACTTAACCCTCGTCAGTGGTCCTCAATCTTAACAATCTAATATGACCAAAGAGTGTGAAATTTAGTATGTCTAAAAATGTACCGAAAGACGTAGCAGGATGGGTGGGATATGATGCTACAGGACCCACGTTTTAGAAATTTCATGAAATTTTGATTACAGGAATTTTCGAATGCGTTGAAGAGACAGACGATCAACCGAAGTTGATCGAAGTTGGCTACATGTGCCCTCGGGGACTCCTGGTCCACCAGCAGTGAAACCCACCAAGTGGTTCAAATGTTAAACGTCTTCAAATTCAAATTAAACGCCTTTTACACCGTGGATATGATCCTTATGTCATCAGACGGACACTGGTACTTGACCAGTCTTGTGCATTCTTACAAACTGTGACAACGTGACTCCATGACGGGCCCTTCCAAACCTCTTTAGAGAAGACAGAGCTCCGACCACCTGTCCTCTCTGAATATATATATACTCCTAGGATGATAATATACATGTGCTTGCTACAGCCGGCAGAGCACGGATCGTATTAAGTACGACCTCTTTTTTTATCCATTTACATATTCATCTGTGTTACTTTGGTCCCTGCGTTTTGCGGTCTTGTTTGTGTGTGGTCATCTGACAGTGAGGAGGTTGTTGACACCACAATTGTACGTTCTTCGAGACGTCTGGCAAATTGGGAAAGTGGGAGGGTTGTGCGCATGTTATCCAGGATAACTACACCTTCTGCTATTCTCGTGGCAGTTGGCCTTCCTAAGTCGGCACCACTTGCCCATGTGTCTCGTTGATTTATGTGTAATCCTTTGTGTTTGATGTTTCTGTGTTGTGCGTTTGTGCATTCCTTGTCCCTTTTGCATCTCTTTCTGTGCGTGTCTGCTATGTGTTTTTGCATTGGGTGTTTGGGGGTTTTGCTGTGGATGCTGCAACTTAGTGTTGTTTGATATCCCCTCCCCTCCTTTGTTTCAAATCTCACAGCGACTGAATAAAATCTTTCTCGTTCATTTCCCCCATTTTTTAAATTCATGCATTGGAAAAACATCTCAGTAGTTTTTTTTTTTTTTTTTTTAATTTGGATACATACTTTCGTTTTCGCACAATGTCATTCTTATTTAAGTGGACATTTTTTCTTGTCTTTTTTCTGGGTTGTTATTGATATATTTACAGCTACAGGTAGATTTCTGTTTCATACATAAACTCTTATGCAAAAGACTTTGGATAGAATTTGACAACTCAAGATTGCAAATGAGCATAATTCTGTTTCTTAACCTCTTGTTTAAAAATGAACATATCTTTGTATTTTGTTATATAATATTACTTCAAAAGACCTCTGAAAAATTCATTGTAAATTTCCAATGTTCTCGCAAGAGTGATATGGGCCCTGGGACTCTTTATGAAAAAATATAACTAAAAGTGGATTCAATCTAAATTCAATTTGTAAATTCCGAAATCTAGAACTGAAAAAAAACCATTTATTTTTTATTTTTACCGAACTTTAAACTTTCAGCTGCCAAATTAGACAATACAGTAAAAAATAGACAACTTTCTCGCATATTTCTTTCCTACCTATAACATGATAATATTATGTTTCATGAACATAAATTGCGGATCTAGAGACTGAACTCTAAAATCAAGAGGTTCAAGAGGGAAACATCACCCATCTGAGTTGCAGTCTAAGGGCTGAACATGGTAAATTGGATAACGGTCTTCCTGTCAGGTTTCGTGAAATTCTGTGCTTCAGTTGTTTCGGAGAAGAAATTGAAAATACTCCGACTAATCAGAGCCCTCTGTGGTCATATTAATTCATTAATCGGCTTCAACAACCACAAACTTGTTATAAGACCTTGATGATTTTCGTCCTGTAAAGTTTCGATAAATTATGTGTATTGGTTGCAAAAGAAAGGAGGGGATCTCCAGCAACACTAGGTTGCAGCACCCATAGCAAAATCCCAAAACACCCATGCAAAAACACAAAGAACAGACACCCAAAAGGGACAAGGAACACCTACTCACACCATAGAAACATGAAACATGAATTGAACATGTCGAAGAAGATATCGAAAATGTTAAAAGTTTACGACGGGGAGACGACGGACTTGGCGCCCGCTACATATATGACAATAGCTTAGTAATACTTGAGTTTCGCTCAGTTGTGCTAACAATCACCTATTCGTCACTTTTCTTACTTCCCTGTGAAATAGTATGACCACCCTCCATCTGAGTCACACAAAATCTCACTTTGTAAATGATAATAGAATAAATGTCTTAATCTGTGTTTTCCTACAGGTATGCAATATAATGTATTTTATGTACAAGAAATGTACTTCCTTAATGTTGCATACACGTAACAACCCAGAAATTATAGTTTTCTATACATATGCACCACAGCCTTATTTCCGTCTGGCATGTAAAATGTACGGACATACAACAGTTTAATCTCAAAAGTTTCATCTTAGTGAAGTACATTCAATTTGGTTGTACATATATACTTAGTGAAAAAGAATTGACGAAATAGTGTTTCTTTAGTTTATATCTTATGTGTACGTTGCGTTTTGTAACTTGAGTTGGGAAACAAGTTTCCCTTTTCTATTGGTTACAGTGGAAAAACACCTTTTCCCTAAAATTTAATCGAATTATTCAATTATCATATTATTATTAAAGTATATGAATAATATATTAATTTAGAAACGAATAAGCTTTAGATATGTGTAAAATATTATATGACAATTCTAAGTTTTATATGAGACGTCTAGAAATCGGTATTTCATTGGTGGGGGTGTTGATACATGTGGGACCTTTTCTTTCATACAAAAGGACTATGATCAGCAAACAGCATACGTATATTTTCTCTTTTATTCATATTCACGTTCAAGATGCATGATATACTTATCTTCGTCTGAATTACTTTCGAATGAGGAAGTTCTATTTCTCAAGTAGCATGTTTTCCCGTAAACTGACCGAATTACTCTTCCAATAAAAAACAAGAGTTTTAAAATAGACCTTCTACAACGTCTTATTGTGTCAAGACTATTTCTGATAATTTGGTCAAGATCCCTTTGGACCAAATTCATTCCCTTTCCGTTCGAAAAATTCACAATAAACTTCATATCACTTTCTGAAAAGAAAGGGGGATCTCCAAAAACACTCGATTGCAGCACCCACATCAAACCCAAACACACCCATTGCAAAACTCATATCAGACACGCACAGAGACGTAAAAGGTACAAGGAACACCAAACCACATAGAAACATCAAACACAAATGACTACACATAAACCGACGAGACCAATGGGCAATTGATGCCGACTTAGGACGGCCATCTGCCACGCGAGTAGCAAACGGTGGGTTTTGCAGATTACGTGCGTACAGCCCTCCTACTTTTTCAATTGCAGTCTGTTTCCCTGTGGTCTCAAGAAATGTAAATTTTCACTGTTAGATGAACATACACACAGAAAGCATAACACAGGGACCACGATAGAAAAACAAATGAATATGTAAATTGATATAAAAACAGAAGGCGTACGAAATTATATATGCTTCCATTATATTACGTAAAGTACTGAATTTTCTTTTGTAATGAAAAATGTCTAATAAACAGTTATTATTTGGAAGTATTCTGTATTTCTGACTTACAAGAAAGATAACTCCGATTTACATGATAAAGTACTTTAAACATATTTAATGTCATTAGGAAATAATTGTTATGTAAACTTTCTTGATTCAAGCAAAGCTTTTGACATTGTATGGAGGAACGGACTCATGTTTAAACTATCACAGCTTGGTATATCTGGAAAAACATGGCTACTTATTGATGACTGCCATATTAACACTGAAAGTTGTATACTTGTTAATCATGTAAAATCAAGATGGTTCAAAGTAGACCAAGGTGTGAGGCAAGGTGGGGCGTTATCCGGATTCCTGTATCTTGCATTCGTAAATGATTTGATGATTCAAATACAATCGCACACAGGTAGTTTTGGTGTATTGAACATTCCGAGCAGTTACCCGACTCTTGCCTATGACATCTCTCTGATAGCAATTTCCCCAAGCATTCTTCAAGAAATGCTCAATATCGCTTTCGAGTATTCCATAAAATGGCGCTTTAATTTCAATGCTCATAAATCTTGCGTTCTTAGATTCAAAGGGAAGGGGGCTAAAATGGACAAAGATCTATCTTGGACATTAGGGAATGTAATTGTTCCATGCGAGGATACATGTACTCATCTTGGTATAATTTTAAACCAGAATGGGAAAATTTCAGACCGCATATCTAAAGCTTGTGACAAGGGCCGCAAATCGTATTTCTCGTTAGCCGATCTAGGATCACCTTATCTTAACCCAATGACCATTTCACATTTATACAAAACTGTAATTCTACCAAGTGTTCTTTATGGTTGCGAGTTATGGAATGCCTATTCTGCACGAGATTCCAGGAAATTGAATGTTTTTCAACACTTTGTGTGTAAAAACGCGCTAGATCTACCACCTCGATGTAGATCCGACATATGTGAATCCTTTTTCAATGTTCTCCTAATCGAATCAGAAATTGACAGAAGGAAATTACTGTTCTTCGGTCGACTTTGCCAAATGGATAATGGTTGCTTACCAAAACAGATATTTTCAGTTAGACTCTTTTCATATTTAAAAAATCTGTCTAATTTACAATATGGATTTATCCCTGATATTTTACATGTTTTGGAATCTTACAATATGATGGACCATCTTACAGAATGGCTACAATCTGGATTCTTCCCCGATACGAATACCTGGAAAAGGTCGGTAAATTATACCGTGCGCGACTTACATCAGCAAAATCGTCGTAATAGAATGGACACAGACGACGATTTCATCCATGTCCGTAATGTTTCTGAATATTATAATCCACATTTGATTTGGAAATTACCTTCAAATTACCACGATATCTCTATTTGTAAATTCATATGTAAAATACTCGCATACTCTTCAGACGATGTTTTTATTTGCCAAGTCTATGATCGCCCATTCGTTAATGTTTTTCTGCATGCCGCATGCTCCTGTCCTTCAACACAATTGTTGAGAGAAAAATGGTGGCAGGAAATTATTCATCTTCCCGACATTAGAATATGCGCAGAATTGTTGCCCTTTTCTGCCTTAGATTGAACAATATATGATTCATTGAATATATATTTTGACACTTTTCAAGTGTACGTTTTATACATTGATTTTCACGTAACTATATGCTAAACCTGTATATTATTCAGCTGCTACTATGTTTTGTATTTTCTTATATAATGTAAGTGTGTTTATATCCCCTAAGGGAGGAAATAAAGATTGAAAGAAAAGAAAGAATTTAAAGACATATAAATGGACAAATTAGCCCAATCAAATTTTTATATTTTGTTTAGGATAATAAAAGGGAACTAATTGATCGTAAAACTATGATAAGAGATTTTGAAAATGGAGAGATGGGAATTATTGATGTTAGATTATATACAATAAGTCTACACATAAAAACATTGTATAAAATTATTCACGCGCCAAAAGTACCCTGGAATACAATAGGGAAAGACTGGTTAAAATCATTAGACTCTAAATTTAGAATAGAATATTTCTAAATAAATGTAAAATATCAAATGCAAAAGGTCTGGAAGTCACAAAGATGTCGGAATTTTATAAAGTGCTGTTAAAAGCACGGAAAATGATATTTCAAATCACAGAACCTAAAGAAAATTCACAAATCCTCAAGCAATTTATCTTCGGAAACTCAAAAATTCTTTTGAATAAGGCACCTCTTTATTTTCCTTCTTTTACAAAAAGCGGTATCTTTCTGGTCGAACATATTTGGAATAAAGACAATAAAAATTTTTATAGTGATACTGACTTATATAATAGATTAAATAACAGAAGAAATTGTATTTCGGAATTATGTAGATTGAAAAAAGCTATTCCAACAGAATACGTAGAAAAACTTAAAAGTAATGAAAATAGTGATAATTCGAATAATATAAATTTAGATGAAAACTTATTTATTGTAGACGAAAAAGGTAAGAAAATATAATTTAAGAAATTAAAACTCTTCCGTATTTTAAAAGAATGAGTAAAAAGCGAACATTATACACCAATGACTCATATTAAATGGGAGAGGAGTTTCAATGCTGATCTAAAATGGACAATCATTTGGAAAAATTTAAATAATTCTTTATTATCCAACATTATTCAACAAAGTAAAAGTCTTTCAGTGGCGATGTTTTCATAAAGTTTTATATCTAGAAAATATAATAGTTAAATTTGGCAAATCTGACGGAAAATGTCATTTTTGCAAATACTCTATAGAGACAAATGAGCACTTATTTTTTGATTGTCAACTTATAAAAAATCTTGTGGATTTCATTTTCACAAAACTATTAAATATTCTGCAAGAAACTACAAGTCTTATACCACCAATTGAAAGAAAAATACTATTTTTTTGGATTTACTGATGAAATTGATCATAAATTATTTTTTAAAAAAATATTAATTTTATTTTATTTTCAATGAAATTGCATGTTTGGAAATTAAGAAACGAGCTCAAATTAAATAAGAGGAGATGTCAAACTTTTGAAATGATTAATCGAATAAATTGGATGTTACGAAGTGAAATTAAATTAATTTTAACGTGCAAAATTGGGAAGGATGAAATAAAAAAATTGTTAAATAATATCAAATGCAATTGGTAATTATTTTTCATGCTGATATATAACTAAAGATTTCATAAAATCATACCGAAAACTTGATTCCATTGATTTTCTCTAACTATGGATTTACTAACATTATTATAATAGTGCGCAATAATATATAAGTACGCATTACGAATATATATATATTGTTTTGCAAGGATGAAATACATATTTGTATATATATGAAATAAAATTAGTTTGAAAAAGAAAAGAAGAGAAAATGAAAGAAACAAAATGTGCGATGATGATACTGCTCATGAAATAACTATACACTAACGCATTAATAATTCTAACTTCACGCACATTAGCACTAGCCTACTTGAGGGGGGAGAGCTATTTACTGACCACAAAAAAATTATATTAATGTATAGCTCAAAGATGATACTAATTGGATAACTAGAATTTTGACTTCAAAATTTGGTGCTTTTATAAAATTTTCAACCTTGAAGAAAAGTAAAACATGCAAAAAAGGGCCTTTCATTGCCCAAAGCAAAGCCTTTTGAGATCCTGTTTAGTCCACTTTTTCATCTTGTATACAAAAGGCATCAGAGATAAATGTAAAAAACATTACAAATATGCATAATAATGAGGATTGAAAGAAAATAATCAAAGTAATTTTAGATTTAAAAAGTGCCAGTTTCCATGGTAACAAAGCCTACAAATATGCCTTGTCCTAAAAATGTTCCCGATTTTTGAAACTTCAGACACGGTTACCATGGTAACGACAATCTTTATGAAAAAAAACTGGGGTTGAATTACATACTAGTACTTCATATTGAACTTCCATACCAAAAATCTGTAAATCCATGACATATGCCGTGCCAACAGGTCATTTAATAAAAAAATTTTTTGGATTTTACAGAGAATTGCTGTTAACACGTAATTTGCCATTATTCGGTGCGCAAGCGAAGGCGCTGAGCTCAAAATTAGCGATTTTTGAACGAAAATGGAAGCAAAAGTTCATTCACAAAAAATATGTCAATGAGTTAAAGAAGATCCTGAAATACATTTTTGTACCAAGTTACTTCCTGGTTCACCGCCAATGTCAAAACCGTTAACTAAAGGAAAAACGTACTTTACTTTGTCCGGGTCCATAGCATATGGTTAGACCAATCCGAAGAAAGTTCTTTTAAGGAAGATTTGTGATGTTTGAAATTCTTAATAGTGTGACATACATCATGAGATTGATTTTGTGTGTTTTTTTAATTATCTGGTTTCTGGTCGGGTAGGTAAAATATGAACATTTCTAATTACAAACTAAGTTAAGGTAATATGTATCAAAATCAAAACTATGAAGGCGCCGTTGGCGAGCTTCGTTTTTTATTTATGAATTAATGGGATTTAAATACTGAATCATTAGTGTATCAAAATCCATTTTCCAATGTTCGGGAACAAGGATGGATTAGGGGGGATGGGGGAACACCATGGTTTACCTTTTTTTAAGAATCGGAAAAAAACTACAAGACATCGTAAAAGAAATTGCGAAATGTGGCCCAGAATTTCACTAATTTCAAACAATATTCACATATTTTTTTCTATAAATTCTATCACTATTTCATTGCAATAGATCGACTCGATACGATGTAGTATGATCCTCCATCCAATCCAAAACGTCGTACAAACTCTGTAATGTACGTCGTAAGAGGGGAGGGGGTTCTGCTCATTTTAAAATCTGTCATCATTTCAAATACTGGTAGCATATATTTTTTGCAGAATTTCACTAGAAATTCGCAATCATAAGCATTTTAAAAAATGATTAACAAAACATGTCAAACAACCTATTTACGATACGAGTATCAACACGTACTTTTCTGTATTTACGTAAGAGATTTTTCCATCATAATCATTTTGCATAAACACATTTTATTAATGTTATTATACTTAATCGGAAAATTGGGATTTTGCTTTACATTTTGAATTTAGGAATCATGACCATTATTGTGCAGCAATGGGGAATAAAGTTGGACATTCATGAACCTACTTTAGCATGACTGCCATATAGAACAGACGTTTAGTTTTTCTTCGCGTCTTAGTACGGTGACCAAGGGTATGGAAAACTGATTTTAATTGACATTCAAGGTACATGGCAAATAAATACAAAATCCTTGTCTTTCATATACAAGGTGTCGTATGAATTGAATCAGGTGCGAAAGTGCTGTTTTGGGGGAAAACATGATTTTGTTAATGAAAATCACTTCTTTCATGTGTAGTCATTTGTGTTTTATGTTTTTCTGTGATTTGGCGTTCCTTGTACTACTGCGTCTCTTTCTGTGCGTGTCTTTTTGAGTTTACAGTGGGTGTTTTGGGAGGTTGCTGTTCGTGCTGCAACTAGGTGTTGTTGGAGATCCCCTCCTTTCTTTTAAACGGGAAAAAATCTACGATATTTGTATGTCCTCAAATTTAGAAGATTAGAGTATTTGAAAATGTAGTGTTCGAAATGCTTTTTCTAATTTTGTATAAATCAATATTCATCTCTAAGTAGATACGTGTGTTTTGGGCCATTAAATTATTTTTTACGAAGATTTGATAAAATTTAGAGTAAGTTTCAGATGTAGATGTCTCCCCATTATATTATGCAGCCCCTAAATGAAAATTTAATGATCTACAAAAAAAAAATAAAAGGAATACATTTTCTGTTGATAATTTTTTGTATTTTTTGTTTTATTTTTTTGTTTTTGTTTTTGTTTTTGTTTTTGTTTTTGTTTTTTTTTTTTTTGTTTTTTTTTTTTTTAGTTTTCTTTGCAAAATATTCATAATTTGATTTTTTTATTATTAAAACCAGCTGTTTGAATTCGGTGATTCTTTCATACATAGCAAGCGCTTCAATGGTCATTTCTGCTTGAATGTACTAGTATGTCCCAGTTCTCATAATTGAATGATTTTAATATTTAGTCAAAATATAACATAAATACATTTATGTTTGTACATTTCAATTTTGTGGAAAACACTTTTTTTATAAAAAAAAAAAAACAAAATTCTGGGTATTTTATAAAACATTCAAAAATCTTTCAACTGGTTATTGCATTTTTTTTTCTAAATAATTCCACATATTTGTGATGAAATCTGTATTACAAAAAATGATTGAAAATACCTTATATTTTTGTCTAAGGAGTGTCTTATACCATCGAGTAGTAAAAGTATCAATAGTAATGATATTATCATCTGTGGTTGTCGTCAGATTAACATACTTTAAAAAACGCAATATTCGATGGATTTTGATATTGCCTAAACATTTGCTTTTTTCACAGTTATAGTTTGATTTGTAATAAGTTTTAGCAGTGAAGAAGAAATCATACAAAATTCGCAAATCTGGGGAGGTTTATTCCGAATTGCCCGATAGAACCGATTTTTGGTTTATAATTCCCATGTTGTGAAAACTTCGATGTCATTATTTCATTATTTGTACGTTTTGCATCAGTCAGTCGAACATTTTGAGGATTTTCTATACCGATTTTCATTAGGAGCGTTTGAGTAACTATGTTCTTTAGAAATACCGGACATAGCAGTTTCTATCTAAGCGGAGATCCAGTCCTAGAAAACATTCACTTTGGCACTTGGTCATCCCCTTTTTTTCGGAGATGTCGATAGTTAATCCCTCGGTTTACTAATTATTAAAAAGTTAATTAAAGAAGTAAAATTGCCTATTGGAAGAACAGGCATAAAGGCTATTTTTAAAATCATGCATGATACATAAGTTGCTAAATGTCGGACCACGGAGCGAAATATATAAGAAAATTGATCCGACTTTTTTTCTTAATTTGCCAAAAAAATTATGTTTCCAAATTTTACATTTATTCCTCAAAGAATTATAGGATTTTTCCTGTTTTCTGTGTTTTTCTGCTTGATTGGACGGTTTTTACCCTAAAACACAACTTTCGCACCTGAGATTTTTCATACGACATATTACATTTTAAAGAGGATTCTTTAAGCTTTAATTTGAGATGGTGTCTGGCCATGTACCTTGAGTGTCAATTAAAGTCGAAAACTAGAGCTCTTTTTGACACTTGGTCACCCTACTATATACAAGGCATAGTTCGATTGAACTTTTTCTAAAAACATATTTCTTGTATGTTATTCTGATTTTTTTATCTGATCCGATTTTAATGTTGACATACTAAGTCCTCCTTTCCAAACTGACTACTAGAGAAGGAGCATATAATTTTAGTTTACCTGCGGACGTCTTGGTAAGCCTCTATTGGATCATGTCATGTGGTATTGTCGACAAACCAGCAATTTACACACGTACAAATGAAGGCAGATATTGTTTACAACACCCGAATGTATCATTTTCTAACATTTTGAATCAAATGTTAAACGCGGAATGCGATAATAACGCGAAATATACGCTGCCTTTGTGGTAAAGGTAAATAAGTAGGTCAAGGGTTACGAATTTAACATGACTGAGTAAGTAATAACTTGCAAATAGGAAATAATTCAACCTAAGAACAGGTTCAATGCATAGCACAAAGAATCCAAGAATCTTAACATCGTAATTGTTGGAATCTGAGTGGATAGTTCAAATGTTTTTATCGTATTCACTAGATTTACATTTTTGGGATCGTAAGCATGTCACACATCTCAGGTCTCGTGATGCCTGCGATTGCTATAGACTTCGCGAAACTCGCCTGATAGAAACCTCAAGTAAAAGAAACAACGCATGCAAAAAATCTCCACAGTTATGTCTACATTTCTATAGAAGAAAAGAAGTGCTTGATGATCCCAAACATTTAATGCATATTTATGATAAACTGATAGATACATTAAATTATTGAATTTAAAATTAAACATTATACAATTAAATAAGGAGTGAATTTAGTAAGGAAATCATGCAATGACTTTTTGAATAGATTAAATGGGCATAAAAATATCACTGATTTATACATTAGATAAGATTTCATTTCAGAGATAGTTTTGGAGGATATTGTGCACAAAACTATTCCTGTGCAAAGACATGTTATAGACAAACATGGTACAACACAAGATGTGGTTTTCTTAACTGGGGAAGGTGTACGAGGTATAGGTAAGTAGAAACACCTTATATTGTTTCATTCCATTAAGAAACTTTCCCTGACGGTTGACCCTCTTCATTCCAATCCGACGTATTAGGTAACACATGATGACGTTCGTGCCGGTAAGACTCGATAAGTGGAGTAGATTTGAAGTGGTCCTTCTGAAAAAATGTGTTGTTCATCTTAAATATAGTCCAGTCTATATGGTGACATGAAATTGAAAATATAAGATGTCTATAAGCAGAACATAAACAGTATATTAAACAGTGATCAATTTTAAGGTTAAATAATTCTTCATTTGCCTGCTTACTTATTATGCATACCGAAATACATTACATTGTCTATAACGGCCTAATATAATACTGGGAAATCTAATATACATACATTGTAATACATATTGTACTAAACTTACAATATATGTGTGTGTAAGTTTATAAATATCATGTAATTACGGAACAACTGAGCTTCGGTATAATGATACTACGGGGTACAAGGGCACAGTAGCAAGCACCATCGGCTGACAACCATCTGTAACGTTTTGAAGTCAGGAAATTCCGTTATGTATTATGTATTAGGTATTTCTTTCCTTTGCAAGATATTTAGTAGATTCAGTAAGTTTACATACAGATTCAGTCAGCATAAAACAGATACAGTTCGGTTACATACTGTTTTAAGTAGGAAACAAACAGATAAAGTTAGTACATGAGTAGATGCAGTTATGATACAACCATACTCAATTCGGATACAGACAGATTTACCTGTAGCATCATATCCCACATATCCTGCTACGTCTTTCGGCACATTTTTGGACATAATAATTATCACACTCTATGACCATATTACATTGTTAAGATTGAGGATCACCGACGAGGGTTAAGTTCCCGAAACGTGCATGTCTGATCCATGCTGCAAAATCTGTTCTTAAATTATCCTTTTGAATTTAAAAACGTCATTGTCAAGTCAATGTACAAACAGGATCATTTAGGTTACAACCAGATTCATTGAGGATGGAAAAAGGTTCAATTGATATTGAACAGATCTAGTGAGGATACAAATAAATCCAATTAATATTCAAACAAATTCAGGTATTAAATGAACAGATTCAGATAGGACACAAATAGAATCAGTTAGGATAAAAACTAATTCAGGTACATTACACGATACACACAGATTCAGTTAGGATACAAGATACGGACAGATTCAGATAGGATACAATTAGTATCGATCAGGATACAACTAGAATCGACCAGGATACAACCAGTATCGATCAGGATACAAACAGTATAGATCAGGATACAACCAGTATCGATTGGATACAACCAGTTTCGATCAGGATACAACCAGTACGACCAGGATACAACCAGTATCGATCAGGATACAATCAGTATCTATCAGGATACAACCAGTATCTATCAGGATACAAACAGATTTTTTTAGACTACAACCAAATATAGTTAGGATGGAAACAGATTCCGTTGATATACATATAACTCCAGTTAAAATACAAACAGACACAGTTAGGATACAATCAGTTAGAGTGCGAACAAGCTTAGTTAGGATATAAACCAATTAGTAAGGATACAAACCAATTCACTTAGGATACAAACCATTCAGATAGGATTCAATTACATGGGATGGGATAGAGAACAAGAATGAAGCTGAAGGGCTATTGACTTATATGGAAATCGCAGTTCAAAAACTTTGTATGTCTCACTTCTTTCTTTTGATATTTGGAAAATGTACATTGTTCAAGCATTTACAATAATATGTTTGAAGGTCGGAAGCATACGAATGTACAGGAACGTGCAGGAGACAGATTTGTTGTAGAGGTTACCAAGGAAGCAATTGTGCTACACGTGAGTATACAAAACTAAAAAGCACAAAAAATGTAGTGGGGGGGGGGGGGGGGTAACATGCATTCATGTATCAAAATATTCAACATTTACATTCTATTTACACATGAGTAATTACAGTGATTTTGTATCTAAATTTTCCCGGCGAATTGATGCTTTGCATCAATAGTTTTCTTGTACCTTTTTGTGCTGTTAACGTGGAAGGGAAAATGTTTCTTACTTTTTTCATTTTTTCAAACACATTCAATATTTTGAATCAAAAACTTTTTTCTCTTTAAAGAAATCGATCAGATTCAGCATAAAAAGATGGGAAAGGGCTCAGATATTTCACATCGACCTCGGTGATCTTCGCAACTATCCGTGATCGACGTCATATTAACCGAAGGCAAAAAATGTAAACAAACAAGCATGCAGTTGATTAATTACTCCTTATAGATTACTTATAGACTTTTTTTGTTAGTAAAAAATAAGTCGATACATATGAAGCAGGAATTTACGTTTGCGACATAAGAATTACCTACATATGAAGGTTAACGCGTGTTATTTTCTAGAAATGTCCGATTGACTGTTCGTATATTGAATGCATGAGTAATTGTATTCTACATACTTCGTTTATCCAAGCAAATCTAACTTGAGTAAATCGCAATTTTAATAGGCAACTCATTCATAAAACTAATTGTCGAATAATTCATACACGTCACATAACAGTCCAATGAAATTTTACTAGGTGCATATCACTCGCGCTCATTGCAAATTCTTCGAAAATTATGGAAAAATACAGTGTTAAACGCGTGAAGAAAAGGACGCATAATCATACTTTGATTAGTTAATTTTCATTCTTTTTGGAAAAATTCGAAAAAAGGCCATAATTCCGGTCTCCTTTAAACTATATAGAGTTATATATATAAACTATATAGAGCTATATATAAACTATTCGCTAGATTCTATTAGACCATCAGATTCTTACATGTTATCAAGACAAATTGTGAGGTTTTTTCCCCTATTTTTCAATTTCATTATATATGTGTGCTCTTTTCATTTTTCATAAGTTATCTTTTCTATATTTGTAGCTATCTGTTTCGGCACAACAACCTGTCCTAACGGCGGTCGCTGTATTGCCCCAAATAGATGTTCCTGTGTTAATGGATTCAGAGGAAGTCGTTGTTATGGTAACTTTGTCATCAATACTCTATTCATGACTCTACTCTGTGTATGGAATTTAATGTTGTATAAATTAACATTTACCGCAATCTTAAGGAATGCACACATCGAAACGAACTTATGCGCGGATCTCGGAATGATATAGGGGCTTTCGGGACACCCCTTTCTTTTCCAGTTTTGCACGTATCCTGTGAGACAGACTGTGTGAGACACAAAAGCTCCAATTGACCAATGATAAAAAGAGATTCTATTGTGACGTCACAGTAACGTCATCAGAAAACATAGCGTTAGATGGCATGAAACGTTGTTTGAATTCCTTTTTTTTTTGTCCCGTACCGGCAACGCCGAAGGGGACTCTTAGTTTCCTCTCGGTCTGTCTGTCCGTCCTTTCCTTATGTTTCATGGAAGAATAAAGAAATAGATTCCATCACTTTCTACTGGGTGAGACAAAAAATTTACAATCGTTACGGAAATTTTTCATCTTTTCCTCGTTCCGCTACGCTCCACTCGGGAAAAGACGGAATTTCCGTCACTCGTGTAAATTTTTATGTCTCACTCTGTAGATCGTGATAGAACCTATTATTCTCTTTAATTTGCACCCCTAACACAAACAAACCGATTTTACCTTTAAATTACGTTTAATCATATAAAAATGATAGGCTGAACACCCAAGGACGGGTTTGTCTCCCGAGAAAAAAAGATAGAATAATATAGAGAAATGTTGTTTTTGAGTTTATTTCAGATATTGACGAATGTAAAATTAATACATCAGGCTGTGAGCATATTTGTACGAACACATTTGGTTCCTTTAAATGTTCATGCAGACCAGGCTACCGTATTCTTCCAGACGGGAAACATTGTATTGGTAAGAGCGACGAACAAAAATGTGGAACCTTTTTAAATATTTTTGAGTAGATCTTTCTCATGAACGGTTATATCTATCAATGTTTATTTAATAAATGAAATTGAAGTAAAGCACTTTGTGCTTCGATGGGAGTACTACAGATGAGAATTTGCCATCCGAGACAAGCTAAAATTTTTGCATCTGCACCAAATTTGGAAATATTTGTTGAAATAATCTCTGACAACAGAGTTATGACACTTCGTTCTTCTTCATTTTAAAATAAAACATATTTCGTCATTCTATACAAATTCCAAGAGGATGAGAAACAATACAGTGAGTGCTATGCTAAAGGAGAAGGTAAGATATTATTTCTAATCATTTTTTCTGTCTATCGAAGCGGATCAAATTTGTTTGTCTATACATCGATAGACAGAAAAATGATTACAGTCATTTCTTATAATTTGATTCAATTACTATTCAATTATATAGTTTATTTTGCAACTGACGTCATTTTAGCATTGTTGATTTTCAATTTTAAAACTGGCGACGTAATATTTGAACAAGCCCAACGTAGCCGCGCTCGACGTTAGTGACATCATAATAGGCGACATTGTCCATACAGCAATAGATGAAATTTCGCTCCGTATGTTTGTATAGGCGTTATATAGACACTACGAAAATAATCAAATTTTGCCGCACTGCAAATAAATTTTAAGGAATCTCATTGGTTGTTTAGGCGTAAACATGAGACTATGTTACCCGTCTGCAGCGGTAAATATGGAACTTTGTGATGTCACGGATACCTTATTGTTTCTTGACGTCAAAGCAAGCTTTTTACGTTCAATCGTTTATAATTTTTCTCTCGCTGCAGATCCTTTAATTTAATTTTTCTGCTAAAATGAATTTCATTCGTGGTTTATTCATTTTGAATCATTTTGAATAAGGCATGTACGGGTAGGATCTTTTTAATGGTGAAGAAATTTTTACAATCCATCAACAAATAAAAAAGTAAGAAATTGTTCCGTCGATGCCAATTTGAAATGACAATTTATAAGGGATTTGCAGTATGTGTAATTGTATAAGATAAATCTACTCACAGATATCAATGAGTGCACCACTAATAACGGAGGATGCCAGCATGACTGTATCAATGTCGCCGGTTCCTACCATTGTCAGTGTAAACCGGGATATATTCTAGCTCATGGCAAGAAATTCTGTGTGGGTAAGGATCGATGTGGAATATCACTGATTTTATTTTTTCAAATATTCTAGTATCATTTAACTTACATTTTTATTCTTAAGAGACGAATATGCTGATTGGCCGAGAAATTGTGCCGATACCTGCATCAACTTAAACCGGAAGTACACGTTTAGCAACGTCATGAGCAACGTCGTTGGCAACACAATTTCAAAGCTGCAAATAAACGTTGAAACGCGAGAAAATGAAATGATAAGGAATCATTGTAATATTCCTTTGGTTGACCGATTTATCAACACCAAAATATGAGGGAAAAGTTATGCATCCTGCGCTTCATGCACGATGCAGTTTTCCCCTTAATTGTTGGTGTTATACCTCGCTTAACCAAAAAAATATCACAATGATTTCTTAAACCTCTTATTAAAGGATGAAATAAGGCGTCCGCAGTAAGCTTAGAAAAATAGTTAATTTTTAAAGATGCAATTTGCTCAATTTTTATAAGAACCGATCGCTTTTCCGTTTAATTCGCCTTTAAGTTTAGTCAGCCGAGCATTATTTAATTTTGTAACGTTATTTCATTGACAGATGCGGATGAATGTACATCAGGTGCAGCACAATGTGATCATGGATGTATCAACACAGTCGGCTCATTCAAATGTACATGTAGAGAAGGCTACGACCTGAGCGTGGACCAGAAAAAGTGTAAAGGTTAGACACCGATCACTTTATTATAAAGATACATTATAAAATCCTGTATCTTTATCTTCCAGAAGAGCGAACTTTTTAAAAGAATTCAAATTTTAAAAGGAATCGCAATATAACTCTAGATAACAAAGACCAAGTTCATACTTCTTTCATATAGTATAGTCGATGTTTTATATTTTTCTATAACAATGCCGTCTTTTAGATGTTGATGAATGTACGACCAATCAGTATCCCTGTATGCAGAACTGTCATAACAATTTTGGTTCATTTACTTGCTCTTGTAAAATTGGTTTCCAACCACAAAAAGACGGGAGAACATGTGTTGGTGAGTCATTGACTGTAAAAAGTAGCTTATTTCAACTCAGTTTCTTCTTCGTTCTCTCTTAAAATATATATGAATAAAATCATAATTGATCAACAAAAATATTGTCATTTCTGCACAGCTTTATGATTAATTATGATTATTTTTAGCTATAGATCTGTGCGCAGTGAGAAATGGAGGGTGTGAACAAATATGTCAGAGCGAGGCTGGACAGCAGTCGTGTGATTGTTTCAGTGGTTATAGACTGAATACCGACATGACGACTTGCACTGGTTGGAGCGCAATTATCATGAATATTCGAGTCTTTAACGATATGATGATCAGAAAAGGATACGATAAACGATCATACTTTCACGGGATCATAGTTTACATTTATACTTTTAATTTCTGTCATTATTTTACTTAAAACACAGCTGGCAAGTTTTTGTAAAAAAAGCATATCAAATGAAATATAATTTGAGAAAATCTATAAATTTGAAAGTTTTATTCTTTCGATCTGATCCTCAAAAGCCCAAGTCGTTCCTACACGTTCTGGCATGACGTTCGTACAACGACCACCAAAATTGCGCGAAACGTAGCGCGAACGTTGTCAGGAAGCCGGGAACGTAATAAGAATTCACTGATACTTGTTGAGATCGTAGTAAGGGCGTCGACGAACGTGCCCGTACTTCGAGTCAACACGACCGTTTTGAACTAGACAGTCGTGTTGCGAACGCGCTGATAACAGATGTGTGAAGTACTACTTGCGAACCTATTGAGAACATATTGACGTATTAGAAACGTACAGCGAACGTAGTAGGATCGTAGACCGGACTGCTCAAACTTTTGCATATAATCATGTTGAGACCGTCACGTCTCTGCCGTTCCTACCACTTATTGGGTTTATGGCTTGAGAAAGTCAAAACAGACCTCGTCCAAACAATTTATATCTTGGACGTGTCATGATCCTAGCACAAACGCAGTAAGGACTTCAAAATCGTAGAATGAACGCTGTACTAGTTTGACTTAGTGTGAACTTGGGGCTGATCGTAGTGCCAACTTGACTAAACGTATTAAAGACTGGAAGGACTCGCTACTAACATATTACACGTACGGACGTAAAATGTTGTGTTACACACGTATTGGAGTCGTCGATTATTCTTTCTGAAAGCCATTCCAGGCGAAAAATGCCACGTTCTTACTGTGTTCATGAAATTTTTTAAGAACTTCAAGGATGTAGTAAGAACGTCTTGAGAGAACGTGTAAGCATGACAGGGGCTTTTTATACCTTATGAAGTCAATTCTAAAGATATCCTAGCCGTTACGATCGAAACATTCATTACAGATATCGACGAATGCACAGAATCGTTATCTGGTTGTGAACAAGATTGTAATAATACTGTTGGATCATTCATCTGTTCGGGTGAAAAGGGATTCCAGCGAGACATTAACAACAAAACCTGCTCAGGTTAGGGGTCATTCACACTAGATATGCTTAGCGATGTCTCTTATTTCAATTATCATTATTACTTCCAGATGCCCCCTCCATTTTGCATTAAGTTGTGATTGTACTAGTAGATGGAAATTTTAATCTACATTATTTGACAAAGTGGAAATAGAGAACTTAATTTTTAAGAAAAAATTTAACAGATGAGGATGATTGTGTTGGTGTTACCTGTCAGGACGGGGGATCCTGTGTGGATGGAATATCTTCATATTCTTGTGCATGCACATCAGGCTTTGACGGGCCACACTGTGAGACAGGTTTGTTTTCTTTCTATTGCTTTACGAGGTATACGCATCAGTGGCATCACACATCACAAGTTATAAGCATCAAGTAATCATTACACATGTAACTTGGGACTCAATTTAGACTTTTCGTGAAATTTTCTTCAAATCTTTAAAACATTTTCTTGTAAATTTCTAAAACATTTTCTTGAAACGTTCTTGAAATTTCTAAAACATGGGTCCTGTAGCATCATATCCCAGCCATCCTGGCAAGCTTTTCGGTACATTTTTGGACATCATAACTTTCACACTCTTTTACCATATTACAATTTTTAGATTGAGGATCACTGACTAGGGTTTAGTACCCGAAACGTGCATGTCTGGTTCATACTGTTAATTTATCTGCTCTAAAATGATGTTAATGAATTTGAAGACGTGAAACATTTCATGTTTATTTAATTTCATATTCTCATAAAGAGTTTAAATATATGGTTTGTTAGTCCCCTACCGGCCCACCAAAGAGGACTCTTAGTATCCTCTCCGTCTGTCTGTCCGTTTTCTGTCCCATTTTCAGTTTTCCGGACTTTTTTCGCTGTTGTTGCATATATTGAACTCATTTTTGGTATGTGGATATATCTCAATGTGATACAGATCAAGTTTGAGTTTCCTTTTGGTTGACCTAAATATCAAGAGTAATGGCCCTTGGACTTGGCAAATTTTATGAAAATTTAAGTTTTTCGGATTTTTTTTTTTTTTCGCTGTTGTTGCATAAATTGAACTCATTTTTGGTATATAGATATATCTCAATGTGGTACAGATCAAGTTTGAGTTTGCTTTAGATTGACCTAGTTCGGCCCTTGGACTTAGCAAATTTTATGAAAATTTCAGTTTTCCGGACTTTTCTTCGCTTCTATTACAAATAATGCACTGATTTTTGGTATATGAGTACATCTCAGCGTGATACAGACCAAGTTTAAGTTTGTTTTCCATTGGCCTATTTTTACAAGAGTTATGGCCCTTTGATTTAGCAAATTTCATGAAATTTTCAGTTTCCGGACTTTTTCATGCCTGTTATTGCAGATAACAAACTGATTTTGTGTATGTGTATACATTATAGTGTGATGCAGATCAGGTTCGAGTTTAATTTAGATTGACTAATTTACACAAGAGTTATGGCCCTTGGACATAGCAAATTTCGTGAATTCAGTTTCCCAGACTTTTCTCGGCTGTTGTTGCAGATAATGATGAATAGAGATGCAGGACATTAATTTATGCCGCCGGTAGGGGACTTATATCGCAAAGCGATCAATAATTAATTTCAGATAGAGATGAATGTCAGTCATTCAATGGAGGATGTGAAGAAATCTGCACCAATATGATTGGTTCATACAAATGTAGCTGTCCGACAGGATGAGCTCTGCTACCTGATGGACACACCTGCTCAGGTATGATTTTGCATGTAAACGTTCTTTATACTCCAACAAAACAGAATGTAAGAATGCAATAAAGGAGAAGGCAATTTTTGAATCTTTAAGGAATAAATAAAACCTGTGTTTGCAAAACTTGAATGCCCCCGGTGGCATCTTTGTTAGTATAAGCTCCATTCTCTTTACGTTGGTGAAAGGTGTCACAAGGTTTACAAAAATGTTAGTATCAATGGAAAAATCATGTGAAATATCCAAGCCATATCACTTTCCATTCAAAAATTATGCCCAACGTAAACGTTTTTGAAAGGTAGGTCAAAGTCAAGGTCACGAAGTCAAAAATTTTGGTATCAATGGAAATGTCTTGTCACAAGAAATACATGTGTGAAATATAAATACCCTATCACTTACCATTCAAAAGTTATGCCCAATGTTAAAGTTTTTGCCACGGAGAAATAGACAGACAAACAGACGGACTTGCCAAAAACTATATGCCCCTGAATCTTTGATCCCGGGGGCATAAAAAACTTCCATCAATTTTGGATTCTTTATGGAGAAAAAGAATTCGATTCTATTGAAGACTGCAATGAGGTACTGCATAGATTGTTTCTAATCTTCTGCGTTTGTTACTATGCTTTTAAAATGGGGATCTTTTGCTTACTGTCATATACACGTATTATATGAAACTTTGTTTTTAAAATACTTCTATTTCAAAAAATGATTTTTCAATAATAGTATTAGATACCAAAACTGTAGCAATTTCTGGAAAATATAAATGTAGTTCTACATTGTTTAATTTATTGATAAAAACAGAGAAACATTTCTTTTTAGGAGGAACACAGTTAGAATCGATATTCAAGAGGTTGAACTTGCCCAGAAATCTGTTGCCTAAAGGATGCCACTCATTGACATTACACACTTCAGTTGGCGGGAAATCGCTGCCCCTTACATTGTTATCAACCTCACCATGGTACACGAGGACATCTAACTCTGATGTTGTAGTGACAGGGGGAGTTGTGATGGTTAACGCTGCTTCATCATCAGTCCCTGTGTCTTTAGCAGGAGTAGAACTTGACCTCAGCCGAAGCACGTCCATCATAGAACAATATAAAGGCAGATCTTTTGCTGATTTGATTCATAGTTCGGCAGAAGTGATTGATACAAATGCTTGTATAACCCAAAATATGTCATCGCGTGATATATTAGAATTCATCTCCTCCGATTCCCTAATTAATACCATGTTTGACATACTTCTACCATTACTGCCCTCATGGCTGGTCATAGAAAAAGCACAAATTACAAATGGTAGAAACAGACGTTCAACCTGGAATCCACATCATAGTGTCCACAGACAGAAGAATGGTTTGGTTGACATAAACAATTTGAACACCCAGGTAGTACTTGGGGAGCAAGTGGAGAATCTACAGTTCTGTAAAGGCGCTCCGGTAAAGCCGGGAAACAGATACTCTGTCTTACAGTTCCAAACACATTTTTCTGTCGAAGTCTTTAACAACAAAATCTTCCTTCCTCTTCCAATACGAAGCGAAAAATTTTGCCTTATAGTGGATATATCTGAGCCAGGTTCAGTGTTTCTGATGATTCCCGAACAGTCACGCGATCTTTTCCTCAAATTAGATATATTTAAGATGTGGAAGGAAAAGAATGGCCTTTACGTGAAACCAAGAGGCATCGGCCTATCTCTTGTTCAAGGTGTACAGGTACCATCCCGTCACAAAGAACTGGCACTGTGGAATGGTGATCATATATTCAAATATCTGTAGGTATAGATTTAAAGATTTACGAGTGCTCTTATCCCATTGAAAAACTCTTTCATTCATATGTTATAAATTGATAATTGATCAAGGCTTTTTAAAACAATTTCAGAATACGAAAAGAGGCCAGTGTTTGGTTGGGAGGAGATATGACATATTCTAATTCAGTCCTCACAGTTGATGCCCCAATGGATATGTTCCTCACTCTGCCTAGTGTACAAGATGTAGGTCTGTTGACTACTATCTAATTTAAAATCACATTGATGAAACGCATGTATAGTGTAATGATGTATTTTAACTGATATCTATTATCTGGTGGTTATCCATATAGCTCACTGCAAAATGATATCGGTCATGGTATATTTAAGAAATAATAGATATAACATATACTGTAGTAAAAGAAAGGAGGGGATCTCCAACAACACCTAGTTGCAGCATCAACAGCAACCTCCCAAAACACCCACTGCAAAACACAAAAATGTAAACGTCTTCAAATTGAATAGCATCATTTAAGAACAGATAAATTGGCAACGTGGACCACGCACAGAAAGAGACGCAGTAGTACAATGAACGTCAAATCACAGAAAAACATAAAACACAAATGACTACACATAAACCAACGAGACCAATGGGCAAACGGTGCCGACTTAGGACGGCCATCTGCCTCGTGAGTAGCAGACGGTGTGGTTATCCTGGATTACGTGCGCACAACCCTCCCACTATTCCGATTACCCAGAGGTCTCGAAGAACGTACAATTGTGGTGTAAAACAACCACGGTAAAGTAAAGTATCAGTATTATCATGCATTGATTCTCATTTAATTATCAAAATCGACATGACGTCATTATGAAAGTATCTGTCATGTATTGGTATTCGGGACAAGAGGGTATCTCCAACAACACTCGGTTCGGCAACACAGTTGCAATACCCACAGAAAAACCTCAAAACACCCAATACAAAAACACATATTCTAATATGACTTCATTCTTTTTCCCTATTAAGACAACAGACGCGAACCGGGCTCTTATTCTTCAATATAGGCCCTATAGCGATAAGCCACGCCTACCCATTTTGTGAAAGCAGATAAACCGTCAGGAACTTGTTTTTACCAAGAATCGATTTTGTCGTCTGTGTTTCATTGATGTCTAAGTTAAAATAGAAATAAAAAATGACAATCCGGGCTCTATTGTCTCATAATTCCCTCGCGTCCTCAGTCAATCACATCAGAGCCCGGATTGTCATTTTTTATTTCTTAAGTAGACATGCACAACAGAAGATGCAAAGGGACAATGAGCATCAAGTACAACATAGAAACATGAAACACAATAACTATATTTAAACCAAAATAACCAATGGGTAATCGGTACCGACTTGAGACGTCAATCTGCCATGTCAGTAGCAAATGATGTTGTTTTCCGGATTACGTGTGCATACCCTCCTGTTACCAAGAGGTCTGAAAAAAAAGAAAGTGTCCTTTTCCGCTGATATGATTTATAGCAGTATATACATGTACGATACATGCACTTGCTTTGTGTTCAATTTGCTTATTAGACGAATATGCGATCGATCAGCGGTATTTAGTTTAATATTTCTCTTTAATATATCCACTATCCAGCTGAAGTTATATTAAAAGTGAGGTTTTCACCGGTTTGTGTTTGACTTTCATTTACTCAACTCAATAAGGTCTGAAAAGTGATCCTTGTCGTGTACGTATTAATAAAAACGCTCCATTAGAATTGGAAACTATATCATGTTTAGCGTTTGTGGTCGTATATTTCATATATTACAATATGAATTCAAAAATAAGTTGATGGTTTGATTCTATGGATAGCTTTTCCTTAACGTCAAATCATAAATTTAATTGTAGATGTTGATTGCATTGTTTATTGAGGAATGGAATGCTTTTGTAAAAGCCAAAGCAACTGGAAATATTACATTAAAGTTCAAACTAATGGGAAAGAACTACACACTGTTTCTGCAAGATCTACTGACATTAAACCTGGACATGTATATGTCAGTTGGAGGTAAGATGAAAATATTAAGGACGATTTTTAAAATTCAATATTTGGCCTTTTTGCTACATGTATAATGTTATGATTTGCCTTGAGCGTTTTCTGATCACTTAATACAGGTACACAGCCAAGACAATGGTGTGGTCAGTCTGCAAATCCACCAGGAGTTTTCTTCTCTGCTCTGCTTAAGATTAACCCCTTTAAGGATGTGCCTATAGTTGGTGATTGGTTGTTTGATAATACCCATAAGGTGTATGCCTTTGCAATGACTGATCCAGCTGGAAGGATAACTTCCAATATGACTATAGACATTAAGAACGATATTCTCCAAATTAAAGATGTTGTTTCAAGATTCAAGTCCTTACTAGATACCGAAATAGGTCGACTGCAGTCTCTTGTTTCAATTAATACTTTCTTGGTGATAAAAGAACTGTTTAAAAAACTGATTCTATTTGAAAGTGACATAATTCAAGTCATGGCAAAATGGAAAATCAGTAGATGGAGAATATCTGACGTCAAAGATGTGCTGAAGAGATTTTGGAAGAACCTCACTGATATGAAGGATCTTACAAGACAAATCCTTGATCAGCTGGAACACTATGTTGATGCCGTCGTTCTAAACTTTAGATCTTATATTCAAAATGAAATTGATATCATTACGAAAAACATAGCAATTGCAATTGGTAAACTCAGATCCCAAATAAGCGATGCCCTCAACAAATATTCTGCATTTGGATTAAAATACAGAACAACGATAACTATTTTTGGACTGGACATTGTTGGAGTTGATCTTGAAGCTGTTTATTCGGCAGATTTCCTGATGAGATGTAGTAGATTTGAAAAGGTTAGGAATTTGTTGAAAGGAGAAGAAGCCTTTAGAGCTTTAGGAAGAATAAGTATGGGACGAAAGCTCGGTTACTTCATCTCTGCTCAGTTTGGTGGTGGTATAGGTGTTGCAATTTCAAAGTCGTCTGATAAGGTGGTCGTTCAGCTCAATGCATTTGTGAGTATTTTAGGAATAAGATTTACTGGAGATTTGTTTATAACGAAAAACAGTTTATCGACATATGTTGAGGGAAACGTATGGGGAATATTTTTGGCTCAAATTGATATTCAAGCAGAAACGGGTAAAACATGGAATCAGCTATTATTTAATGTACGCGGAAGATTCGTAGCAAAAGCTAAACGAAAGAAAAGACAAGTCAAAACAAAAAGCAAATTATTTCAGGCAAGTTACCTTGATGCCTTGAAAACAGCCGTTCGCAGGACTGCTGATTGGGCAAAGCGTAGGTTGTCTGATGCTCAGGACGCATTAAAAGCAGGCGAAAAAGGGCTGTCGAAGGCTCAAAACTGGCTGGACGAGAGAAAAAAAGATATGCGAAGAGCAAACAAGGCCTTCGATAGAGCTGTTGAAAACCTACAGGGAGCAAAAGATAAGTTAGAGGCGGCTAAGTTACCGTTTAAAAGAGCCATGGAAAAGCTTAATGCTGCTCAAAGAAATATAGATAGACTCTGTCGAATACGATCATGCCGGACACTGTGTCTTCCGGGTCTGAAATGCAAAATATGTTGGTTAAGAATTGGATGGTTTAAAATACCGTACCCTTGCTGTAGATTTACTACATGCATGCTTAGTTTCCCTGATCCGATTTGTGTTGCATTGAATATCGTATGTAGAATAGTAAGAGGAATTGCATACGCAGCACTTGAGGCAGCTAAACTTTTTGTGAGGGTTCCTATGGCCGCTTTAGATATAGCAAAATGGGCAGTTTCAGTCGCTCAATTTGCAGTTGATAAATCCAGGGTTGTATTGAAAGTGGTTGAGGTCGTGATAGAGATCGCTAAAATTGGCCTTGAAGGCGCAATATCAGTCCTACGAATCGCCAGAGGAGCGTTAGAAGCAATTAAAATTGCCATTGGAGCTGCAGCTAAAATTCTTGAATTTGTGATATCATTCGGGTTGCAGAGCTTAGTTGATGTTAAGAACTGTGGTTTCGACGTTCAGTTGTCTACAGTTGATCTCCCTGCGTTTGAAGTAGGTTGTGACGTTAATTTGTTTAAGTTAGGCTGGATTCCAGTTCGTATGAAAATAAACTTCAAGAATCCTATCGCAAGTTTGTGGAGTGCAGCAAAAGCAACAATAGATGCAGTGGCTAAAAATTTGAAGAACATTTTTGGAAAACGAAAACGTCGTGGCATTGCGTTTGAAACAAGTCATCAGATTCTGAGAGCTCTACGAAAAGCTCGCTCTGTAGGAAATGACACTGATTTTCTTCAATTTCTCAATGATACTGCTGTTCTGTTTAATAATTCTATCGATATCACAAATGACTCAGTCGAACTTGATGGTGTTCATACAGAAAATTATAGTCTTGATTATGAAAACAGACGACTTTTATTTGAAAGAAAATGTAATCTTCTTACGGCACATTTGAATTTCTTAAAGGATGCAATTGGAACTTTATTTGATTTAGCAAACGAGACAAGAGAATCAATGGCAATATTTTCTTACGCTGAAAGTAATTTAGATAAATACAATATGAACAGTATTGGCGAAAACATGACTCTCGAAAATGCAAATATCAGTGTACATTATGCCAAGCACTACAACCTTACAAGAGAAGACTTGGAACAAGCAATGAGAAATGCAAAACAAGTGATAATTGATGATGAGTATCTGCAGGACATTGAAGAGGTAGCATCGTCATCTAAAGCAACAATGCAGGCTGAAGCAGACAGTGTAGACATTAATATGTTTATCAATAGTTGGATGACGGCTTTGGAAAACATCACAACGGATCATTTCAACGTAATCGATTGTGTTGATTTCAGGGATTGCTTACTTTATTCACTATCTGCTATGTATGATTTATTCTCAGGAGACGAGCAAAGCAATATATCAGATATAGAACCAGTCTTGGACGAGATTGCTGAAAATATCTTTAGCATTGTCCAGAATTCTACTTTATCTCTAGATGAAATATACAACAACACTCACGATTCGAAGAAATCACTGGCTCTTTTAGATAACTTTAACGTATATTGTTCCAAGCCACCTACTTTTACATCGTCATTAGCCAATGTGACTGTTTACGAAGGAGGTAATGCAGTTTTCGTCTGTAACGTCACAGCTTCACCAAACCCAAGCGTCTGGTGGTTCAAAGACGATGACTTGATAGACGGAGCGACTGAGACAAAACTAGAAATAAGGAATGTGTCAATAAAAGATGTAGCCCGTTACAGCTGTATGGCAGGAAATCTCGTGGCAAATCTGACGTCAAACAAGGCTGATCTTTTTATTGCAGAAAATATACATAGTAAGTCATTGAATGATCATACTTAATATCAATTGACTCTTCCGAACGCGGGAAAAATTTAAGAAATTCCATGATGTCACAATGCAATTTCGATGTTTGACCGAGGTTCGAAGCTTGTTTGTCCGAGGTCATCTCTTTCTTTCTGTACAAAAAGCATTATGACGTTACGAAATTTTGCATTTTTTTCCCGCAATCGGAAGGGTCAATTCTCTGTAAGGACGAAAATATTTTGGAAATAGCATGTCTTGGATTTTTATGATTTTCTCTATAATTGGTATGCATAATGCACTGAATACAAAAATACCAATTTATGAAAATAAATTTTCCGGTTGCCAAGGTCTGTCTATTTATGCATGTAGCACAAAAAATGGTCAAATAAGTCATCCTTGGTTATTATGTTGCCATGGAAACAATTGTTAGAGCTTATTGGTAGTAACAACTTATAATCTTTAAAACCTCTTTTTTAGAAAAATTAATTGTTGAAATTTCTTTCAATTAGCCGAATCCTATCAAATCAAAATCTGTCGAAAATTGCCATAAAATAAGGTCAAATTAAGGCCTATTTTTGTCCAATTTTTACCATTTATAAGCAAAAATAACACAAAATGTTAGGCTGATAACACCATCACTGTTGTCAGAACAAAATAGATTTCATGTAACAAATATAATCACTGAAAAAAATAAGTGAGACCTTGTTTTGTTTTCCTACATTTTGAGGTAAAAAAAAACTATATCTTTTCGAATTGATTTTTATCATGGTTTAAATAACTTATATTGCTTAAGCTTTTTGTAGGAACTACAGAAGAAATTATTCTTTATTTGAGCACTTCCAATATTTGTCAAGGTCTTTGACTCTAAGACCAAGGTCAATTCGAAATATAGGTTCCAATTTCAAAAACATTTGCATTTTTGTTGTTATTAATTGTTACTCATTTTAGGCTTGACTGTCATATATTTCCATCAAAAATATTTCTTTTTAAAGTTAAGACCGATAGGTGGAAAATCATTACAATTTTTAGTTCAGAACATTTCTCCTAGAAAAGTAAGCCCCAGACAAAAATCATGATAATCTCACATTTTTATATGTATGTACGAAATACTAGCTACAAATCAAGGATGTCATTGATTTTGAGATTTTTGCAACTTTGATCAATAAATAAGGGATATATCCAAATCACTTTGTATGTGTTTGTTTTGCTCAATAACAGAATTTTGCCAAATTTTGTGAATTGCATTCAAAAAGACATTGACATTGGATCTTGTGACCTTGAAAGTTTTTAAGATGATTTTGTAATCAATAATGCTCTTTTATATGCACTTATAAATAGGAACTTAAAAATATGTAACGGACAGCTAAAATTTACCAATAAATTACCCTATGTATAATAGCACTGAACAGAATGTCACCATGGTAACTATTTTTTATACCCTTTTGAATAAAATTGTGAAGAGGCCCCACTCAAATTTTAACATTTTCTTAAAGATCGAGGATTAAACTTAACTTAAAGATAAATTGCAGTAGAAATCAAGTTAGCCTGACATTTTATTTAAATATCATTAAAATTGAGCAAAATCATGTTAAATTAGGAGCTTTTTCGGTCTTAAATATAGCTTCTTCAAAACAGGTTTATATCTTCATTTTGAGCATATTGACAATAGGAATAGCGGGTGGAAGCATACTTCTTGTGTAGTATTTATACAATGGAGAATATAAAGAAAAAAATTAAGGAAATTTCAGTTTACTATAATAGCTGTTACCATGGAAACGAGCCTTGTGAAAATGCCATGTTATAAGTATTCTACTGATAAGTAAAATTTTAAACATGGTTTCCATGGCAACGAAAACTTAATTGGTAAAAAGGAAGTTTTGTTTTGTCTCAGTACATCATATACACCTTCCATACCAAAAATCTCCAAAATTTCCACGTGCTATTGAAATTCTTTTAATCCTAACAGAGAACTGCTATTAAAAAGTAGCATATACTGGCAGATTTATCCAGCTGGGTTTAGGGAGAGATTCTATTGTCAATCCGAAAATTATAAGGAAAGAGGATGGAAATTTATGAAATTGAGGACGTATGAGGAAGGGAGGGGAAAGTGGGAGGTGAGAACAAATAAAGCATAAACATCCTTTCCTAATCTTTGACATCGCCGATCTTTTGAAGGGGAAAATAAAAAAAAATCATTCAATAATGGATTATGATTATGAAAAATGGCCTATTCTGGAAAAATCACATTTCTATCTATTTCAAACCATCTCCTAGAATAAAAAAATCTAAATTTACATGTAGTTACAAACATAGCAAATCAGTCTCAAATATATTGCCTGTTTATTTTGTTCATAAACTTCTTTAATGTTTAACGTCTTTAAAACCAATAGCATCATTTAAAACCTGATAAATTTACAGCATGGACCAGACATGCACGTTTCATTTCAATCAATGTGTCCCTAACGATTCGACACGCAATTCTGTAAGAAAATAAGTGAGTTTAGTTTCCACTTTATTATAAATATACAAAACAAATATGAAATAAGTAGTGAAAGATATTCTTCTAGGACTAAAAAGAATTTTTAGGATCATAAGGTAAGATTACTCTGTGTAAATTCTTGGGCAATGTATGCTAGCAGGAGATACTGACACTCTCTGGATGCCTGATCTCTATTCCTGTTGGGGAAATTCAAATCTGTTTACAGTAGTAAATTGTTCAATTTCATTGCCTTTATTTTCTTGTTTTTCCGGTTTGTGTGCTTTCGGATTATCATTTTTCGATGTAGGCTGTGTCCATATTTTGCAAATGCACTTTGATTTATTTCAATTTCTGATCATTTTTACTGAAGAGAACCTCTAATGATGAATTCTTATCCAAGGCATGCATGTCTAAAAGCGCACCGCAAGTGGCTGCTTTTGTATACTTAATCGTTTCATTTTACTCAATAACTTGCTTGTTTCTGAGTGAATATAACGATGGTGACTCATTACGTGTTCGCACATAAAACTGCGCATGTAGAACGTCACGTAATAGACGATTCTAACGTCACCGCGTCTTATGCATTACGTTATGACGACGGCAATGTCACATTCGATAAAGCGTTATTTATAGTGTTCGGTTTAAAAATCTACGTAGGTCATACCGAGTATATCATCATTGATGATTGAAAAATAAGATATCGAAAGTGTAGTTTAAATTTAAAAAATTGAAGAATAAGTAGGGCCGGCGTGACTTGTTTTGAAAATCGGGAATTTCATATGGAGAAATACGTCCGCTTTCTCGCCATTAATATTAATGAACAAAATCACGTGACTTTGACGTTTCCACCAAAAGTTCTAAAGATGGAAAGCAGTAACAATGATGATTTCCCTTATATGCACCCCTTTTAGTTTTTATCATAACACGATTATCTAAAGATAGAATTCCCGTTGTCTACGAAGTATGTGGAAGCACTAAAATTCAAAGTCAATCCATCCTTACTACGAAATCCCTCTACAGTGTAAGGGAAAATGAGCAATTGCATGAATTCTTTAATAAAAAGGCGGAAAATATACGCAATATTCAACAAAGATGCCTATCTGATCTTATTCTTTGTATCTAGAGGAAAAAGATCTACCCATGGCAAGTCGCGTATAGGAAAGTTTCATATGAGGGCTGCTTGATACGTTGTGAGCCTCGGTTTTCTGGAATGCAGAAGGTATTCTGCTGATAGCCGTGGAAACGGCCAACGACAATTGGGTTATTTTGTTGGTTGGGCAGTTACGCTTGATAAATTAGAAATCGAAATTTAGGATATGACCGGCACGGATCGGCAAGCTTTCCAGGGGATTACTGATAATGAATGACTCAAATAAAGCAACACTAAACGATCGGCAATCATATTTTACCTTGTTAAGCCTTACTATCAATGATACGGCCGGAATTATTCTTGCCCACGCTTCGTCTCTTCGAGCGTCATGATGTAATGTAAACGTCTTCAAATTGAATATCATCATTTAAGAACAGATAAATTGGCAAAACGTGGAACTTTACATTCATGCGTCAAGTCAAACATGTGACACCGCTTGGTTGTCTCCATAACAACGTTCATACATATGGATCGATGTGTCGAGATATCAAAAACCTGCATGACGAGCGATGTTGTCTTTTTACAAGTCCTATTCCTTATAGCATTCAACATTCAGAAGGAATTCAACATTTATTGTACTTAGTGCTACACATTTAACCTAGAATGTAGAACTTGTAAGAGGGTATTCAATGTAAATATTTGAATGTAAACGTCTTCAAATTGAATAGCATCATTTAAGAACAGATACATTGGCAACAATACAATATTTACTATAATATATAATATATATATATAATTATACAATAATTAAACGAGATTAGCGTAAAACATCCCTCGGGGGTATAATTCGTCACTTTACAGAGTTTAGTTAGTCTTTCACTGTATCTGACTTATTCGTTGAACACTAAGCGACCCATTTATGGAATCCTGGAACATAAAAGCACTGTATAGATATAATGTAAAAATTAATGATAAATGTGTGACCAAGTTAGATATTGAGAAAATATGTTACATAAAGAGTTATGCGCCTTTAGAGTTTACATTGAACTCTATGGAAAAAATGTTTCTTTTTCTTAAAAATTTTAACAGAATGATCGGTCATCAGATATCGATTGGTAAAATTAATTATAAAAAAAATATATATACTATCAAACGTCGCTGAAAAATCAAACGTTCAACAATAATTTATTTTCGATATGCTCTTCAAGAGGAGATAATTCCTAAACATGACCCTATACAAAATATTTCTTGTTTCAATATCTACTGGGATAGTATAAAAGTTTTTTAATATATCATATGACACAAAGAAATATTTAAATTATGAATTCACCCGATGTTGATATTTTTGGCATAATTTCTTTCATTACCCATTAAATACCTTAAATCCAGGTCTGTTTTCTACATATTCAAATGGAAATAAGACATCATCTATCTGATGTCTGTCTTACAAGCTATCGGTCAGTAAAATAGCTAGGTTTTAAGCGCTTATACGCCTTTTCAACACAAACGTATTGTAATTAGCACAATGAACCCTGACAAACACGACACCGTCAATTCTTCGACTATTCGAGAACAATTCGTATTAAGCCCTTTTTAAAACAAACTTCACTATACGGATACGTATTTGTATGAATGAAGATTAAAAAATTCTCGGATATTTATGTCCTTTATTAAAATGTTTCGACGCTATGATTTGTAAAGTAAAAGCTAGCTATGACGTCATCATGGTCATGAAAGGTACGTTCGACGCTTTATCTTGCTCTTATATCAACACGGACCTAATATATGTTTTAATATACCAATTGAAAGATCAAGATTTATACATTCGTTCTGTCATACTTTGAGAAAAACTTTGATATTTCTTTGAAGTGAATTTTCGGGGTCAAAATACAAAATTTCTTCATTTTCTCATCCTTTACATTAAAATGATAACGCTTATGCTTCCCTAACATATAGTGATTTTCTTTTATATCTTTGTTTTTTATTCAAGAAAATGTTTCATTATCATTGAAAATGTCAAAAATCACCCAGTTACATTCCTTCCTCAATTCTTAGTGTTTTTGTCTGAAAATGGGTGATTTTTGTCTAAAATAGCTCCAGAAATTCCCATAATCTATTTTTAGCTTTAACTCGAAATTTTTAGCACGGACCTTGACATTTTGATATGTAGAATTAAAGTATGAAAAGTGTTCTTTATATGTAGCCCATTTTTTTTAAAGATGAATACTCCTTATTGTTAGAGTCACCATCCTTAATACCATAAATAATTGTGTATCTTCTTTCAGATATATCCACTTGTAGTATAGACAACGGTGGATGTGACCAATTATGTACAAACATGGTGGGAACAGTACATTGCACTTGTAATGAAGGATACAAAATCAGCCCAGTCGACAAGACAAAATGTGAAGGTATCTTAAAGGTTCTATTTTGACATACTGACTTTATGATTATTTTATGTCTTGAAATAGTATGAACGGATAGGACATACGGCGATCTTGTAATAGGATATGATATCGCTCTTTCCAGAGTGATCAGTGACATTCTAGATTGTGATTCAATGGCTGTCCACATCATAAATCAAGACATCTTATCCGGATATCTACATCAATATGTACATGTACATCGAGACAATCACCGAATATGACAAGTTTTCAAGCCACTTTTGCGACGGATATTGCATGCAAACAGGAGACGATGACTCATTTCGACTTTTACGAAATGAGAGGACAAAACAGAACATTTCTTACTCGTATATAAGTACATGAATTTATATATAAACTCTCTTTATGACGTTGCCACATTTTCTTTTCCTTTCCTGTTTTCTCATCATATTATCCTTTATTACCTTTTCTTCTTATTTTGTAGATATTGACGAATGTACAGAGTTGCAACTTGGATGTGTATCTTGCAATAACAGTGATGGTAGCTTTTCATGTTCATGTGCGACTGGACACATATTTGACGGGCAAAACAAAATATGTGTAAAGGGTAAGTGTTGACCTTAATTTATTACTTTATCACATTTTGTGTTTTGTGTTTGACATTCATTCACTTATGATTGTTTAAGTGCTTTCAGCATAAATTCTTACTTGATCAGTATAAACATCAAAGAAGTACCTAACCGTTATTCAGTGTCAAAGTCGAGAAGGTAAGGCAAAATCGTGAGAATTTCCATCGAAACGGTTGCGAACCACGGAATGAACAACATTCCAAACTTATTTCTCTTGGACAGGTTATGACATGTGTGCTCTAATCAACCTTGACTGCTCCCAAACGTCTGGCTGCCGTGTTGACGAGTCTGGAGGGATGTCATGCTATTGTGACGATGGGCTTGTGCTGTCTTCAAGCGGAACCAACTGCATTGGTGAGGCAATTTTTACATTATTTAGGCAACATTAATATCATTGAAATATTTTTCATTCATGAAAAACTCAATGGGAACAGTCGTTGAAGTTTTCACTGAATTTCCCTTACTAGTCTTACCCGTAAAGAGTTAAAACCTGACGCGTAATGAATTCAGTCCTGAAGGCAAAAACATGAGGGAATTTAGATCTAGACAATAAAGAACTTATGTCAAACTGATATACAATCACTCAATCTTTGCAAGATACGCCTCAATGAAAAGAATGAATTCTTTCATTGTAGCTGGAAATACGATATGTTGATGTTTGCTTAAAATTTGAAAAATGTCCAAAAGGATCCCCTCTTCAAAAGTATTTTCATCTGGAAACGCGGCATGGATAAGAAAACTAAGTGCAATCTGTATAGATTTGATCAGTTGGAGTATCATAAAATATGTTCAGGTTGAAAGATACGACAACGTGCATGTCTGGTCCACGTTGCCAATTTATCTGTTCTTAAATGATGCTATTCAATTTGAAGACGTTTACATTTATACCACTTGGTGAGTGTCACTGCTGGTGGACCAGGAGTCCCCGAGGGCACATGTAGCCAAGTTCGATCAATTTCGGTTGATCGTTTCTTCAACGCATTCTAAATTTCTGTTATCAAAATTTCATGAAATTTCTAAAAAGTGGGTCCTGTAGCATCATATCCCACCCATCCTGCTACGTCTTTCGGTACACTTTTTCGACATAGTAACTTTCATACTTTTTTGGCATATTACATTGTTTAGATTTAGGATCACTGATGAGGGTTATGTACCCGAAACGTGCATGTCTGGTCCACGTTGCCAATTTATCTGTTCTTATATGATGCTATTCAATTTGAAGACGTCTACATAGAAACGAAGGTGTGTTGGCGGTTGTTTTTTTCTGTTTTCGAAAATGCTCAATAAAGAATATTTTCTTTGAGGAACTAAAACAAAATTGTATTTATGTGCACTCGTCCACTGCACATTTATCATAATAATTGTCAGTGCTCTGATATTGATAATGTGTGAAGAAAGTTTAACATTTTATTAAAAGTCTTTTCCAATAATAAAATTAATATCTGGTGGACAAATGAAGGAATGCTCATTTTATTACTACTTCTTTGAAGAACACAAGCATGTTACATGTAAGAAGAAGCTGACTCATTTAAGTTATTTAATGCTTTGGATTCTGCGTGTATATGTGTGGGGGTGAGGGGGACGGTGTGTGGGTATGGGTGTAGGTGTGTGGGTGTAGAAGTGGGAATATTTAAGTATTATTAGCTTCTCCTGTATCACTTGAATGATTTTGATAATGTTTTGATTTGGATTTGTATACAAAATATACTCAAGGTCCCCTACCACAATTATGGTTGGGAACCAAATCGCTTCAGGAGACGATCCAGAGTGGGGCCAAAGTTGTAAAAAAAATGCACAACAATAAGGATAAATGACAATCATGAAAAAGTATGATAACATAGTTTTATACTCTTAGGCTAGTATAAAAGTACTTCAGAAGCCTTTGGGTAATTTGTGATAATGCTAAGAATGTACATGGATGTCAGAATGTACATGGATGTCAGGTACTGAGGTCACCATTGTGGCCCCCTTAGATTTCTTATTTGCCGTCACTTGAACGTGTTTCATCATCAATTATTATACCTTTTTTTCAATACCTACATTTGATTAATTGCTGAAAATTCCAATTGGAAAGATGGCGTTTCATCGTTCCCAATGTTCCTTTACATTAAAAAACCGTAAGAAGTGAACTGTGTATCTTATGTGACATTTTAAAACGAAATGGATTTTCTTTTGGTTTAGGTTTTTCCGAAATTTCATTTGTATTTTAGGAAAAGGGAGTTCTCTCTTTGCGAACGTATTGCTGAATCATACACCGTCTTTGTGTCTCCTTTTCCTCATTGTTTTCTACTCTGATCAATGCGATGTCGTCATACATGAATGAGGGATCTCCTTTTTATATTGTAATCTTTCTCTGTTAGGTATATCATGTGTCCATGACTGGATGTATCATTCAAATATGGATAGTATCGCAAAGAATTCTACAACTTGTATTTTACAGAACGTAAAATATTTTTTTCTGTTTTTTTTTTTGTCACTGTAAATTGATAAAGCTGAAGATGTGAAATAAAACTTACAGATATCGATGAGTGTCAACAGAATGTGTGTGACCACACATGTACTAACACGTTTGGAAGTTACACATGCTCGTGCCGTGTAGGCTATCAGCTACAGTATAATGAGTGTGAAGGTAAATAATTATCATCAAAGTCTTTGATGCATGTCCATATGCATGTTCCCTTTAAACATAATCTTTGTCATCAATAATTCGGAAGTGTTCAAACTCTGTACCTTCATGAAGAAAATCCAAAACCAATTTTTCCTGCACAAGACACTTGTTTCATATTAAATTCTCATCAGTGATGCTTCCAGTGGAGCAACCAAAATTCATCTAAGTAGCGCCTTCTTTTATTTTTTGAATTTAGATTTGTACATTTACTTTACAGAGAGTGTGCGGCTCCAAATTTCCTGTTAAGTTTCAGTAAGATATAAAAATAAAATGTATATTCAAAATAGCATAGGAGGGATGGTGATAATATGTCAACCTCCTTTAATTTCGGTGATAGTTTTGAATGGAATGCCTTTCGAAATAACAAAATAATATCTATGATGCCAAAACAAAGCTTCTTGCAGGCGACAGAGCTGGAAAGAAGTAATTAATACACTTCTACACATCAGGTCACGGGGAACGATTTTAACTGCTCCACACTGCAACATGAAATAAGTGTTTATTAATGATAATAATAATAATAATAAGTAATAGATCAGTAAATGAAAGTCAAACACAATCCAATAATCAATAGGGACACCTAACTTAACTGCTAAACTTGTGACTATTATGACAGTATGAGGTTAATTGCTTTTATTAATAAGCTCAAACCCAATAAGTCTCACGTAAATGCTCAAACGGATAGGCAAAAGCTACCAAACTTCATCAATTAGTTGTTTTTAACTATTAATTTTTCATTAATTTGATTCCATAGCATGCCAGTTCCCGTTCTGGGGTCAAGATTGCAGTAATGTATGCAACTGTGCCGCTGCCACCAGTTGTGACCCCATTGAGGGATGTTTGTGTGAGGATGGTTGGCAGGGTGAGAACTGTGACATAGACGTAGATGAGTGTCAAATTTATCCTAATATATGTAATAACACAGTACAGAAATGTTTTAATGAAGAAGGATTTTACTCATGTCTGTGCCCAGATGGATACACGGAGGCTGATGGTGGTAGTTGCATTGGTAATTGAAAACTATACTTGTTTTAATATAGATGAAGCTATAAAATTTAGGAATTTGTAACAAAATATCAATTATCATTTATGAATCAATTCATTGAGCTGAGCGGACTATCAAACTTTTTTTTTATTCCTATACACACTGTGTCATTATTATTTCTTAGCTAGCTCTTTCTTTCATAGATATAAAAGAATGCTCAGAGATCGAAACACAGTGTTCCCAAATATGCAATGAGCTGGAAGGAAGCTTCAGCTGTGACTGTTACAGTGGATATTACCTTGATACTGATAATAAAACTTGTATAGGTAAATATATTGTTGTCAGTTATCAAATTCGAAATACAAAAAAATCTGAAATTCTTACTTTACATTTCTATTTTCACATGTTTGCATTATTGTTTCAATAGGTATTAAAGAATGTTCTGAGACACCGTCTCCATGCAGCCAAATTTGTAGAGAAACGGAAAAGGGCAACACGTCCTGTAAAGGTATCACAATTTAATGAAGTAATATACATGTAGTCTTATCTCACTGTCTCTATTCAATATCTATATTTCTGAATTAGATCTCCCTTCAATATGTTGCTTATTAAAACTCTACAATTCGCAATAGAATTTTCGATAAAATGCCAACTTTAGTAAGTGTTCCACTATAATTCTGTCTAGAAATATGACGTACACACTTACCAAAAAAAAAAAAACCAGCAAATCAAAAGATACTTTGAAACTTCGCTATACAGGAATACTTTAGATTATATTTGGTCTATAAAAATTGCAAGGGATGTGATTGACAAAATGAAATCTAGTAAGGATCCCGGACCTGAGCCATTTTGGATATAACTATTACATCGGTTCAGTCTTTTACTAAACTTTAATTCTAAGTAAAACTGAAATTAAACAAGAGCCCCAGGGGGCACAACGCTCACCTTATACCCATGCACGCTCTAATTGACATACTGACATTGAATACTGATAGTGCCAGTACCAGGATTTTAGCCCACAACCTTTCTAAAAAAGATTTTTGCCGGATGCAGAGAAGTTTTTTTTTTCCAGACAACCTTTAAAAGTACAAACAAGAGGAAATAGTCACATTTCAAAACAATAACTTTTTTACTAATTTGAAAAGATGGATAATGCGATCCAAAGCCATATGCCCAGCTAGTATAGTTCGATTATGCAACATCAAAAATAAAATCATTTTGTAAAATTCCACATTAACGTACAACAGAAAAAGAATAAAACAATGAAATGATTTCATAAATTAAGTTTATTTAAAATTGAACACCAGACCTTTCATTATTGATAGCTAGGATGCCAGAAAATAATAAAGCCTGTGTTTGTGAAACACGAATGCCCCCGGTGGCATCTTTGTTGGTATAAACACTATTTTCTGTTAAGTATGTGAGAGGTTAGGGTCAGAGTAATGTTGGTATCAATGGAAAGATCTTGTCACAAGGAATACACATGTAAAATATGAAAGCCCTATCACTAACCATCCAAAAGTTATGCCCAATGTTAAAGTTTTTGAAAAGTAGGTCAAAGGTCAAGGTCAAGGTCACGAGGTCAAAATTTTTCGTATCAATGGAAAGGTATTGTCACAAGGAATACACATGTGAAATATGAAAGCTCTATCACCTTCCATTCCATAGTTTTGCCCAATGTAAAGTTTTTGGACAAACAGACAGACGGACAGGCCAAAAACTATATGCCCCCGAATTTTTGATTCCAGAAGCATAAAAACCAAAGATTTTTCGGTTTTGCCTTTATTCATATTAAATTGTACTGAAATATATGAATGAGAGCTTTTGAATAGCATTGATTTCATCTTAATACATGTAACGTGCAGTCAAAATCGTGTTAATCCAATTTACACGGACAAGTTGTTAGCGGACAATATTAATTCAAGTGAGTTGTGCAGAAATTGGACCAATTTGTTTTCCAAAAAGCAGTGTACAGTGTATCAAACCTCATGACCCAGTGAAGCCACTTGGACAAATTATTTTCGGTAAATATGCTGAAATGCGGCGCTTCTTCAACAGGCGAGAAGGAGCGTCGCATTTCAGCATACACTGTTCATCAACTCAATCAAGTGGTTTCGCTAGGTTTCGCAGTTTGATGCACCATATTCTGGTGTATGCTGCTTTTAGGGAAACAAATTAAAAGGCCTATGATATTGTTAAGCTTGTCCAACAAGCAGACCTACGACGTCGTTATTTACTGTTAACTTATTGTTTTACCTCGTCATAAGACTGTTACACGGACAAGTTGTTAGCGGACAGAGTTCATGAAAAGTATCCGTTGCATCCGATTTGCCGATAAAATATTATTTGGACCGATAAAATCTCATGTTGTATCTCATCACTGATGAGAATTTAATATTCGAACTATTTATGGTGGCGCCGCCCAAAGCATCACTGATGAGAATTTAATATTCGAAACACGTGTCTGGTGCATGTAAATTGATTTGGAATTTTCTTCAAGAAGGTAGAGAGTTGGAACCCTTCGACATTACTATTATTCGGACAAATGAAAATTCCCAAATATCTTACCACAGGAACCTGTCGTTTTATCAGAGAAAATGTTTAATTATTCACAACCTTAAGTCTCTGTGTTCATCTTAGAAATATTATACATACAAGATGTCGAACACAGTGGCTTAAGGTTGTGAATAATACTTTATTTTCTCCATTTAAACAACAGTTTCTTGTGGTTCAACATTTCATTGGAAGATTTCAAGAACTCTGAACTGAATTATTTATTGTCAAGAATTTCTGATATTAAATGTCCTATGCATTCTTAAAATCCAAGGCCATAATTGAAAAAAATGTTTGTTTCCCCTCGCCCGAGCGGGTCAGGAAAAATGCCAACGAGTCAGTTTATTTTTTTTTATCCAAAAAAAAAATATTTTTTGGGGGCAAATATTGAATCATGGTCGTGTCCGTTTTTAATCATAAATTTGCAATATTCTGTCCAAATAGATTGTAAATCAACGCAATAGCTTTCTAATTCCTTCATAAGTAAGAAATATCAGTTCTCATACCCCCCCCCCTCCCCTTCGACTCCCCATTCCCGTCGCTTTAAACCGTCAGTCATGCTAATGGTAGATTGATAATTATGTCTCTCGTCAATAATTTGATTACATTTCCCCCAAAAAGCTTTGAGAACATTGAGCCGTATGTCATGATAGACGAGCGCACGGTCTACGGATGCAAGATTTTAAACAAGCATGTGCCGTTCGAATTCTCTGAGTTTGGCAGGTATTGTGGGCTGCCGTCTTGCACGTACATGTAGACGTTTGAATTATATTAAAACCCATAAGGGTCCGCTGAGTGGGCCAAAATTCAAACATCTAAAAAGGAGCTGAATATTATCTAAATGCATAAAATCGAGTTAAGTTGAACTACACGTTTCTCTAGCGGTTGTCGGCGGTCCGTGCTCACTTCTTACATCGTGAACGTCATCGTCAATATTACAATGAATCTTTTATACTGTTCGACATAAGCTGTTTACATACAGAAAGCAGACAGAGAAAGAAAAGTATATAAACAGTTAACTTATCTGTATCATACACGTGAATACGCCGGTCATATATTGTCCGTGACACGTGGTTGAGCGTGGTTAATATAAAAACAATTTTCGTAAGATGTAATTACAAATCAGTTTTTGACCATTAAATTGTCAAATATCATTCAATAGAGCATCTTATGCCCTCAGATTAGACGTTGCCGTAAATGACCAGTTACGCCGCGCTGAAACACTTGACACATCTGTTGCGGAAATATTCGTCATACGTGTACCTTGGGACAATTTTGTTTAAGAATAGATTTTACAGGACTATGCAATTTTCTTTTGAACATGTCCAATAAAATACACGTAGATAGCCATTTAATCCTTAACCAGCGATAGAAATTGACACACAACAGATATTTTTTATTTAAAGTAGGCAGCAATTTTTCCCGAAGTAGGAGGCAAGAAATTGCCGGCTGCCGACTCTTAGTATAGATATCATATCAATTAGAAACAGAGAGTAATAGGTTCTATCACGATCTACTGAGTGAGACATAAAAGTTTACACGAGTGACGGAAATTTCATCTTTTGAAGATCATCAAAGATGAAAAATTTCCGTCACGAGTGTAAAGTTTCATGTCTCGCACAGTAGAAGGTGAAATAATCTACATGTATTTCTTCTTCAATGAAACATAAGTAAAGAGTGAATTCGTATATAATTTGCAATTTGGATTCAAATTATGGCAGCAAAAAAAAGTACCTGCCTGCCGGGTCACTTTGAAAAAACAGACCCGGGGAAGGGGGGCAGATAATTTTTTAATTGTGGCCAAGAGGAAGAGATTACTCATTAGACGTTTCATCTAAGAGAGTCTAGCGAGGAACTTCGAGCAAAGTTCATAAATGATAACAAATATGCAAGTGTTCCAAGTACATGAATGATAACCAGTATGAAAGTGTTCCAAGTACAATGCACATTAAATAAAAATCGATTCTGCACGGTATCTCCTGAAATGTATCGCAGTACTAAAGGGGCGTGGAGGAATTGAACCAATCAAATCTGTAACACAAGATATAAAGTAAGGCGACTTTGTTTACAGGTGTAACTTTTTGCGGGGATTCCCCTATGTTTTGACTGGTGAACAGTACTGAATAAATGGTGTCACACCATTGGTCAAAAATATTGGAAATGTATTTTTAGCGTATTGAATCAATAGTCGTGATGAATTTAACTTCGAACTTGATCTTGTCTTTTATGCAATCTACAGATCGCTTTAAAAATATGTAAATTCGAAACATTTTCGATGAGGACGCAGAGTTCCTGTAACAAAAGTGAAATTTGCGAAAAAAGGACATGCATGATCCCCCTCCCCCTTTTTCTTTACATTTTTATGCGTGCAAGCGAAAAAGACCAATTTTACAGACCTCCGGGCATTTCAAGTCAGTCAAAATTTTTAGTGTGCACCTTTTTTATTTTTTGTAGTAACCCCTACTAAAAGGGCGTCGAGGTATTGACCAATCAAATCTGTCACGCAAGATATATGGTGACTATGTTTATCATAGATACAGAAATAAAACAGAGAAAATAATCATTAAATAGGGAAATTGTTATGACATATGCATGTATAAAAAAGTCAGCATCTAAAAAATAAACTCAGAGTATATTTGATAACGTATGTGGCCAAGTTAATTCGACGTATGAAAATAAGTACACAAAGCCAAACTAGCTATAGGTTGTCTTATTTAAAAAAAATCATTAAAAATCTATATGTTGATATTTTGACAAAGTTCTTTGACAGTTTCATTTCTAACGATAAATATAATAATAAAAAGAGAAAAAAACTGAAAAAGGGAAAAAAATTGTTGGGATCCCGCCGGGGTTTCAACCCACGCCCTTTGGGTCCATTGGGCATGGAAAACATACATTATACCTATGTACAATCTTAAAAACATTCCTAAAAAATCCAAAAGTGGATATCTTGATAAAATCTTTCACTCTTAGGGAACCATGAGTACCTCATACCTACCAAATTTCATGACAATCTGAAGAGTGGTTATAGAAAAGAAGCAGAAAATGTATGAAAATCACCCCCCCCCCCCCCGCCTTCCTTTTAACATCGAAAAAAATTCATAAAAAATCAAAAAATTAAAATTTAAGCATAAAATACATATCAAAGCATTAAGTAAGTTAAATATGATAAATATGCATTAAATGAGTGTGTAAAATCATACACTTATTGAGTTATTTAAAGAAATAGTGCAAAAAATGTGCATTTCTGACTAAGTCCGAAAGGATGTCAAAAACGCGTCAAAAATTTGACTTCGAAGTGGAACCAGAAATAACAACACTTCTTAAGACATCTCTCTAGATCATCCTGGTGCTTTCGGTTTGTCGATACATGCTTCCATTCTGAAGAAGAAGTTTCTCAAAGGAGGGTACCCTCCGTGACCTACTTTTGCCTGTGGTGGCGCTACCTATTGAGGGATCCGGACAAAAAACAACAACACTTGTAGGGGACCATTAGTACTTTATGCCTACCAAGTTTCATCAAAATCCCTTCAGTGGTTCTTGAGAAGAAGTCGAAAATGTGAAAGTTTACGGACGGAAAGACAACAGACGATGCGCTATGACAATAGCTCCCTTGAGCCGTTGGCTCGGGTGAGCTAAAAACGCTGACTACAAGCTAAACTTGTCTGGATCACGAAACTCGAAACTGCGTACCCCTTTGTTTAAACGATCAAATTTATGGACAAGGAAACATTTCCTCAACATCAACTAATATTAATATGTCTTCAATCCACCCAATCACTAAACGGAAGCATAGGTCTCACGGAAGACGACGAAACCGAAAACTCAGAAAAAGATCTAGATTATACCGTACCCTCAACGATCTTCTGATCATTGCATGCAACGGCGGCAGACATAAACTGCTTCATGCTCTCTCATCAGTTCCAGCTGTTCAATTGAAAGCTATCTTGGATGAAGCACTGGTTGCATTCTTAAGAAATACTGATTGATTCAGACTAAATATCATTGTCGCATTCGCACAGAATAAACTTTATCCAGTTGTTAAAAACATCCCCCCTAAAAACGATTCATAAAAATTCAATTTATTAACAAAGATTTCGATCTTCTAAACATATCTGATATTTTTCGGGATCATCGTGTACAAAGTACTATTTCAAAATATTTTGAGAATTGAGAACCTCCTCTTATTTGTTACAAATATAAGAAACCTATTAGAAATTTCGTATCTAACTACAATAAAGTAACATCAGATCCTAAAATACTCGAATCAAGTCCTGCTTCTTGAGAATGTGCAACGTCTGAATACCTATATAAACCATTTGGTCATATTGTTACAGGTGATTTTTAAACTATCCAGGACAGACAACTCCGTGGTCTTCTCAAAAAAGGGCCTAAGTATAGAATCCCATCCAAGGTAGATTGTATTAAATGTCACGAAGTGCTAAAGGAAGCCTTAGATAACTATACCAAACGATGGTGTAAATCGGAAGGAGTTGAATCGCATTCTCTGATTGACTGGAAAAAAACCTTATTTTGTACATTACTGACATTCGAATAGACAACATCCACAAAAATCCTCATCTTTTTGAAAATCCAAGTTCTCGATCTGAAAGATATTTAAAATCCAAATTACGTAATTTACATGAAAAATGTGTCCTATCTCCTTCAGATAAAGCAGCCAACAACACCATAATCATTTGAAAACGTTACTATATATCAACTTTAGTTTCGGAGCTTTCGTCTACAAATATTTATCTCAAAAGTACTGAAAGTGTCCCCAACATTTTGAGCAAACATAACAGTGAACTGTCTTCATTCAACATCCCTATTTATAAATTTGATCTTCCTACAATCAGCTCGTATTACTTTAAATAGCCATTTTTTGGAAAAAAAACATCAATTTAGAAGTCATTGAACCAAATTATTGAGCCAAATGCTATGTCCATGGAGAGAGAAGACTTTGTAGGTATTTCTTATATAATCAAATAACAATCATAGATCAAACTATAGAGTTAAGAAGCAAAGAAAAAAGTATCGATTTTTATATTTTTCTCAAGCATTTTATTTTCAATTCATAGATATATATGAATATGCAAATTAGTTATTTTGCATATAATCACTTGATAAGATTAATAGAACAACTTTTCTACGTTATATTGATACCAGTTACAGATGTTTAGCTCAACATTTGGACAACATATGGCTATTTTACTTAACCGATAATGCTTTCGTGACTTTAGCAGGGTTTGCCATGGAAACGGTCGAAAAGACATAGCCTAAATGAGTTTATTTTTTAGTACATTCCGAAAACCGATTCTGTAGACCCTAAGGAACATTTTGGTACCCATGAAAAACTCAAGGGGTGCATGGGGGCCCCACTGGCTCCCCGACTACGGGGATATGATCCTAATGTCACCAGACGGACACTAAGCTTGGTACTTGACCAATCTACAGTCTTGTACGAGCGCATCCTTAAGACATTCACTCTGACTGACTGTGACTCCATGACGGGCCCTGTCCAAACCTCTTAGAGAAGACAGGGTCCCGACCACCTGTCCTCTCTGAATGTCAGTCGGACTTCTCGGGTGATAACATATATGAGCTCGCTACAGCCGGCAGAGCACGGACTGTTTTATGCACGTCCTCTTTTTATATCCATTAACATATCCGTCTGTGTTGCTTGGACCCCTGCGTTTTACGTTCCTGTTTATTTGTGGTCATCTAACAGTTAGGAGGTTGTTTTACACCATAATTGCGTGTTCCTCAAGACCTCTGGGAAATCGGAATAGTGGGAGAATTGTGCGCACGTAATCCAGGATAATCACACCGTCTGCTACTTACGTGGCAAATGGCCGTCCTAAGTCGACACCGGTTGCCCATTGGTCTCGTTGGTTTATGTGTAGTCTATTATGTTTAATGTTTGTATGGTGTGTGTTTGTGTTCCTTGTCCCTTTTGCGTCTCTTTCTGTGTGTTTTATTGCATTGGGTGTTTTGGGGTTTTGCTGTGGGTGCTGCAACCTTGTTTTTGGGACCCCTCCTTTCTGAAGGTAAGGTTATATAAATCGGTTTTCAGAAATTTCACAATTTACTGAAATAACGTTTTAAATTGTTTGCAGTAAGCTTCGAAATTTAACGAGGGGGAGGGGGCGGACCCTCCTCCCCCTCTTGATCCGCGCTTGTAACCTATGCTGATTCATTTAAAGATGGGACATGAAATATTATTTCTATAAAATGTAGGGTGTCTTCCACCCAGCATGTTTTTTGTCAAACATGATATATTGAGATAACGTACAATGAAATACTTAGTAAAAGCAAAGCTTGCACCTAGTCAACTCAACATTGAAATAATTAAAGATAACATACCGGTATTGTCGCCGACTGTCTTATTCAAAAAAAATAATTTGATGCCAAATATATACTATTTTTTGAATATTTTTCCCTGACATGGTCGCCAAAGCTCTTTCTGTATAGACAAAACCACAGACAGGGCATGTATTCTTTATATATTGATTTCATTTTCGTGCGTGAACATCGACGGCGGGTGCGGCTAGCCAACAGGGGATGCTTACTCCTCCCGGGCACCAGGTCCCACCTCTAGCTTGCTAGGGGTCCGTCGATGCTCATTTGGTGCTCTATTGTGAGTGCTGTTGAGATTATCGGCAGGATCTTCTTTAACTCATATGTTAAAAATGTCTATGATTTTCATACCTTTGTTTTCCAGGCGAATTGATGCTATGCATGAATAGTTTTCTTGTTTTTCTTTTGGTGTCATTTTTTGATAGATCCGCGGGTTAAAATCCTACGGTTTGGACTCATTTCTCTATGGCTAGGGGTCAATATTTGACGATGAATAATGACCCCCTGGTCATTATTCTAAGGGGGTCATTATTCGTCTTTACATCGGAATCGATGGCGTTTTATCCGAATATGGCGAATACACTTTCACAATTAGACATCACAGTGATTTTAAAACATCTTTGAATACAAGCGGAACTTATAAAAGATATTTTATGCATGAAAGGACAATTTTTCATTTCATTAAAATGTAATACAAGTTTTTTTAATTGAATTTTTTGGATTTATGAGTGATTAAAAAGGGGCCTTGTATATGGAATGAGATCCTTTACGAACAAAACTTGATCATAACATTCAATTACTATTTGTACGGTAACCAATCCTCCCTTGCATACATAAAACAAACTGTTCGAATCCCAAACCAAATAGTTCCAGAAACGCAATCCTTTTCTCTCGACTGTCATTATTTTTTAGTAATGTTATCATGTTCTTCTTAAATAACAGGTCAGTTTGGACGAGATTTCATTCTCTCTTTTCCATACCTTCGAGCAGTTAATGACATCACGCTACTCCTGGTTTCCCAAACAAATGCAACAGTCACCATGAGATCTGTGGTTCAAGGGGTTAACAGGACTGTGTCATTTTCATCTTCAAAAGGTACATCTATCAGTTTACCGACGTCTTTGTCAAGAAACGGATCGTACGTCGGGAATAACACTGTTTCGCTTCATTCAGATGTTGATATTGCAGTCTTTGTGTTACTGACTGGAATAAGCGCTACTGGAGATGGTTATATTGCCATACCGAGGAAAAGATTAAGACAAAGATATCATTTCTCAATGAACAATTATGGTGTATTGTCGTTTGTGTCTTTTTTCGATGATACTGTTATTTCCATTAGCAATACATCAGGTCGTACGATTAATTTGCAATCTGTTGGATCCAATAGAAGCAATACTATTTCATTGCAAAAAGAAGAAGTGTTGCAGAGTAGGCTTGATGGATGGATAATTGGGACGGTTGAAGGAACGAAACCTTTCATGATTCTACATGGATCACACCTAGACTATCTTACTTTCCAAATGTCTTATATTGACTCCATTTCTGATAGCGACGGGAGTCTATTTATAATTCCATGCCTAAGCACTGTTTCAGAATTATTGGTCATCTGCAATGCTCAAGCTTCTTCAGTTGCCCTTTCCGATGTAACGGTTGAAATGTTTCTCAATAACTATAGAATTATTAGAAGATTTGATAAAGCGACATTTTTTATGATAGACATGAACACAACCTGTCATTACATTGGGCATGGATTTAGTGTCACAATTCCATCCGTGCAGTCCTACACCACATACTGTAGATTCCTGACACCAACTCATCACAACTATACTCACCATGCTGTAGTCATGATTGAATCAGATTTTGAAGATGACCTAAAATTCGTCAATATTGGCGCCGGTAAATTTCTCACCCCGTACATAGTCGAGAAAACTACTGTTGATGGGACCATGTACAACGTACTCTATTATAATTTAGATGTTGGACAATATGAAGTTTCTCATGAAATAAGTAATGTTCAGTTCGGTGTTATAACCTATGGATTTGGAACGATTCATCAAATCGCGTATGGATACCCAGCTTGTTTTAAATAGAAGTCGTCTATCAACACTCGTCGATATGAAAGAAATTGAAATACTGTTTATGGATCCCGTAGCCGAATGGAATACCTCTAGTTTTGATTTGTACACATTTCCATTATCTCCCAAAAAATATCTACGATTTCATATTTTGAAATCGTCAGAGATTACGGGCACAGATTATCTGTATGAGAAGAACAACGCAAAAAGTGTATATAACATTCTCTATATTATATTTATCTTTATTCTATATTAGATATATTTACCACTATCTGAAGACGCTGTAAAAGCTGAAACACGTGTAATAATAAAATGTGGAATATAATATGAAAATCGCTTTTTGTGGTGCTTTAACATCTTTTCTATAACATTCTCTGTAGAGAGAACGAATTTCTTTCCCCGGATAGTAATCATTGAAAAACATAATATTTGTTAAATAATATGACGTACTAAGCTTGAAATAAAACATTTGATTACAAATACCCATTTCCTACGGCCAAAAAATACGGAAGCGTCCTAATGCCACATTCTGAATTTTTTTATCTCCTAATTAGGAGATACTATCTCCTAATTAGGAGATACTATCACCTAATTAGGACTTAGCTATCACCTAATTAGGACGGCTATCACCTAATTAGGAGTTACTATCTCCTTATTAGGAGATAATATCACCTAATTAGGACTTAGCTATCACCTAATTAGGACTTAGCTATCACCTAATTAGGAGTAACTATCACCTAATTAGGAGTTACTATCTCCTAATTAGGAGATACTATCACCTAATAAGGACTTAGCTATCACCTAATAAGGAGTTACTATCTCCTAATTTGGAGATACTATCACCTAATTAGGACTTAGATATCACCTAATTAGGACTTAGCTATCACCTAATTAGGAGTTACTATCACCTAATTAGGAGATACTATCACCTTATTAGGAGATAGTAACTCCTAATTAGGTGATAGTAACTCCTAATTAGGTGATAGCTATGTCCTAATTAGGTGATAGTATCTCCTAATTAGAAGATAGTATCTCCTAATTAGGTGATAGTTACTCCTAATTAGGTGATAGCTAAGTCCTAATTAGGTGATAGCTAAGTCCTAATTAGGTGATAGTATCTCCTAATTAGGAGATAGTATCTCCTAATTAGGAGATAAAAAAAAATTCAGAATGTGGCATTAGGACGCTTCCGTAAAAAAATGAAAATCTGCTTATCATTATTATTTTATGCAAAGATCTTATTATTATTCAAGGAGAAGGTAAAGATTTTTATTGTAAGAATGCACTTACGTTATTTGGTGTAAATTAAAATAAATTTAAATGTATCATTGATCTTTATGTTAAGCTATCGATATAATATAAGTACAAGGAGATTTTCGACAGAACCCGGTCGAAGCAACCACATGAATACAACAGATGCACTCAAATGCGAAAACACAGGGCGGACAAGCACAACGAGAGACAGGGTTGCCAGCAGACTTGAAAAGTAAGGGAAATTGCCTTTTTTCCAAGGTCAGGGAATTGTCAGGGAGTTTTAGAATTTGGTCAGTGAAAAATGAAAATCCATAAAAGTCAGGGGAAAATTATTATTAAGATATAAATTTTATGGCTATGACAGTCTTCAAGTATTAAACTAAAGTAATTAGAAATGAATTTTAAATGACAAAAGGAATACTTTCATGTTGATTTATTAAAAACATAAACAATCAGAAAAGAAGAAATTATTATGGCGGATTATTGGGAGGCCAGGAAACCGTTTAAGGCACGGTCCATTTTATATTTCGAGGGGGGGAGGGGGGGGGCTTTTTTCTGAAAAAAAGAATATTGCTGAAAATTTAATTTGCCTATGGTGTGACAGAAAAGAAATCTTGCTCTAATGATTCCATTTATATTATCCAAATATGAAGAATTACCACAAAATTAAGCTTTAAATTCCTGAAAAATTTCCGGCTCGCTTTGCTAGCTGTAGTTTTCAAACTTTCTTTACAAAAAAGAAAAAATGTCGTCTCGCTTCGCTCACCATACTTTTCTGTCTTTTAATTATTGCTTTGATTATTAAGCTATTATTTGAAATATCAATACTTTTATAGATGCTTATAGATGTGTGTAAAAATGGTTTCTTTATAGGCGTAGATAAATAAGTAAAATATATTTATACATGTATATCATGTATATACAAAACTTTAAGCTGCAATTTCACCACTTTACACTTCTTAATTTAAAGAATTGTCTTGAAGGACGTCCAGACCCCCTTGGATGTACCTTACATGAATTATTTTCACAGATTTACATTTGAAAAACTCTTTTATCAGTCACTCAAAGAAATGAATGATTTGAAATAGTAATGTTTACAAATAAAAACACAAACACTCAAATACACAAATTTTCGGCCCCTTGGCCTTTTCAAGTGTAAAAAACAACGATCTATAACAATTCTAGATAAAATCCATCCTTGGATTAAATAGGTTATGTATATATGTGTAATCTTTTAAATTCAATGTTATATATATGTTTAAATCATGATTTAGTTCTTTAAAACCATCTTCTCTTAGATCGTTCATTATTACAAAGACTTTGTAACTTTTCGCGGGTAACGCGTAATGCATGCATGTGCCGCGAATATTATGACGTCATAGACTATAACATAAACATTTGCAATGAACGCCAGAGAAGCAAGGATGGATTTTTACACTTGATAAAGGCCAAGGGGCCGAACATTTGTGTATTTGAGTGTTTGTGTTTTTATTTGTTATCACCCCTTTGGAAGAAATATTCCAATCTACTGTAATGTTTACAGGTTTTTTCAGTACATATACAGTATTTCTACCGGTATAACAGATAAAGTACAGACATAAAATACAAGCGGCGGGTGTTGCATGCAAGCAGGAGAAGCTTACTCTTCCTGGGCACCTGGTCTCACTCCCATATCGGGAGTTCGCTTCTTTTCATGTGGTGTAGGTTTTTGTTTGTTTGCTTTGGTTCCTGTTTTATCCTGATTTTGTATGCCTTCGGTTTCTGATTTTCTGAATTATCGATTTTGTGCTGTATACAGGGATATGGTCATTATCCATATTTGTCATTCTTGTACACAAAGATATCACTCAAATTATGCCAATAGAAAACAAATGCCTTTCTCTAACATTGCAAGAAAAAAGTAATCTTGTCCCAAAAAAAACCCAAGCTCACCCCCCTCTTCATATCAAACGGACCGTGCCTAAATGTTTTGCAATTTTGGTCAGTGAATGGTCATGTTTATAAGCCTTTACTGCGTGAATAGCATTTTGTGGACGACAAGTACCGACTCTCGTTACGTCACAGTTAAAAATTGATTGTCCTTTACGTCAAATTGCGGAAAAAGCACTTATTTTGCCGTCCAAAACAACTGGACCGCAGTCAAATCGAATTATTGATCATTTATAATATTAAAAAAAAAAGATTTTTACTGAAACTTTTTCAAAACCTTTAGAATAATGTTTAAATAATGTTTCAAAACCTTTAGAATAATGTTTATAACTCACAATTAACATGTAACATTTTAACTTCTATTTCTGAAATATACTATATATTCAAGTCATCATACAACACATCATAATTGAAAATGTATATATGAATAAAGGTGAGCGCAAAAAATCAACATAAGAGTTAAAAGAGTCAATTGATTATAATCCAAAAAGAATCATCCAACATTTTGCTGAATCAAGAAATCATGAACGGGCAAATAACGAGAAAAATGAAATATATAATAAATGCTTTAAAACTTTATCAAAGATCCGTCTGTTGCTGTTTTTATGTGTCAAGACATTACCAATCTCATTTTTATTTTATCAAGGCTATTGTCCGTCGTGCTGTGAATCTCATTTTGACTGACATGCCACATATTTAAACTGAGCGTGAAAAAAGAGCACGAAGTAAAACAAGGAGTTTTTTTTATATCAAACCTTTTGATTTTTTTTTTTGGAGAAGATGGGAGCATAAGATTATAAAAAAATGGTCAGCACAATAAGTACTGTAAGGAAAGTAAATTTTGATTTTAATATCAGTTTTGTTTTTTTGTTTTTGTTTTTGTTTTTGTTTTTGTTTTTGTTTTTTCGTAAAAAGCACAAAGTACAAAAAAGTTTTTGAAATACATTAAGCCATCCAAATCTATTGTGGCTACGTTTAGATGATATAATATCTAAACTGTAGATGCGACACTTAGAAGGATGCCTGAGTTGTCAGTGAATAAGACTTTCGAAAATATACTAAGACTATTTCTAGGCGAAAGAAATTTAAATTTCCCAATAATTACAGCACATATGATTTCTAGTAAGCTTAAAGATTAAAAGCTAAGTTATAGGGCAGTGCCGCAATATACAAATGAAACAAAAATACCCGTTATCTGCAAATGTTTAACGTCTTCACATTCAATAGGATCATTTAAGGTATCCAATCTACAATAGGGCATTTTTAGATGCCTGGTAAGGTACTATAAACTATATATTTTCTTAAAGGTTATAATGCCCACTGCTCAGAAATAATAATTTTTGGGGCCAGAAAAACAAAGGGGAATAACTGATGAAGCATTTAAACTGTCTATTTTCTCTATATAATATGCAAAATAACAAAGTTGTACAAGAGTTTTTCCCCTTTGATTTTTAAGACCTGGAAGTCTTATATCTGTACTCAGTACATCAATACCTTTCAGAAAATATATAGTTTATAGTACCTTACCAAGCATAAAATTTACCATACTTTACAATGGAGATGATTAAAACGCTATGTAAAATGACTCAATTGTACAACGGATACCTTAAGAACAGATAAATTTGCAGCATTGACCAGACATGCACGTTTCGGGTACTTTACCCTCGTCAGTGATCCTCAATCTAAACAATTTAGTATGTAATATGGCAGCATATTCGTTCATTAGTGTAATGATAGAAAAGAATGGATCTCCAACAAGACTACGTTAAAGCATCCACATTAATGGTGTCTGTGCAATGTCAGTATGTGGTCCGTATGGCTTCCGTACGGATTTATATTAGGAACACAAAGACAGTACCTTTTAGTGCATGCAGACCTTTCACTGTGTCCTGTCTGCGTTCGGTCTACGGATTCATCAAGAAGTACAACACGCACGTTGTGAGTACGTTGTAAGTACGTGCAACGTACTTTTCGCGTAAGGGAATGAGCAACCGGTGCGTTAGCAGTACATGTAAGCACAATGTCCATACGATACTCTCTGCGACTTCCTTCCTAGCATCCTCAGAAAAGCTTAGGGCACGTAGCCCATCCAAGCACGCTCGTCCAAAAATACGCATGGCGGGTTGTAATCAGGGCTGATGAGACGTGAAAAAGACGGGCACAAATGCGACTTCTTATGTAACAAAGACTACAATGGTACCGACGTTGGACCTTCACCTGGTTAATAGCAAATAATTTGGTTATTCGGGTTACGTGCATAGAGCTCCTACTTTTCCAATTAACCATATGCCTCGAAGAACTCTCAATTGTTGTGGATAATAACCTTCTAATTGTAAAATATAACAAGGTAACAAAAAAAAAAACAGGGGCCAAAGTAACACAGTAATGAATATGCAACTAGATATAAAATCAAAGGACATCTGATTTCAAAATACTCCATTCATGCCCATGCATGCATGTTATCACACAAGGGATCTGAGAGGCCAATTGGTAGTCCCATCGTCACGGTCAATAAGAGTGCAAAGTTTAAGAATGTACTTGATCAAGGCGTAAAATTGGTCAAATACCATGACGAGTGTCATAATCACGGTATATAAGGCGCTTATTTTGTGCATACAGATTGTGAAATTCCCAATTTTACTTTGCTGCTTGATAGGCATGAATATAAAAAGAAGCAGGATAATCTTTGTGAATTTCCAGAAAGTTTTAACTGGTTGTTGAAAGCGGAAACCTTAACGTAAAACATCATGATAGCTTCTGTGAATATACAAAACACGAGTCTTTGCTCTAGTTCATCAGATAAGTTGAGCTATAGACTCGCGATCAGATGAATTCGTAAGTTTATAAATTCTGTCATATCTCGAAAAAGTATAAACTCCAAATTCCAGTCTGTTACTCCAAACAGTTAAATCGACCAACATATTTTCAAACAACAATGTCGCTTAAATTATGTACAAATGTATATATTGTTGGTCTTTGGAAAAATTTACAGATGGGGGAAGAGAACTTTTCTTACACTACAAACATCGAGATAATAACCGAATTTGACAAGTTATGATGGAACAAATTCGGCGGGTGTTTCATGCAAACAGGAGACGCTCCAATCCCCGGACACTTGATCTTACTTCGGAATGTTGTTTTCCGGGGTTCGCAACTGTTCCTGTGGGAATTCTAATTATTTTGCCATACCTTCTCACTGAAGGGTACAACCTCGATGTTTATATTAAAAGATTCCGCAAATAATTGGAAACAGTACTGAAATGTCATGTAAAGACAATCAGAGAATTTCAGTAAGGTGATAAAAGCGAAGTGAGGTGAATTTTTTTTTTTTTGAAATCAAATCTGGGCTACAAAAATATTGTTCGACAGTATATTCTCGGAGTGGTATCAACCAGATGCGAATTTTAAAGAATTCGAATGAACTTTTAGAACATCTGAAATCCACTCATTTTAGTAGAGTCCATTCGATCAAAGCCTTTGATTTTTCGACACTTTACACTACAATTCCACATTCTAAATTGAAAGAAAGACTCGCAAAAATTTTATAAGTAATGCGTTTACAAGCAAGAACGGTAATACTAATTTATTGTTGTTAACTATGACAAAACCTACTTTGTAAAAGAAAAGTCCGATTCTGAAAATAAGTACACTGAAACAGACATTATTCAGATGTTAAACTTTCTGATCGACAACATTTTTGTGGTGTTTGGAGGAAAGGTCTTCCAGCAAATTGTCGGAATTCCAATGGGGACCAATTGTGCCCCACTCCTTGCCGACATTTTCCTTTACTCGTGCGAAGCTGAATTCATTCAATCTTTGGTCTCTGAAGGAAAAAGATACTTAGCTTCTGACTTCAACTTCACTTACAGATACATAGACGATGTGTTGTCCATCAATAATCCAAAATTCGCGGATTACCTGAGCAGTATCTATCCTTCGGAGCTTGAAGTCAAAGAAACTCAGAGACAAATAATTCAGCATCCTATTTCGACATAATGTTGTCCTATGACACTGATGGCCACATGAACACCTCACTCTATGACAAACGTGACGACTTCAATTTCAGCATTACAAACTTTCCTTTTCTGAGTAGCAACATCCCTTCATCGCCCGCTTATGGCGTGTTCATATCTAAGTTAATACGCTATGCCAGAGCAAGTACCAAATATACGAATTTTGTTCTGAGAGCTAGGCGTCTTTCAGATAAGCTTCTCAGTCAGGGATATGTTTGTGACCGTCTAACATCGTCACTGAGGAAGTTCTACGGTCGATATGGGGAACTCGTCATACACTATGATGTCCCACTTTCCAGAATGGTGGATGATATTCTGTCATATACCGTTTGAACCATCCAACCGAAGATTGTACTCTATATCTTCCAAAATGGAAGTAACCGGATGTGACAGTTCTACCGAATTGAAGCGACGGGTGTTGCATGCAAGCAGGAGATGCTTACTCTTCCTGGGTACCTGGTCTCACTCTCATATCGGGAGTTCGCTTCTTTTCATATGGTGGAGGTTTTTGTTTGTTTGCTTTGGTTTCTGTTTTATCCTGATTTTGTATGCCTTCGGTTTCTGATTTTCTGAATTATCGATTTTGTGCTGTAAATAGGGATATGGTAATTATCCATATTTGTCATTTTTGTGGGTCCTTGTCTTCACTGTAACGACCAAAAACATATTTTGAAGAAATTGACTTCATTTAGCGTAACGTATGATAATGTAACAGACAGTTTTATGAGATATTTCTTTACCCATGAATGCGAAGTTTAATTTTCATGGTCTAAAGAATAAACACTACAATGTATAGCTTATATATAGAGCAGGGTGGAAATTCCGAACATTGTTAAAGTCATGTTACACGAAACTTGTGATATGCTTATGATCACGTAGAAATAAGTTAAAGTCTAAATATTTCGGAACATTTTTATACATTTTACTTTTATACTACCTGTTCGAAAGGTACTTGATATACCAATACCTGTTCTGAGGAACTAATCTTTGTCATCACCAAACAGATAAAATGGAATATAAAGCTAGCATGGAAATCAACGTTATCGTATTCTGTGTCATCCTTTGTTGTGTATCACCACAGATTATCACGACAGACAATAAAGTATGTTCAAGAGATGATGGTGTAGATAGGGAAAAGGATAGTGATTATTTGATTCAAGTCATTAAACAGCAAGCTATACAGATACAGGAATTATCCCAGAAATTTCTGGCACAGGAGGCTCTGGTGAAGAATATTTCAGGTAAAATGTATCTTAATCTTTTAAAAAAGCTAAGGTTCATAACATAATTTTAGAATGTGAAGGTCCTGTAACCCATTGTCGCATGGATAATTGAGACTTCTCAAAACAAATGTAATTATTTATACATTTCAATACAACATTTCTATCAAGACATCTAGCAACATCATTTTGTTCAATTATATGACTTAATGCTCTATTTTACTTATATATGTCAGTTACATATATATCTATATCGCAAACTAATTTGAACCATAAAGCGTAAGCTCAAAGTTGTCTGAATGGCAAATTTATATACAAATACATAAAGAATGCCCATTTCTATATATTCTCCTTGAGTATGTTCAATGATGTATTTAAACTATATTCATACACACTAGGTCACACATGTTAATGTAAGATGATAGCTCGATGTAATACAACACATCTTTTATGTTGTTGTATATAAACATCGTGAACTCGATAACTATACCATTTTTAAAGACACAAGGTAACTTCATAGGTACATTTGTACCAGTCGCATATCTTCTATAGGAAGGCGCGAATCTCCAACAACCCTCGGTTGCAGCACCTACAGCAAAACCCCAATACACCCAATGCAAAAACACATAGAAGACACTCACAGAAATAGAGGTAATAGGGACAAGGGACACAAACTCACACCATGTTCATGAAACATGTTCGCAAAAGACCAAACATGAAGCAACGAGACCAATGTTCAACCGGTGCCGACTCAGGCCGTAAAAAGAAGGGAGGAGATCTCCAACAAGACCCCTTTGCAGCATCAACAGTACAACACCAAAACACCCGATGCAAAAACACATAAGACGAGTACAGCATGAGACGGAAAAGAGACATACGACATGTAAACATCAAACACAAAAGACTACACATAAACCGACGAGACCAATGGGTAACCGGTGCCGACTTTGGACGGCCATCTGTTACGCAAGTAGCAAATGGTGTGGTTATCCTGGATTACGTGCGCACAACCCTCTCACTTCTCCAATTACCCAGAGGTTTCGAAGAACGTACAATTGTGGTGTAAAACAACCTCCTCACTGTAAGATGACATCACACAAACAAGACCGCGAAACGCAGAGGCCCCAGAGACACAGATGAATATGTAAATGGATATAAAAAGAGGACATGCGTAATACAGTCCGTGCTCTGCCGGCTGTAGCGAGCTCATGTATGTAATCACCCGAGGAGTCCGACTGACATTCAGAGAGGACAGGTGGTCGGGGCCCTGTCTTCTCTAAAGAGGTTTGGACAGGGCCCGTCATGGAGTCCCGTCGTCACAGTCAGTCAGAGTGCAAGTCTCAAGGATGCGCTTGTACAAGACTGTAGATTGGTCAAGTACCAAGCCTAGTGTCCGTCTGGTGACATTAGGATCATATCCACGATATAAAAGGCGTTTGATGATTCTGACGCATTTTCGATGGTTATGCTGCCTACCTTTGATCCTTTTTATTTTGTTTATCATATCACCATAAAAGACAGGTTGTGTAGTAAGTAGCAGACGTTGTGGTTATCCGGACTATTCTCCCACTAAAGAGTAACTCGGAATATTTGACTGATATCCATATTACATGTACCTAAAGATTTAAAAGAAGAGAACTGTCTTTTTTTTTCTATAAGAGATCATAATGAATTTAAGGAATCTGCTTCATTTCAAAACGTTAAGTATCTTAAGGAAGCTACGTGTATGCTACAAGTCCATGTTTTTCTGACCACAACACCACAGTGCAACAAATAAAATACTAAGAGGCTTTACTATCCGACGTCTTGTGCATTTTAAGAATTGCTTTGAAATGTTGTTCATGAAGGTAACAAGCTGATACACTTTTATACTCAGTCTGGTATTGTCATGAGATATTTAGAAGAATACAATTCCTAGATCAGTGAAAATGTTTCTTAGGATGAAAGTCGGCAATGTGACATTCAATATTCTTCTTCATACCCTGTGAAACAGCCTATGTGAGACACATAAATTGTCTCAAAGGCTCCAATTGACCGATGATAAAAGAGATTATCTTATTGTGACGTCACAGTAACGTCGTCAGAAAACATGGCGTTAGATGGCATGAAACGCTGTTTGAATTCCATTTTTTCTTGTTTCATGGAAAAAGAAATAGATTCTTTTACTTTCTACTGAGTGAGACATAAAAATTTACACTCGTGGCGGAAATTTTTCATTTATTCCCTCGTTCCGCTACGCTCCACTCGGGAAAAGACGAGATTTCCGTCACTCGTGTTTACAAATATTTATGTCTCACTCAGTAGATCGTAATAGAACCTATTAATGTCATTGTATTTTAAGTCATCTTTTTAAACACCTATCTTTTTAGAGTTATATTTCAGATCGTATTTGTTAAACATAATTATTTAAAACCATTACTTTCAGTCATAAGAATCTATCTTTTGAAAACAAAAAATCATAAACGTATTTTATAAACACGTATCAAACAAACTGGCGGGAAGACAAATAAGATCCCTTTTTAACATGTGAAAATATACGACATTACATGTGAAATGGTACAAAAGAAAAGAAAATTGCCAATGTCAATCGCTTTATGAAATTCTATTCGTGTCTTCTCATTTGAGATATGTTACATTTTCTAATTCTAGTAATTTGGTTTGTTTTATCAGTCTAAGATCTGAATGCACTGTCATGTTACAGTGAGGATGCTACCACTGAATGAAAATTAAACACAAAACCCCAAATCAGATTCCATCAAATCGCAATCAATAAACACCAAAGATATACCCAACAATTATTCAGTCTCAAAGGGCTTAAACATTCTTAAAAAATATAGAATTGAAAAATTTTATTTTTTAATTTTTTAATTTTTTAATTTTTCTGTATTTTATCAAAAAATTAAAAAAATATTAAAATACAGAATTAAAAAATATAAAACGTAACTTTTTTCAAGACAAAGGAACTATAGGATAGAATACACAACAATTGTGCGTTCTTCGAGAGTGCATGGTATGAAGAAAACAGGGGGAAGGTAGACGATTTTCACATTACCGCAGTAGACTCGAATCTTATACAGGCATCGCAGACCATTTGACGGGATTTTTTCTGTGACGTCGAAACGGATTTATGACGTCATAATAGAAAAAAGTTGTTGTGTCTGGTCTTGGGGTGTCTAAAATGCAAGTCTAATTGGATGTTGGTATCATAGGTATTTCATGACATCGTTGATGTTCCGTGCTCTTTGTCTCTTTGATGTCTCTTGTTTGCTTGTCCACTCTATGATTAATTCCGAATGTGTGTGTTTTTATATAGTCAATATTTCTCCTGATGGATCATGAAATTTGCGTATTATTATTATTTGATCATAATTCCATACGGTATGAAATGTTCTCTGTAAAGTGCAATTCGTTCAATAAGATTTATAATGTCTATGAATGACTTCATCCTCAATGACTATCGAAATATTTCAGAAACGTTGTATCCTGTACAAACAAAGGAAATAAAAGAAGAAAGTATACATTACAATGGATCAAGTCCTGGTAAGTATGTCTTTATTCTAATCTGCCTATTTATTTCTATAAACCCTAGCATACAATGGACCAGGGAAATTTAAAAAACAAACAGTCTACACATGTGTCTGACTCTCCCCATGCACCTGGTCTCACTTCGAAAATGTTATGCCTTGCCTTCACGACTTTGAGACTGAATAACTGATAAGTACTTCTTTGATTATTATTGGCCTCCTTTTGATTTTTACTTAAGCAAAATCTCATTATAAGTTCAAAAAGATCGAAGAAATCTCCGACCTTTTAAAGGAAAGGCTACAAAAATCAGCTTCATAATTTTCGCAATATATTCATTATTAATTCAAAATAGTCTAATAAATTCTTTGAACAATGTCTAAACCAATTTTTTATCCCTTTGTCTTTAGATATGCCTTTAAATGTCAGCATAATTGACAAGAAATGTACCCAACCTTCATGGTCTTTGATTGAACTTTATGTGTAAATAAACTGGTGTTTATGATATATTTCTTCAAAGTTAGGTACGTACGCTTGTTTATATTGCTAATTCAGACAAACCACAGACGGATAGTTATAAGAGTTATATTATAGACTCGCTAAAATTATAAGTAATGCGTTTACAAGTAAAAACGGTAATCACAAATACAAATTTATTGTTGTTAACTATGACAAAACCTACTTTGTAAAAGAAAAGTCCGATTCTGAAAATAAGTACACTGAAACAGATATTATTCAGATGTTAAACTTTCTGATCGACAACATTTTTGTGGTGTTTGGAGGAAAGGTCTTCCAGCAAATTGTCAGAATTCCAATGGGGACCAATTGTGCCCCACTCCTTGCCGACATTTTCCTCTACTCATACGAAGCTGAATTCATTCAATCTTTGGTCTCTGAAGGGAAAAGATACTTAGCTTCTGACTTCATCTTCACTAACAGATACATAGATGATGTGTTGTCCATCAATAATCCAAAATTCGCGGATTACCTCAGCAGTATCTATCCTTCGGAGCTTGAAGTAAAAGAAACTACAGACACAAATAATTCAGCATCCTATTTGGACATAATGTTGTCCTACGACACTGATGGTCACATGAACACCTCACTCTATGACAAACGTGACGACTTCAATTTCAGCATTACAAACTTTCCTTTTCTGAGTAGCAACATCCATTCATCGCCTGCTTATGGCGTGTTCATATCTCAGTTGATACGCTATGCCAGAGCAAGTACCAAATATACAGATTTTGTTCTGAGAGCTAGGCGTCTTTCAGATAAGCTTCTCAGTCAGGGATATGTTTGTGACCGACTAACATCGTCACTGAGGAAGTTCTACGGTCGATATGGGGAACTCGTCATACACTATGATGTCCCACTCTCCAGAATGATATTCTGTCATAGAACATTTGAACCATCCAACCAAATATTGTACTCTATGTCTTCCGAAATGGAAATAACCGGATGTGACAGTTCTACCGAATTGAAGCGGCGGGTGTTGCATGCAAGCAGGAGATGCTTACTCTTCCTGGGCACCTGGTCTCACTCCAATATCGGGAGTTCGCTTCTTTTCATATGGTGGAGGTTTTTGTTTGTTTGCTTTGGTTCCTGTTTTATCCTGATTTTGTATACCTTCGGTTTCTGATTTTCTGAATTATCGATTTTGTGCTGTATACAGGGATATGGTTATTATCCATATTTGTCATTTGACAAATTCTCCCTGAAAAGAAAGTAAATGTAGTCATAAACTAAATCAATGAAAAAAAGTAGCATCAAAAGTGTACAGATGAACAGAAAGCCACGCCTCTTATTTGACGTAACGCACAACTTTGATTTATCTATTCATGAAAGAAAGGAGGGGATCTCCAACAACACGAGGTTGCAGCACCCACAGCAAAATCCCAAAACACCCATGCAAAAAAACACAGAACAGATACCCACAGAAAGAGACGCAAAAGGGACAAGGAACACCAACTCACAACATAGAAACATAAAAGACTACACATAAACCAACGAGACCAATGGGCAACCGGTGCCGACTTAGGACGGCCATCTGCCAAGTAAATAGCAGACGGTGTGGTTATCCTGGATTACGTGCGCACAACCCTCTCACTTCTCCAGTTACCTAGAGGTCTCGAAGAACGTACAAATGTGGTGTAAAACAACCTCCTCACTGTAAGATGACGTCACACAAACAAGACCGCGAAACGCAGAGGCCCCAGAGACACAGATGAATATGTAAATGGATATAAAAAGAGGGCATGCGTAATACAGTCCGTGCTCTGCCGGTATCTTACCTGAATAACCCTATTCCCAAAATACATGATCAGTTTGTTCAACCCATCTCATGCATATGTATTGAGAAAACTATTTTCAAGGCCGGAATCGATGGCAATTTATCCGAATATGTCGAATGCCCTTTCACAATTAGACATCACCACATAGTAGTTTTAAAACATCTTTGAATACAAATGGAACTTCAAAAGGTATTATATTTTCATCTCCCCTTTCCTTCGGAATTTCGCGCTCAAGTCATGACATTTTTAACATGAATCAGTAATCCGGAAAATTCGTTAATCCGGACGAAATACTCGGGAACCAATTCGTCCGGACTAACAAATCATCACTGTAAAAATTATATACATTACATTCTTTGAATTATGAGTGATAAAAAGGGGCCTTAAATAACTATTTGTACGGTCACCAATCCTCCCTTGCATACATAAAACAAACTACTCGAACCCCCAAACCACCCAAGTCCAGAAACCCAATCATTTTCTCTTGACTATTTTTAGTAAAATTATCATGTTCTTCTCAAATAACAGGTCAGCTTGGACGAGATTTCATTCTCTCTTTTCCATACCTTCGAGAAGTTAATGACATCACGCTACTCCTGGTTTCCCAAACAAATACAACAGTCACCATGAGATCTGTGGTTCCAGGGGTTAACAGGACTGTGTCCTTTTCGTCTTCAAAAGGTACATCTATCAGTTTACCGACGACATTGATCAGAAACGGATCTTATGTCGGGAATAACACTGTTTCGCTTCATTCAGATGTTGAGATTGCTGTTTTTGTGTTACTAACTGGGTTAAGTGGTACTGGAGATGGCTATATTGCCATACCGAGAAAAAGATTAAGACAAAGGTATCACTTCTCAATGAATCAGAATGGAGTTCTATCATTCGTCTCATTCTACGACGAAACTGTTATTACAATAAGCAATTCAACAGGCCAAATAATTAATTTGCAAACTGTCGGATCCAGTCAGAGTAACACTATCACACTGCAAAAGGACGAAGTGTTGCAGCTAAGGTTTAATGGATTTGTAATTGGGACGGTTGAAGGATCGAAACCTTTCATGGCATTACATGGATCGCACTTAGAATATTTCTATTCTAATTACCAAACAAGTTATATCGACGCAATCTCTGATAGCGAAGGGAGTGTATTTATCATCCCATACCTAAGCACTACTACAGATTCAATGACAATATGCAATGCCATGAATCATCTGTCGCCCTTTCCGATGTAACGGTTGAAAGGTTTCTTCATAACTATAGAATAATTAGGAGATTTGATAAGGCCACCTTTATAATAATAGACCTGAATACAACGTGCCATTACATAGGCCATGGATTTAGTGTCACAATCCCCTCCGTGCAATCTTATACCACATATTGTCGGTTTCTGACGCCAATTCATAACAACTATACTCACCATGCTGCAGTCATGATCCAATCAGATTTGAATGATGACCTGAAATTCTCAAATATTGAAAATGGTAAACTTCTCACTCCGTACAAAGTTGAGAGAACTACTGCTGGTGGGACCATGTACGATGTACTTTATTATCACTTAGATGTTGGACAATATGAAGTTTTTCATGAAACGAGTGAAATCCAATTTGGAGTAATAACGTATGGATTTGGAACGGATAAGCAAATCGCGTATGGATACCCAGCTTGTTTTAGATAGACGTTTAATACGAAACATTGTAGCTAATTATATCATTTTGATTATGAGGTTCAATGATATATATTTACTCGTAGAAGAAAGGAGGTGATCTCCAGCAACGCTCGGTTGCAGTAACCACAGCAAAACCCCAAATCACCCATTGAAAAAAAAACACAAAGCAGACACTCACAGAAAGAGACGTAAAAGAGTTAAGGAACACCAACATACACCATTGAAACATGAAACACAAAAGACCACACATAAACCAACGAGACCAATGGCCAACCTGTGCCAACTAAGGACGGCCACCTTCCGCGCAAGTAGCAGACGGTGAAGTTATCCGAATTACGTGCACAACCCTCCCACTTTTCCGATTACCAAGAGGTCTCGAAGAACGTGCGATTGTGGTGTAAAAGAAGGGAGGAGATGTACACATTGTATACATTGTGGTGTAAAATAACCTCTTCTTAGACTACCGATAGGCTAGTAATAAAATAATATCATATTTTCATAGGCTAAATAACATAAAGGTTTATTGAAGTCTTAATTCGGTTTCATGCATCAAATCAGTGTTTAATTTAATTGATCTTAATTATGATGGAATTATTTATGTGGTATCATTTTCATTGTTCACCATATTACATGAATAAGTACATAAGTATAACTTAATATTCATAATGGTTTATCTAATACAGTGTTTTAAAAAATGTTTAGTCTAGATGTTTATTTAAAATTTGTACAATCATATGAATGTAAACGTCTTCATATTGAATAGCATCATTTAAGAACAGATAAATTGGCAACATGGACCAGACATAATTGAGTTTAACTTAAATGATAACTTGTTGTTTCAAACAATTGTAAACGCTACATTCATTTTCTTACATAAAATGTTGAAATTCATTCGGCCTTGACAAAAGAAGCTGATAAGATAAGAGCCGTTTTTAGTTCTTATTTCTTCCGCATGACGGTACATATGCAGAAAAAAGATAATCATTATTGAAAATATATTGACTTTTTGTATGTCTTACTTTCCGATGAAATACTCCAAAGATTCTTAAATGAAGGTCCATAGAGGTAGGGAGTACTCGGGTTATAAAACTGATAATATCGACCAAAAACGATTTCAAGAAATTTTGCTGACAGAAATTTTCGAATGCACTGAAGAAACGATCAACCGAAGTTGATCGAACTTGGCTACATGTATATGCGCCCTTGTGGACTCCTGGTCCACCAGCAGTGACACTCACCAAGTGGTACATGGTCCAGACATACACGTTTCACTAAAACTTGTGACTTAACCTGTCTAATGGCTCTCGGAACATTTGTTCCAGAAAGCGAATAAAATTCCAGCCGTTTTCATTATGGTTTTATCACTTTTTGTATGTCTATGACCTGTTTTTAACTTGAGACTGGATGTACTTAGATTTAAGAAGTGACTCTCTCTTCAGTGTCACATTTGCTTTAAGAATCATCACTGCTGCATATCCATCAATAAACCTCATCTTCCTCGAAATATTATCTGTGGAGAAGTAAAAGACTATATACATGTATAAACTTATGTTTTTAATTCTTTTTTTCTTTTCGCCTTTTCAACAAAGGAGGGGATCTCCAACAATACCCGGTTGCAGCACCCACAGCAAAACCCCAAAACACCTAATGCAAAAACACAAAGCAGACAAGCACGGAAAGAGACGCATAAGGGACAAGGAACGTCAACGCACAACACAGAAACATCAAACACAAAGGACTACACATAAACCAACGAGGCCAATGGGCAACCGGTGCTGACTTAGGACGGCCATCTGCCACGGAAATAGCAGAAGGTGTGGTTATCCTGGATTATGTGCGCACAACCCTTCAACTTCTCACCAACAACCCAAATAATTCTGATAATACATGTATTTAATCAGGACAAAGTTTTGGATGTCTTCTTACAGTGTATATGAATTCACTTACGGGTAACTTTTGCAAAAGGTAAATCTATTTGATACTTTTAACAACAGAGAATGCATATATGCTACAAAATTACTCGCCACGGGCTTCTCTTAATCCTTTTAGCTTGAAGTACCAATGATGAGGATTCCTTATCCAAAACATATGACATTGTCTCAATTACTTTCTCTCAAAGCTGGTATCATACAAACGTTTTTTTTCTGCGCCAAATGCATTCTTCATACCTAAGCACTGTCATGTGAAAGCCTGCCTTTTCATTCTCAACTTTCAACAAACAAGTTAAAAGTCATGTTTGTAAAACATTAATGCCCCCCTATCCCTTCTGTGATTAAAGTCTGTCACAACTTTATACTTGCATTGATACAACCTATGGGGGTATAAAGTAACAGTTTCATTTCAATATGTAACTCCACTCAAGAGAACAGAAACCCTGAAGTTTTGGGATTTTTCAAAGTGCAAGGGGAATGACTCTGTCCAAATTTTTTTGATCGGACCTAAATATGAACTTGACCTAGATTTTCATTTGATGTGTCTGTATACAAAATTTCACTTTTATATGTAACTCCACTCAAGAGATATTGAACGGAAACCCTGAAATTTTGGTATTTTTCGAAGTGCAAGGGGCATTACTCTGTCAAAATTTTGTTGATTGGACCCAAATAAGAACTTGACCTAGATTGTCATTTGATGTATCATTATACAAAATTTCATTTCAATATGTAACTCCACTCAAGAGATATTGAACGGAAACCCTGAAATTTTGGTTTTTTTTCAAAGTGCAAGGGGCATAACTCTGTCAAAATTTTGTTGATTGGACCCAAATAAGAACTTGACCTAGATTGTCATTTGATGTATCCGTATACAAAATTTCATTTCGATATGTAACTCCACTCAAGAGATATTGAACAGAAACCCTGAAATTTTGGTTTTTTTCGAAGTGCAAGGGGCATTACTCTGTCAAAATTTTTTCGATCGGACCTTAATACGAACTTGACATGGATTTTCATTTGATGTGTCTGTATACAAAATTTCATTTCAATATGTAACTCCATTTAAGAGATATTGAACGGAAACCCTGAAATTTTGGTATTTTTCGAAATGCAAGGGGCATAACTCAGTCAAAATTTTTTTGATCGGACCCAAATATGAACTTGACCTAGATTTTTGTTTGATGTGTCTGTATACAAAATTTCATTTCAATGTGTGAATCGACTCAAGAGATATTGAACGGAAACCCTGAAATTTTGGGATTTTTCAAAGTGCAAGGGGCATAACTCTGTCAAAATTTTTTCGATCGGACCTTAATACGAACTTGACCTGGATTTTCATTTGATGTGTCTGTATACAAAATTTCATTTCAATATGTAACTCCATTCAAGAGACATTGAACGGAAACCCTGAAATTTTGGTATTTTTCGAAAAGGAAGGGGCATAACTCTGTCAAAATTTTGTTGATCGGACCCAAATATGAACTTGACCTAGATTTTCATTTGATGTGTCTGTATACAAAATTTCATTTCAATATGTAACTCCATTCAAGAGATATTGAACGGAAACCCTGAAATTTTGGTATTTTTCGAAATGCAAGGGGCATAACTCTGTCAAAATTTTGTTGATCGGACCCAAATATGAACTTGCCCTAGATTTTTGTTTGATGTGTCTGTATACCAAATTTCATTTCAATATGTGAATCCATTCCAGAGATATTGAACGGAAACTGATGTCGCGGATCGACCGACAGACCGACCGACCGACCGACAGTGGCAAACCTATATGTCCCCTCTTCTTCGAAGGGGGGCATAAATATAGGAGGTACATGTAGCCACAATTGTTCCTACTCTTAAATTACTTTTGACCATATTTTCAATTCATTTATGCCTATAAATACTAGACTCTACAAAAATTTGGAGATAACGTTTGAAGACATACGTGACTGTTCAACCAAATCTGAAGAAAAAACTATGCCCATAAGGCTGTTCTCTCAAAGCAGAATTGAGCGATATTTTTATTCAATAAAATAGCAATCCAAGGAATGCTTGTGTCGCCTGCGAAGCGGTTTATTATTCTAGAAAGTGGATCAAAATCATTGGTATCAGTAGAAAAGTTTTGTCAAATGAAATTCATCTGAAATATCAGACCTCTTAATTACAAATTAAAAGATATGGTCATTCTCAAATTTTCAGAAAAGAGTGTCAATCATCTAGGTCAAGGTCACTACATAACTACTGGTGACAAAAAGGTCTCGTCATAAGAAATATCAAAGACCTATCACCTACCAATTAAAAGATATATACAACCTTAATTTCTGAGAAAAGAAGGTAAAATAGCTAGGTCAAGGTCAAAAGGCAAAAAATGATGGTATGTGTAGAAAGGCATTGTTACACGGAAAATACATGTCAAATATCAAAACCCTATCACCTACCAATCAAAAGATATAGCCAATTTTACTTTTCTTGAAAAGTAGGTCAAATATCTAGGTCAATGTCACAAGGTCAAATTTCATGGTCTGTGTAGAAGGGTCTTGTCACAAGGAATACACATGTGAAATACCAAAGCCCTATCACTTACCAATCAAAAGATATATACAATCTTAATTATTTTGAAAAGTAGGTCAAATATGTAGGTCATGGTCAATAGGTAAAAAGGTATGGTATGTGTAGAAAGGTCTTGCCACAAGGAATACACATGTGAAATATCAAAGCCCTATCACTTACAAATCAAAAGATATAGCGAATCTTATCTTTTTTTCAAAAGTAGGTCAAATATCTAGGTCAAGGTCACAAGGTCAAAAATTATGGTATGTGTAGAAAGGTCTTGCCACAAGGAATACACATGTGAAATATCAAAGCCCTATCACTTACCAATAAAAAGATAAAGCGAATCTTATCTTTTGTTCAAAAGTAGGTCAAATATCTAGGTCAAGGTCACAAGGTTAAAAAATTATCGTATATTGTAGGAAGGTCTTGCCACAAGGAATACACATGTAAAATATCAAAGCCCTATCACTTACCAATCAAAAGATATAGCGAATCTTATCTTTTTTTCAAAAGTAGGTCAAATATCTAGGTCAAGGTCACTAGGTCAAAATTTATGGTATTTGTAGAAAGGTCTTGCCATAAGGATTGCATGTGTGAAATATAAAGGTCCTAATATTTACCAATCAAAAGATATATTCATTCTTTTTTTTTTTTTAAGTAGGTCAAATAAGTAGGTCAAGGTCACTAGGTCAAAAATTATGGTATGTGTAAGGAGGTCTTGTCACAGGGAATACACATGTGAAATATCAAAGCCCTATCACTAACCAATCAAAAGTTATTGGCTGTGACACCCAAAGTGTGACAGACAGACAGACGGACAGACGGACAACGGACAAAGTGATCCCTAAGTGTCGCTATGCTTCGCAGGCGACACAAAAACGTAAGTTGTTATAATGTACACTCTTTCTTTGGTGTCTTCAAATCATATAAGACAATATGGTAAACAAAAAGTTCATGTCTTAAGATAAAGAGTTTAAGGGTTGCATAACACACGATACGCAAATTCTAATAAAACTTGTTATAAGCAGAATTTTTTATGCTCAACACATGTTAAGATATGGTGCATTGAAAGATACAAATTTTCTGCTTGTATTCTCTTAATATACCTCATATAATTGATAATGATGCTTATTCACGATAGGCTGAAAACAAATTCAAATAAAGAAGATTTAGGCAGTAATTGCCATGACAATGTTTTATCCAAGGGTTTTCCCGTGGAACATATCATTTGAAGATAACGTGTTATGCTACCGTGAAGTATTGCATTGTATGAAATTCTAAGATTGCCTTTTTATTTAACATTGCTTCTAAGATACAGATCATATATATGTTTCTTAACTTGGTTTGTTTATAACTATTTTTTCACATAATCTTTGAATATGTACCTTTGTTTGTCACTAAAACACAAAGAATTTCATTATAATCTAGAACTTTTCTTTAATATTAGACAGAAAACATCATGTTAAATGACAATTATATTAATTAATGGTTTTTACAAAAATAGAGCAACACAACCTTTCATGATGCTATTTAATCTTTTAAAAATCTTAAAAATATAAATTAATACCAATTTAATTCAAAAAAATATCATGGATAAATTTAAAATTAGAATGAAATAATTATAATATCAAGCGAAACTGACCCCAAAATACATTTTAACAAAATATGTTTGTGAAGCACAATGTCCCCATTCTGACTTTCTGTTTTTATAAGCTGAGGTTTCATTTGAGTCTATATTCTATCAAATAGGACATACGCTCTCTAAGTACAATAATAAAACTTCATTTCATAAATTGATTTTAGGACACAGCCACTTTTTTACAGATACACTACATAATTCTTTAAAAATTATGTTATGTCACAAAAAATGTACATTAAAGATATAGTAATTTCAATTGTTGGGGTTTTTTTTACAGTGAAATATTAGGGCAAAGAAACATTACCAAAGCATTTTTCCATGCCTATCTTCTATATAAATAATTCATCATGCACTTACAAATAAAAGTAAACATATAGAATAAATAACACGCCATAGTTATTTCATACATTTTAAATGAATTGGAACAACAAAGACCCATTGGCATGAAGGAGGATGCAAAGTTATAGCTCAGATATACATTAAAAGATATAAAGTTACCTTGACCTCATTCAAATAAGTTAGTTAAAGAAAATGTGCAACCTTTGGGTGATAAGCAACATGATATTTGTAATCAGTATGGTTACATGCATACAATCATGTATATGAAAAGGGAATGGATGTATAGTATTTGAGAAAAGGTAAATGAAATCTTACAATCTGAACATTAAAATTAATTTCATTTGAATCCTTAATGTACAAAATATGGACAAAATCAGTAACGTTCAACTATCATCATAATTTATAATGGAGATTGTAACGTGAAAATACTTTTGTAATACTTCATTGAAATGGAAGTTCTATCAAGATTCCCTACATGAACATGTATTGTAATTAAATTATGTATTGAATTTTCCAATTGAGTCAATTAACTGATAGAAGGGTCTAAATAAATTTACATATTTAAACCAAGAATTTGATTCGCAATGCCATACCAAAATCTGGATATTTTTACATGATAATTGATATTACTGTGTTAACTTTTTAAATGTACTTCATTTTCCCCATAGGTCTTGCTCTATTCTGAACAAATAGCAACAGTTTACTTGTTATAAAATGGTATATACATACATGTACATGCATGTCATTGGCTTCCTTATCAAATTTGAGATCAAACATTTACATGTAAAATGCTAATAAATAAACAATCACATGGAATGTTATTCAATCATTAACGAGTGAAAATATCTCCTTCTATTGCACTATTGAAATGTTTCATCGTTTATTTTAACCAAAAGTACGTGCTTATAGGTTTATATGTCATCGTCGTCATATTTGGTAGGAAGGGGACGATAATTTCCGAGTCTGTTCCGCTGTTTACACAGTATGACACACGTAGCCGTCAATATTATGAGTAACAGCAAGGTAACACTAGACAAAATGGCCAATCCAACCACTCGATCTGAAAATAGAAGATGATGAATTTATTTTTTTGATATTTTTTTATGTAAAAGTATCATCAACAACATAGGTAATCACAGATTACGAAGCTCACCTCGTGACAGCAAAATTCAATTCAAACATATTTCTTAGTACATGTATATTGGCTTTTAAAGGCAAAACCACTCAAGCAGAAAAAGTAGGTCAAGGTCATTTTATGAAAGTTTGATCAAAGATACATCCAATATGCAAGTTTGGTACATGTAGCAGTTATACTTTGCTCAATATTGGCTTTATAGAGCAAAATCACTCAAGCGGAAAAAGAAGGTCAAGGTCATTTTATGAAAGATTGATAAAAGATACATCCAATATGCAAGTTTGGTACATGTATCACTTATACTTTGCTCAATATTGGCTTTTAAAGGCAAAATCACTCAAGTGGAAAAAGTAGGTCAAGGTCATTTTATGAAAGTTTGATCAAAGATACATCTAATATGCAAGTTTGGAACATCTAGCACTTATACTTTGCTCAATATTGGCTTTTAAAGGCAAAATCACTCAAGTGGAAAAAGTAGGTCAAGGTCATTTTATGAAAGTTTGATCAAAGATACATCTAATATGCAAGTTTGGAACATCTAGCACTTATACTTTGCTCAATATTGGCTTTTAAAGGCAAAATCACTCAAGCGGAAAAAGTAGGTCAAGGTCATTTTTTTATGAAAGTTTGATCAAAGATACATCCAATATGCAAGTTTGGTACATGTAGCACTTATACTTTGCTCAATATTGGCTTTTAAAAGCGAAATCACTCAAGTGGAAAAATTAGGTCAGATGCTGCATCCGATGCATGGGTCCATCTCGGCATCCAAAGATGAATCACTTGTGCAAGTTTGGTTACTGTAGCATTAGTACTTTGTCAGATACTGAGCTACCCCAAACTTCTTATCCAAATCACTCAAGCGGAAAATGTAGGTCAGATGCTGCATCCGATGCATGGGTTCACCTCAGCATCCAAAGATGAATCACTTGTGCAAGTTTGGTTACTGTAGCATTAGTACTTTGTCAGATACTGAGCTACCCCAAACTTCTTAACCGGACGCGGACGCGGACACGGACGCGGACACGAACGCGGACGCGTGGGGTTATAGCATAAGCTCACTCAACTTCGTCGAGGTGAGCTAAAAATGATGAAATTCATGGAAAATTTTTAAAAATTATAAATTATGCAAAAATGATATCTCTCTCATATAAAAGTATTGTCTTTTTGTAAAGCCAACCACTCAGTCAATAAATAAAGACAACCACTCAGTCCATAAATAAACAATGATGAAATTCATGAGAATTGAGAAATACAACATTTTTATGTAAATACATGTACAGAAGCATTATGCTCAAATTTCATCAATGGCAAACTTAATCATGTTAATGTTTTAAAGACTAACTAATGGTATACATAAATTAAAATTTCAGTTTCAATATTATGGTACATTTATTCTGTGAAACACACAAAATTGTTCAATTTAGTATGCAGTTTAGAAAACTCAGATTTGAGAGACTGTTAGATTAACAATTAAAATAAACTCATGCAGTATTAATCATGGTCAATCAAGGATAGAGCTTTTGATGACTTAATTTGTGTCAGTTTGAACATTCAAATTCAACATATTTGAAAAAGAAACAAGGTACAAAGTATAAGAGTAATTTGATTTTTAAAACTCAAATAATATGTAAGACAGCAACTGGATTTGAGGAAATCTCTGAATAATTGACATTATTCCATATCATAACTGAATGACTGTATCGTATTGAATGAACTAACCAAAAACGGAAAAGAAGTATCACAGATAAGAAGAATGCAAAAGTCAACTGAAAAAGTATACAACATTGTTCTTTGGACAGGAATTCTGTAAACATATGTAATGAGCTACATGTAAATGTATGTATACAGTATGTAATTATTTCAAGGAATTTGACATGTTAGACCAGCACAGAGAATTCTAAGGGAGTTGTGTGTCAATGGAAGCAAGAGCCACAGTGGGTAATATCGCAACGAAGAACATTTTTCTATATTTTTGCGCAAAATAGAAAATATATTACTAAAAAGGGCAACGTGATGCAGTGTAATAATGCCTTAACTATGAGTTACATCCAAAATAAGGTAGAGATTAGCTTTTAATAAGTAAACGCACAAACACAATCGGTATCCTACTTTCACTTTCATCTGCACGAACTAGGCCGATCATTTTTCAGCATTATAAAACAATATCACTTCTCTTATTTTGGATAAAACTCACATCACATTCCACTTTTCGTAATCAATAATCTGCATTTCACGAAAATTGAGATAAACCGAATCCTCTGCGTTGCGAGATTATCCATCGTGAAGCACTGTAGTCTATCAATTCATTATTAATTTTTTATGTGTCAATCGAAGTAAAGCAAGAGTTTGATATCATTTGATAACAAATATATCTCTGTCTTCATTCCATTAAAATATTTACACTTTACACCGGTAATGATAAACATAGTTATAGGATCTAACAAGACATTACACTACATGTATAAGAGGATTACGTTTCACTCTAAAGGATTAAAACAATGTAAATGTACAATATACATGTATAATGTCGGACAGTTTTTGCGATTGAGCATTTGTCAATTAACATTACCTGCAGACGGTTTGTCCCTGTTACTTGTGACTCTATCAAGATGGCACTCTTTCTTTATATCCTTTACTATCACCGACTTTTGTAAAGCCACAAATTTCTTCAACGGACATTCTATGGAACAACCTTCAAATTACAAGGTAAATAATTTAATCTTGAGAACATACAACCGTCAACCTTCAACTTTCAAATTGAATAATCTTTATATTTATACATGTACATGTACTTACGCATTTAAATCTCAATCATAGAAGTTAATCACGTACACTGTCATGTAAATGTAATGCATGATATAGTTTTATTATTTTGATTTCATCTTTTCGATTCTTTTTTTTGTTTTGAATTAATTTCAGTATAAAGTTGAATTAGACTCCTGTGAAAGAAATATTTATCAAGAAATATAGACTTTTTCAATTAATTCTTAAATTGTACAAATCTTGACAACACATCTGTGTAACAGGAGAGGAAAAGATGTGATCGGACCAGGAATCGAACCCTGAACCTTCTGCTACCTTTGCAGATACTCTTACCAACTGAGCTACATGTATCTGGGCATGATACCGGTTCCTGCCACACTCCTCTCAACCAATTTTTTCAGGTTTCAACGCCCTGGAAACCTCACCATAGACTCCACACCACTGCGAGTCATTTAGTTGGGTGCAAATTTTCTAACAGGAGAGGAAAAGATGTGACTGGGCCGGGAATCAAACTGAGACCTTCTGCTACCTTAGCAGACATTCTTATCAACTGAGGTATACAGGCATGATACCTGTTCCTGCCACATCTGCGTGCATACTTTTGCCTGTATTTCTATATAATTAATATTACAGGATGTGACTTTCTTTTACACAATGGCTGAATAAAATTCTATGAATTAAAGTTTCTCTTATCAAGAATGAAATTCTAAGTTTCAAGACAAAGAACATTTATTAAAAACATTTTTTCTAAATTCATGTCTAACCTTTGAGTTTTAAAGTATGGAGTTTGTTGTATTCTTTACTCTCGGGATCTGTTCCATTTCGAATGAAAATCTTGACAAAATTTCCTGAGGGTTTTGCATAGAGTTCTATCAGCACAGTTGTGCAGTATGGTGGCTGACGATAGTTATATAATTTTAAGGCACTGAGTAAAGCTATCACAGTTGAGTCATGCTGAAAATTGAAGAAGAAAAATTCTAAAGTTTTAACATATTATAATAATTATAAGTTATAACCTACGTATATACAAAATAAATCACATGTATTTGTGATGTGTAGAGTCTCATAAAAGTTTTTATATATAATCAGGTCTCTTTTAATTTACAAAATGATCTGATTCATAGAGCTAAAACTTTTTTTTAATCTTAAATTTGCTTTTTCTTTTCTAAGATTCAAAACTGTCAGACCGCAGGAAAACATAGAATTCCATTAAAAAAATATAAAATTCTCTTAAAGAAGGAATTTATTAAAAAAAGAGGAGCTTAGGATCTAGATATACTCATGTACATGTAGATAGAAATTTTCTTGTGGGGGTATTAATTTTCATGCTTTTACCGACTGTATTATTATTGGGTAAATAAACGTCTCATGAAAATTACAACCAGTATAAAAAGCTATACGGAATACATGTACTCCCTATTTGGCCAAAGTTACCCCAACGTGTGCTGTTGTAATCGTTAAAATACCCCGCCCCACTCCCCCCTGTGAAAATTACCATGTTTACAGTACAAACTAACTTTAGCCTTCACTTACAGCTGAGTATATAAGGAGATCCTGACTTGGGCTGTCCTTTGTATTTACTTTGGCTGTCATATTTTCAGCAAGATGTCTGACTAGAGTTCCTGAAATTTTAAGAATATTTTAAAAGATTTAAAGTACATAAGAGGGAGCACAATTTAAGAGAAATGGAAAAACTTTAAATGACACAAAGAATTCAGCTGAAGCCAGACATATCGCAAAACAACACAAGGCGTTTATTTATTGACAAAATCATTGTGTATAACACAAATATGGTAAAAATGAAGAATACAACTTATTAAGATTAGAGCAAAAAATTACCGTACATCATAACACTATCATAATTTGAGGCTACCTTAAGACGATTTCATATTTAGTCCTTTTACTCTAAAATTTTCAATCATCTACTTTTTATCCTGATATGAAATCTTAGCATTCAACTTCCTATCTGGGTAACTGTACTATACCGCTCCTTACCTGCCCGTAGCTTTGCTATTTGGGGAACGTGGGGTAGGCCCATACTGGCGTGAACATCTCTCAGAGACATCATTTTCCAAAATGTGCCATCTTTCTTCAACCAATCTGGCATTGTGTCATTATTAAACTTTCCTGTGTCATACTGAAAATACATAGAAGAGATAGTAATGTATCAGGTGACATGTAACATTTTGACGTGTCTGAAAATCATTTCAGCAATTTAATTAAGAGCCAATCCGGCATAAAACCATGCAAATTGGTCCAAATGACCTAGTAACCAAATTTAATGATTTTAAGTTATTTTAATAGATACATGACTAGGAATAATTCTGTCAAATATTTTTGTTCAAATATCCATGGTTACAGAGATATACCACCCCATCATTTTTCCTGCCAAATTTACAAAAAGGACGTACAAATATCCCTATTTTCGCCGATGTACTTCTCTAAAATTTTAAGTATAAATTGAATTGGAGTAAATATTGTTTTTGATATATTGAAATATAACATTTTATTCTATCTTAGGATAATGTTATGTATGAAATTTTTTTTCCCAAAGACAGCCACAACGTAACTTGAAAAGAGGCAAAAATCGGCTAAGTAAAAAAACGACGTTTTATGCGTTTTTCACGCACCAATATCTTCTGTAAGAGAAGTTTGATTTTTATCAAATTTCATCTTTTAACTCTTTGCTTTAATCTTATAAATATATCAAAAATCCACCGCTGCCAAATGATTACGTATTGAGATGTAGACAGTTAAAATATGTATAAAAGATCAGCTTAACGAAAAAACGACGTTTTAGACGTTTTTCACGCACCAATATCTTCTGTAAGAGAAGTTTGATTTTTATCAAATTTCATCTTTTAACTCTTTGCTTTAATCTAATAAATATATCAAAAATCCATCGATGCCAAATAATTACGTATTGAGATGTAGACAGTTAAAATATGCATTAAAGATCAGCTTAACGAAAAAACGACGTTTTAGACGTTTTTCAAGCAACAATATCTTCTGTAAGAGAAATTTGATTTTCTTTTTCAAATTTCATCTTTCAACTCTTTGCTTTAATCTTTTAAATTTATCAAAAATCTACTGATGCCAAATAATTACGTATCGAGATATAGACAGTTAAAATATGCATTAAAAATCACCTTAACGAGAAAATGACGTTTTATACGTTTTTCACGCACCAATATCTTTTGTAAGAGAAGTTTGATTTTTTTCAAATTTCATCTTTTAACTCTTTACTTTGATCTTATAAATATCTCAAAAATCCACCAATGCCAAATAATTACGTTGAGATATAGACAGTTAAAATTTGCATCAAAGTGAATTTTTGCGGTGTAAAAATGCGAACGAAAAATACGGAATCCCAAAGATTCAATCATTGCACACGAAGAAATACGCATACATGTGCGGCGAGTTGTGACCACAGCTGATTTGATCATGTCTTTTCACACGCAGGTCAAGGTTAAAAATCTTTGTTCAAAATTGTGCAATCGATAGTTGGGAATAAAAATAAATTTTATCGAAAACGTAAAATATATTCCAAAGGGTCTAGAAAGAGGAAAAAAGGAGCCATAAAAAGTTTTATTTGAAAATATGCAGTAACGACCCTAATATTGTCGATTCTTTAATAAATAAATCTCCGTATACTTCTATTGTAAAAACTCAATACATTGTAGGTGGCGCCAGTGAAATTTATTAGAGCTGCGCACCGATTCGCCTGAAAATTTGAATTTATACAAATGAAAATGTATATTTTCATTTGAAAAGAAAAATTTTGCATTCCAAAATATTGTAAAATTAATTAATTTTCAGGGACACCGTCCCTTTAAAATTGAAGTGAGGAAATGATGCGAAGAAGCGAAGAAATTATCTCTTTTTCGCTTCTCCGTATCATTCCGTATTTTGTTTCTTCACATCATTTCTTCGTTTCTTTTCATATTCAGTACACGAACTAACAATGTCAGAATTACGCTTTTGCAGAAAAGAAGTTATATATAAAATGAAATTATATATCTCTTTGATGTTTGAAAGGCGTATAATGTATACATGTAGATCTACGCCCTTAGGTTAGCCCAGGAGTTTTTCTCTTTCTTTTCTGTATAATTTTGTTTTTGTTTTTGTTTTTTTTTTTTTCGGAGGGGAGGGTGTCGGGTTTTTTGTTTTTTTGTTTTTGTTTTTTTCGTTTCGTTTCGTTTCGTTTTGTATTTTGTTTTGTTTTTCAATATTGTTTTTTTTTTTGAAAGATGGAGTACCATGAACTCTTTTATTTTCTTTTCAATAAAAGTACTTTTTTATAGAACGAAGACCGCTCTGCTTTAGTACAAGATAATATCAATACCTCGAAGGAGAAATACCTTGAATTAAGGGTATGAAGGAGATAAACTTTTATGAAAGAATTGAGATTTTATAAAAGAAAGTGATTACTCTCATAATTTACGCGCATACGGACCGGAGCGGATGAATACGGAGCAAAACAGCTTATACAAACGCAAGGATTTAGAGCGATGGGGGGGGGGGGGGGGTTTCCGGGGAAAAGAGTGCTTTTTCTAGTATGATTTTCTTTTTTAACGCGGGAGGGGGGGCCGGGGGCAGGTGGAGGTTAAGAAATATGACGGAGAGGTTGTCAGGGCCCCTGAAATTTGCCCCAAATTATTTTGACCTTGAATAAACAAGACTTTTCTCATCATAACCATAGATGACCGATTTGGTTGAAAGCGCTATTTGACGTTGAGTTGAAATCAAGAAAGAGACAGTCATATCAAACAATTTTTTTTTCTTGTTTTATGCACGAAAATAACAGAATGATCGAGGTTTTCTCGAAAAAAAATAAGGACTGGATATATAGTTAATTCATTGATTTACTTTAAGTGAGGATAATTCGTGCAACCTGTCTATTTTTTCTCTGAAATACGAATAAATTGTTATGTTTATAGGAAAGATCAACCTAACATTTTAAGAAAAAAAAAAACACGTTTATTTTATCAATTCAACAGATCGTTTTCAAAAGGAAAGAACTTTTTAAACACAATTTCCTATGAAACAATGAATTTGGAAAATCGATGAAAAGAGCAGCGAGTAGACTGTAAAGAAAACTTTTCTTTCCGATTTTCAACATTTTTTAAAGAAAATACCACAGTCATGTCAACAATACACCGACAGGACAATTTGTTCATATAACAGAGAATGAGAGATCATAGAAGAGTACATCGAACGACCCGTTGTCTACAGGACAATAGATCTACATGTAACAAATCTGATGACACGAAACTAGCAGTGGCATAGTGATCCTTTTATGATGAGCTTTCAGAAGTTAAACGTCTTCAAATTCAATAGAAGTGAGATTAAGTGCCCCTGCTCCAGGGAGACTCGAACCAGGAACCTTTCCGTAATTGGTTCGACGCTCTAACCAGTACTTACTGGTAGTAGCATCGACTAGAGACTCGTTCTTTTACATCTGTGAAGATTATTTCAAAAGATTTGGGATGGGTACATCTAATCACATCTAGAAACGAGGGAACGAGATTTGCTATGCAATCTTGAGCTAAACTCTATCAATGTTATAATCTAATGCGATAGTTTATCCGTGTCAAGTTCTTATTTTATCGTCATTGTTTACATGCTACCAGGGAACCTAACCACGTGACGTCATCACTAAAAGTCTGACTCGGTGGCGTCGTTCCGCTATCTCGAAAATCGTCTAGATTAATGATGGGGCTTATATAAGGGAAATTGAAAAAGATCTGAAACGATTTCCATCATTTTTAGAACATATTTTGTTAATATCTTAATTTTTTTTTCTAGATTATGATCAAAGATGCTTATCTTTTGAACATTTTTCCATTAAATCTTTTAATCATATTCCGCAAAATAATGAATATTCTTGATAAAATTTGCATATCTTAGATACATTTGGCAGCGACAGTTTTTTTATATATTAAAGTATGATACGTTTACTTTATTATACTGAAATTTTGTGGGAAAATTTTCTCTCTTATAGATGTTATTCATGTTCGAAATAGGGACGCTTTTGTCAAATCCCAATATAAGTCGTATTAGAGCGCCCCCTGGTGGCAAGTCAATTCGTATATCTTAACTTTGCGAGTACTATAATGAAGATGAATTGAGTAAGTATCTGATTTTATCATGAAAAGAATTACTGCATATCAAAATCAAATCTTATTCAACGATGAAAATAGGGCTATTTTAGTGTTGTTTTTGAGCCCTGTTAATGGCGTTATGCCATACGAACAAAATTGGCCCATTACTATAAAACGGGACATATATGAATTTTAAAATAATTTTTTTCTCGAATGTTTTTCATCATAGAATACAGAAATATACATAAAAATGTAAAACTTTGACCACCCTTTTGGACGATTTTTACGATTTTGCATGGTTTTATGCCGGATTGGCTCTTAAGTACCAATGACGAGGATTTACTATCAAAAAACATGTGTCTGGTGCATTGAAATTGGTTTGAAATTTTCTTCAAGAAAGGTAAAGAGTTGGAACACTTCTGTATTTTCACAACATGTACATGTATATGAATATTGTGTACTTATTTAAGCAGGATTCATGATTATAATACAAAAATGTATAAGCAGAGGATGCAGGACCTTTCGGTGCAAGGACGTTTCAGTACAAAGAAAAAAGTTGTTTCGGTATATGTTACAAAGACGTTTCGATACATGATTTCGGTCGTTTCGGTACATATTTTTGTTCTTGTACATTACCCAATTTTTGACTGTTTAAAGAGAAATTATCAATAACCCCCCAAAAGTTAGAGTGGAGAAGCAGAAAACATAGATATTTTTTGGGGAGGGGGTGCTCTTTTGTCATACATGATTGGTATGTCTAGCGTCAAATTGATTAATCAATTAGTTTTCTTAGCAATATTTGATTAGGCCTATATAAATCAGGTATCAGACAAAATTTTTGATCACCAATAAATATAGAATTTGATTATCAAGAAAGAATTCTTAATTATTAAACTCGAATTTCAAAATATTACAATCACGATATACAGCACAAACAACAAGAGAGCTAGGCCATATGTCATTTCGTCATCAAATAGGCACCGAAACTTACTAAAACAAAAACCAAACACATTAACTCATTACAAATCACCCCATATCACACAAAAAAAATGTACCAAAGCGTCTCTTACGTTGTAACAAAATGTCTCTACTTGTACTGAAACGTCTTTCTATTGTACCGAAACGTCCTTGTACCGAAACATCCTTGTACCGAAACGTCCAGCATTCTTAGCAGAGTTTGCACTGTTAACTAAGACCCTGCATTTTACTCTTAAACTGTATAACATGTATCAGTAGGATGATTTGCTGGACAGGTACTTTCTTACGTCTTTTTATTAAGGTTAAGAACAATGAATTACTGATCAGCGCCTGATTTCATTGAGTTAATGTCTTTCAAATTGGTATTTGCATTCATTGAAACAATCTGGCCAAGCAGGAAAGTAGCAAAGGTTAACACACAGCAAATCATTCTACCAATATAGAACATTAAAAATAAAGCCTGTGTTTGTGAAACACGAATGCCCCTAGTGGCATTTTTGTTGGTATAAACACAATTTTCTGTTAAGTACATGTATGTGAAAGGTCAAGGTCAGGGTCACTTGGTTGTGTCAAGGAATACACATGTCAAATATCGAAGCCCTATCACTTACCATTCAAAGTTATGCCCAATGTTAAAGTTTTTGAAAAGCATGTCAAAGGTCAAGGTCACGAGGTCAAAAATTTTGGTATCATTTAAAGGCCTTGACACAAGAAATACACATGTGAAATATGAAAGCCCTACCACTTACCATTCAAAAGTTATTCCCAATATTAAAGTTTTGAAAAATAGGTCAAAGGTCAAGGTCAAGTGGTCAAAAGTTTTGGTATCAATGGAAAGGTCTTGTCACAAGGAACACACATGTGAAATATGAAAGCCCTATCACTTACCATTCAAAAGTTAATGCCCAATGTTAAAAGCTTTTGAAAAGTAGGTAAGTAGGTCAAATGTCAAGGTCACGAGGGTCAAAAATTCTGGTATCATTGAAAAGGTCTTGTCACAAGGAAAACACCTGTGATATATAAAAGTACCATCACTTACCACTCAAAAATTATGCCCAATGTTAAAGTTTTTGAAAAGAAGGTCAAAGGTCAAGGTCAAGGTCACGAGGTCAAAAATTTTGGTATCATTGAAAAGGTCTTGTCACAAGGACAACACATGTGAAATATGAAAGCCTTATCACTTACCATTCAAAAGTTATGCCCAATGTTAAAATTTTTGAAAAGTAAGTCAAAGGTCAAGGTCATGAGGTCAAAAATTTTGGTATCAATGGAAAGGTCTTGTCACAAAGAATACACATGTGAAAAATGAAAGCCCTATCACCCCCCATTTAAAAGTTATGTCCAATGTTAAAAGTTTTTCGGACAAAAGACAGACAGACAGACAGACAAACAGACGGACAGGCCAAAAACTATATGCCCCCGAATCTTTGATTCCGGGGGCATGATAAAAATTGGTAAAATGGGTCAAGAGATCTCATTTTTTAAAAAATATAATTATGGCAACAATATTAAGTTAACTTGTGACTGTGCTAGTCTGAAAGATCAAACGTACATGTACATGTATCTCAGATGTTTACCTCTATAAATAATGTATCTACAATACCCAGAATATCATCTAATGTATTCGGCAGGCCAGTGTTATCTGATACATACTGTACAAGATCCTGAAAGCAAAGAGTTTAACAGAAATTATTCTCAAAAATCATGTAGAAATGTAGTATATTTACATCAAAGATCTATAATACGTTAAATGAGGCTGTTATTAGACCTACAGAGAGTCACTACGAGTAAAAGAAGTTTGAAACTTTAGAATAACTCCAGGTTTAGCCTTTATTAATTTCCTTACGGCATCTCCAATCCACAATATCCACAGAATCACTGGATTAACAAGCATCCATCATATCAGTATTGGCTTATTTCAATCACATCAGGGGTTTTAATATGAGGCAACACACGAAGAAATTTCTCAAATTCAAACCACAGAAATTGCTTGTTTGAGATTTCCTCTGATCTCATAATTTTTCCCACATACATGTATAGTGCTCGATAAATCTCTCAATCTAGATAGATCAAACTCATGCAAATATCTAAATTATTGTCTCAAATAAATCTTATTGAAAGACCTGTAACATGTTTGTGTTTTTTTGTGCTGAAAAGAAGTTTAAAATCTGAGAGTTGTGTAAGTGTAAACCTAACCCTCAATTTATTTCAGTGGCACCACATACAATCAGTTGTGAAACTTCCATCTTTTCCTCTTTAATTTCATTTGCAAGTGTGGATATGTTACATGGAAATCTTATCGATTACTATTTTTCAAGTTTCAAGATACTGTAAACATGGAAATTTTCACTTGGGAGTAATGTTCACGTTTTTCGCAAATTGAGAATTTCATGAAATTTCCCCCGTGCGAAAATACATGTATCCCTGCTGCATTCTTACAATGGGAAAGACATTTTTATCGCTAATATTTCCCCCAAGCATAACGTCTACATGTTATAATCGTGACATTTTCCCTTAGCAAAAATAACCGTGTTTACAGTAGTCTTTTTGTAAACATGTGTGGTCATTGCAAAATAAGAATACAAATATAGTCTTGTTGGAGTTATTTTCTTTTGAAAATGAAAAGATTAGTCATGATTTTCTCCATGAGCAAAAGTATCGGAAATGACTTTAAAGGAGGCTTAACTATCATAAAATACAAAAAAATATCAGAGAAAAATCACCACTAACAGATCATGAAGATTACTTCAGTATTCTACAATATAGATTTAACCATTATGTTCATGTTAAGTAAGTGTAATAATAAAGTCAGGATCTATTGATATTCTCATCTAAATATCACTGTAGCATATCACATGACAGGCAAATAATCTCTAGCCCAGGAATTCCCTCTGATTAAACAAGGTAAATAATGTCTAAATCTACTTTATATGAATTTATTTAAGGTCTATCATATGAGTATTATCATCATTTATATGATGGTAATCTATTCTGGTCAAGAATAGAATTATGTCCATAGAACACTTCAACAGAAAATTTTGTTTTACATGTATATACGTGCACCATATCATAAGATTTAAACAAATTTTTTTTAAAAATCTGTTGAAGTGTTCTCGGAATATACCTCTATTCTTGACCAGAAAAGATTACCAGCATGTAGATGATAGTGATGCTCATATGATAGGCTTAAAATAGTTTCCTATAAAGTATATTTAGACTGCATTTATCATACTTAATCGAAGGGGATTCCCGGGCTAGAGATTATTCATATCACGTGATATGCTACTGTGAATATACTTAGTGTATATTTTTTTCATGTTCGTGTGTTTGCAGACTTGGTACTTTAGACCTTGCACTTCGAAGGGACTGTGTCACAAAAGTAAATTGTTGGTGTTATACAGATGTAACTAATATTTAGAATTTTTTTTCTTGTGTGAATATATATATTTAAGGCTCTCTAGTGTTGTTTTGTCCATTGTGTGTTCAGATTTTACTTTTCTTATCACACTCATATTCTTTGACATGGCCCCTTAAAGTGCTAAGTCTGTAGTGCAAAGTTTGTAGCGTGAAGTCCGTAATGCAAAGTTTGTAGGGCAATGTCCGAAGTTCATGTATGTCAGCTTTAAAAAATGTCCAAGGTAACCTTCTTTAAACTTAACAGTAATTTACACTAAGTGTAACCTTATATTTTTCCTTAAGTTTCTTCAGCCATGGGCTTGATTCCTTCCATTGCTTTAGCAGTTTGTCTGCAGCAGGGCATGGTGAATTAGTGTAGATAAGCTGAAATTACAATTAATATATAGTTATATGTAGATTTTAAGCAAACTTTAAGAAAAAGTGTAAACCTTATATTCAATCCTCCCTGTATTACAAATATGATAAATTCAGTTGGGTTTTACATGATTTTAAGATTTTCAAATCCCTGGAGTTGAAACAGTCACTGTATCTTTAATTACAGAACATTAATAAATAAATAAATCTTTCAATTTACATGTATTAATTACCCATTGTTAGCCTGCTGGCTACATTCTCTGTAATTCTCAAAATAGGAGTTATCTCACTTTGATTACGTCTATGAAAACCTAGTACATGTATCAGTGTCCTTCTGAATGTTACGAGGTACCAGGGCTCTCGATTGGCCTGATTTGGGGCCCATATTCGGCCCCAGTCATACTGCAAAATGGTATCCTTTTTTCCCAATTTCATGACTTATTTTTCCCAATTTGAAACCTTGTAGAAAATTTGTAAACAAAAACGAGTTAAAAAACCTAAAGGAGCTGATAAGATAAGGCGTAAAATCTGCCCTGAAAAAGTGGAATTTTCAAAATGGGAAATTCAAGAAAATTCTTTCACAAAATTGATGCCAGTTCTTGGTTTCATCATAATCAGCAGTTGGATTAGATTTATCGTGCATCGTTTTCCTTAATTTTGGGGCAAATTATGTCTTTTTTCCATAGAAATCAATGGAAAATGGAAAAGTTTTTTAAATCATTGTTCCCCCCTTAGCTACAGAACGCCACTTTTACAGAAGGTGTATATCACTAATACACATCTTTTGACAAAGTGGGGTTCTGTAGCTAGGGGGGGAACGATGCCCCAGAGATGAAAAACTGAAAAAGGGAGGGTGGGGGTCTTTTTACGAATATGCGTTTTAGGCCATAATATAAGCAAAGTTTCATTTTTTCCATTTAAAAGTCATTCATTTATTTATTCTAAACATGTTCAAATGAAAGGCGCAAGATTTTGGAATGAAATAAACAAGAGCGTGCTGTTTATTTCTACACAGTGTGTATTTCACGGTAAAATGCCTACTTTTTAGCCAATTAATTCAAAATACAACCATATTTCAGATTCAAGATTCTAAAATTTATGGATAAAGTTGAGACCAGTCTTCTAAATTTGATTTCTGGTATCTTGTTTAGACTATAACTATGTATTAAAGTTTATAGATATCCATATTAGCCAGATAGTTCTTAATTTTCAACATTTTTTGCTCAAAATTAGATTCTTTTCAACATGGCTACCCCCTACTCTTTGGACTGTAACTTAAGTATCTAGAAATGAGCTTAACAAAATAAAAGTTGTATGAGAAACCTCCAAATACATTAACTTTTAGTAATTATCAAGTTTTTCGTGTGTATAGATCATTGTGTAGAAGAAATACTAGATGAGATTCAGGGTTAAATACAGCCCTTATCTTATCAGCTCCTTTCAAGTGAAAAGGCATCCAAATTTATTTATAATTTTTCCCAATTTTTCAGAAAACGCCACTATATTTGCCAATTTTAAAGGCCCTGGCCCCAGTCCAAAATGGGCGTAAGAGCCCTGGTTACTATCTACATTAACATACATGATCATCATTCAGAGGTATAGTGTGTACAGGTATAGGCTGCCATGTCATGTTCTTATTCCACCGCTGTGTGCCGTGAGCTGGAAACAAACCCGCCAAAACGGTATACGCGCTCATCAAAGTACGATCTTTGTCTGTACTCCGTATCCGAATCTGGAAAAGGCATGGTATTATTAGAAATGGAAAAACAACAGAATTATTCATTTGCCAATTTATATTACCATAACCAGAGAATTTTTCGTGCAAAATCTTCATTAATTTTCGATTTCTAACCAGTATTTGCAGAAATTTTCTTGTTACTAGCAATTGTCTGTGGTTTTGTCACTGAATTTCAAGTAAATGTTATTATTTCATTTTATTCTACATACATACTACTACACATACATAAAAATATTCAATATTTCTACAGTTCCTCAAACTATTTAATGCCAGTGAACACTGTTATTCTTCAAAACTGCAATTCATGTGTAGATTTTCCATTCAAATCTCCTTACAAGTGTGAGAGAATCAGATACATGTATTAGCATCATAAAGTGTAGTCAGATCTTTAACAAGATGAGCTCAGCCAAACCTTATACATCGAAGTAAATTGTACATGTATGTAAATATACTGTTTACCTTCTCTCGTATATATGTTCCGTTCAGAAACCCACTCTTGACATATCGATCCCTTAGGAACTGTCCCAACATGTACTCATGCTGCATACCCTTCTACAATAATAAACAAGACTTATTTTTCAAAAAAACTTCATCAAAAGATCTACATATATAAGTATACATGTAAAATTAAATTCAATAAAAATATAGCATAATCATACAGCAAAATTAATGTACAGTACTTTTGAGCTTGTTTGAATACATGTACAAATAAATTTATCTTGCAAAAATCATGTTATTAAAGACATCCATTTTTGACGTGAAATTCTAAAATTGAAACTACATGTAATTACAATTTCAGGAACTTCAGCATTGAAAAATAACCATGATAATTCAGAAATTGCTTTCTCATCCATACAGTTATTTTTCATAGGTATAAACTGGTTCTGAAAATAATTTGACAAAGTCACAATCAATTTAATTGCAATACACTGCCATCCATAAATAACTATACAAACAAGGAAATCATTCTAAATTCTTTACAAGTTTATCCAAATATTTCCATTCTGAACATGAAAGATCTTTAATAATTGACTTCACATATTTCAAAATTACGAATTAAGATGATGAAAATGGGAATATAGACTTTTTTCATCGGCACAATTTTTTTTCAAAAATTGTCATTTTCATATAAAAAAACCCCATAAAAATTCAAAAATGCAAATATTTTGGTCAAGTTTGTTATATTTGTTTGTTAGATTTCTATAAGGTTCATCTTCAGAATTATACAGCAATGGATTCGATGCTGTGTATTTTCTAACAGCAACATGAACAGAAATGGTGTATATTAATTAATGGATGGTAGTGTACATGTAACTATATATGTAAAATACTATCCAAAAAGAATGAACTCTGAATCAGTACAGGAAAAAAAGATCAAATACTTACCCAATACTACATTTATCAATAACTTACTTGTGTAAGTTGTCCCCATCCCTGCGGCCATGAATCCTCCTGGAAAGTATCTTTGGGATAGGTATGAGTAGGACTTCTGTCTCCATGACGGAAAAGCTACAAAAATCAGACAGATGAGTCTTTATTCATATTATTTATGGGTTGCTCACATAAGCATATGTTACCTTTGTAACAGTTCACATTTTTTCCATGATATACATGTACCCACAAAACTTGTGTACATTTTGAGAAATTATTTCATTCAACTAACAAATTATACATGTACATACTGACATGTTCCAAATAGTAATTGAGCATTAGGCAATTATATCCTGCAATATTTGATAGAATTTAGACATGATTGGTCTTGACATATCAATTATCACAACATACTTGCACATTTGACCATGTTGACACAAGCATGGCAGAAAAGAATTTCTTCAAAAAGAATGCTTTATTTACTTTTCTAGCTAAATTTGTCATGATTGTGGATTACACTTCTCATACAATGATCTACTCCTTCGCCTGAAGATTCATGATCATGAAATAATCAGTATTTGTCAGGAAATCATGAAAATGTGCATACATTTAAACCGGAAGTACCCTATTAGGGTGCATGATCTTTAACAGGTGGGGCACCACGCCTGATTTGCGAGATCGTCTCTATAATGAGGCATAATCCCTAAATTGGGTCATGAAAATATCTCGCAAATGTGAGATGATTGTGATCATAATGAGAATAAATCTGAATTTTGCAGAAAGAACGCAAAAGCGCATGACATTTCCTGTTTGGTTCGAATTTCCTCAGCCCAATAAACATAACAAGAGCCCCAGGGGGCACAACGCTCACCTGATACCCATGCACGCTCTAATTGACATACTGCTATTGAATACTGATAGTGCCAGTACTGGGATTTTAGCCCACAACCTTTCTAAAAACATTTTTGCCGGATGCAGAGAAGTTTTTTTTTTCAGACAACCTTTAAAAGTACAAACAAGAAAAAATAGTCACATTTCAAAACAATAACTTTTTTTAAGTCATATGCCCAACTAGTATAGTTCAATTATGCAACATCAAAAATAAAATCATATTGTAAAATCCCACTTTAATGCGCAGCAGAAAAAGAATAAAACAATGAAATGATTTCATAAATTAAGTTTATTTAAAACTGAACGACCATACCTTTCATTATTGATAGCTAGCATGCCAGAAATTATAAAGCGTGACAGGCTGTGTTTGTGAAACGAGAATGCCCCTGGCGGCATCTTTGTTAGTATAAACGCCATTTTCTGTTAAGTATGTGAGAGGTCAGGGTCAGCGTAATATTGGTATCTATGGAAATATCTTGTCACAAGGAATACACATGTAAAATATGAAAGCCCTATCACTAACCAATCAAAAGTTATGCGCAATGTTTAAGTTTTTGAGAAGTACGTCAAAGGTCAAGGTTATGGTCACGAGGTCAAAATTTTGGTATCAATGGAAAAGTATTGTCACAAGGAATACACAAAACCAAGTAAGTATAAAATAATAAGTGACATTAGAAATGTAAATTTTAGTTCAGATCTCTCTGTTCTTATAGAGACAATAAATCTATATTCAATAATAAAATTTGAACTATTTCACCAAATAACTTTGATTTATATCCAAGGATAGCCCATTTAAGCTTTTACAAAGCTTATTTCCAAAGACACTCACTAGGACTTTTACAATATTTTTTTTTTGAAGATGAATTAAAATGGAATATTTCATACACTTGAATCTTTAAGACTTGACTTACCACTGCAATAACTTTTTCCCTTGCAACCCCCTCCAAATCAAATTTTCTGACTATTAATGCAAACAACTCATACCCCCCCCCCCCCCCCCCCCCCCCCCCCGCATTTGCAGATATATCTTTGTATGCAATAGTCGCTCAGAGCGAAATATTACTTATAGTCCTAATATTGAATTTCTATGGGATATTTAACCAAATCAGCATGCAGCAAGTAACATGTCACACTACGTATATGAATACATAGCCATAGGCCTAGATCCAACTCGAAAACATGTTTATACATCAAAATAATTTAAACCTAGGAATTGATTACTTCAAGAACTATACCATCATGTATTTGTTTTAACATAACCGGTGTTACTAATCTAATTTATGTGAAAAATCGCTGTCTTACCTTCACGGCGCTTCGTTGTTTCGGTACGTATATTGAAAGTGAAAGTACTTTCTATGCCTCCCGGTGGGGGCGCTGCGGACACGTGAACATATTGTGCTATTTTTAGAGTCGGCGATCCCTCTTGATATACGTCGAAGGTGTAACTACAGTTAATCATTTTAGCAGGGAATCCCTTCCCTTTTGACTGGTGAACCGGGCTGAATAGAAGGTGTCACCTCATTGGACATAACTATTGAAAATTTAAAAATAGCACATAAAATCAATGTATGATTCCCTGCTGTCTGTAGAAATTGAGTTTTGAACATGATTTTGCCTTATATGTAATCAATAGATCGATTTGAAAATATATAAAAATTAGCAAATTTTCAATTCGGAAGGAGGGGGCATTAAACAAGTGAATTTTGCAGAAAAGGTATGCATGACCCCCTTTTTTCTTTCGTTTTTATACGTGCCAAAGATGACCTAGGCCAAAAATATTCCATAAAAATCTAAAAGTGGATATCTTGACAAAATTCTTTCACTTGTAGGGTACCATGCATGAGTACCTCATATCTACAAAATGTCATGACAATCTGAAGAGTGGTTATAGAAAAGAAGCAGAAAATGTATGAAAATCACCCCCCCCCCCCCCCCCCCTTCCTTTTTACATAAGAAAAAAATTCATAAAAAATCAAAAAAATAAATTTTAAGCATAAAATGCATATCAAAGCATTAAGTAAGTTAAATATGATAAATATGTAGTAAATGAGTGTGTAAAATCATAATCTTATTGAGTTATTTAAAGAAATAGTGCGAAAAGACGTCAAAAACGCGTCAAAAATTTGACTTCGAAGTGGAACCAAAAATAACAACACTTCTTAAGACATCTCTCTAGATCATCCTGATGCTTTAGGTTTGTCGATACATGCTTCGGTTCTGAAGAAGAAGTTTGTCAAAGGAGGGTACCCCCCGTGACCTACTTTTTGCTGTGGTGGCGCCACCTGTTGACAGATCCGGACAAAAAACAACAACACTTGTAGGGGACCATGAGTACTTCATACCTACCAAGTTTCATCAAAATCCCTTCAGCCTTTCTGGAGAAGAAGTTTAAAATGTGAAAAGTTTACGACGACGGACGACGACGACGCCGGACGACGGACGACGGACGCAACACTATGACAATAGCTCACTTGAGCCTATGGCTCAGGTGAGCTAAAAAGGGAAAAAAATTTTTGTCGGGATCCCGTCGGGGTTTGAAGCCAATCCCCATGGGTCCATTGGGCATGGAAAACATACATTATACCTATGTACAATCTTAAAAAATATTCCTTAAAAATCTAAAAGTGGATATCTTGACAAAATTCTTTCACTTGTAGGGTACCATGCATGAGTACCTCATATCTACAAAATGTCATGACAATCTGAAGAGTGGTTATAGAAAAGAAGCAGAAAATGTATGAAAATCACCCCCCCCCCCCCCACCCTTCCTTTTTACATAAGAAAAAAATTCATAAAAAATCAAAAAAATAAATTTTAAGCATAAAATGCATATCAAAGCATTAAGTAAGTTAAATATGATAAATATGTAGTAAATGAGTGTGTAAAATCATAATCTTATTGAGTTATTTAAAGAAATAGTGCAAAAATGTGCATTTCTGACTAAGTCTGAAAAGACGTCAAAAACGCGTCAAAAATTTGACTTCGAAGTGGAACCAAAAATAACAACACTTCTTAAGACATCTCTCTAGATCATCCTGATGCTTTCGGTTTGTCGATACATGCTTCGGTTCTGAAGAAGAAGTTTGTCAAAGGAGGGTACCCCCCGTGACCTACTTTTTGCTGTGGTGGCGCCACCTGTTGACAGATCCGGACGAAAAACAACAACACTTGTAGGGGACCATGAGTACTTCATATCTACCAAGTTTCATCAAAATCCCTTCAGCATTTCTGGAGAAGAAGTTTAAAATGTGAAAAGTTTACGACGACGGACGACGACGACGACAACGCCGGACGCAACACTATGACAATAGCTCACTTGAGCCTATGGCTCAGGTGAGCTAAAAAGGGAAAAAAATTTTTGTCGGGATCCCGTCGGGGTTTGAAGCCAATCCCCATGGGTCCATTGGGCATGGAAAACATACATTATACCTATGTACAATCTTAAAAAATATTCCTTAAAAATCTAAAAGTGGATATCTTGACAAAATTCTTTCACTTGTAGGGTACCATGCATGAGTACCTCATATCTACAAAATGTCATGACAATCTGAAGAGTGGTTATAGAAAAGAAGCAGAAAATGTATGAAAATCACCCCCCCCCCCCCCCCTTCCTTTTTACATAAGAAAAAAATTCATAAAAAATCAAAAAAATAAATTTTAAGCATAAAATGCATATCAAAGCATTAAGTAAGTTAAATATGATAAATATGTAGTAAATGAGTGTGTAAAATCATACACTTATTGAGTTATTTAAAGAAATAGTGCAAAAATGTGCATTTCTGACTAAGTCCGAAAAGACGTCAAAAACGCGTCAAAAATTTGACTTCGAAGTGGAACCAAAAATAACAACACTTCTTAAGACATCTCTCTAGATCATCCTGATGCTTTCGGTTTGTCGATACATCCTTCGGTTCTGAAGAAGAAGTTTGTCAAAGGAGGGTACCCCCCGTGACCTACTTTTTGCTGTGGTGGCGCCACCTGTTGACAGATCCGGACGAAAAACAACAACACTTGTAGGGGACCATGAGTACTTCATACCTACCAAGTTTCATCAAAATCCCTTCAGCCGTTCTGGAGAAGAAGTTTAAAATGTGAAAAGTTTACGGCGACGGACGACGACGACGACGACGCCGACGCCGGACGCCGGACGCAACACTATGACAATAGCTCACTTGAGCCTATGGCTCAGGTGAGCTAAAAATTGTTTACCGTCAACGTATCGGATGCTGCAATGAAGCAGGAACTTGAAAATTAGAGATGCTTCAGGCTGAGAATCTTATCTACCCCCAACTTCAATGTTTATTTTCACCTTAAAATAAAATTTCTTTGATGGAAAAAGCCAACTGAGATGGTTGTGACATCTTTGAAAAACGTTTCTATGCACTGACCCGGGTATGACATTTGCATAATGAGCCAATGAGCATCAATCTAGTTCACTGCCCTACTTTCGTTATCAGTTCCTGTCATCATGTACAAGGTATGGAGAGCAATACGTAACATAGACTTGTGCATGTTGAATGTTCAGCAACATTGGATTTTTCTTTAATGCTCTATCATAATGTCAAGTTGGTATCATTTCAGACTTGTTCTGTTCATTGAATTTTATTCATCATGTTTATTTAATATTTTTTTCCATAGAATAAACGTATTTGTGAAAAAATAAAACCAATTATCAGTAATGAAATATTCAAATATTTCAATTATTTTCTTCTTCTTGAATGTAGAAATGGCATGTTATGACATAATTATTCAGGTTTTTTTTTTATTATGTTATGTCAACATCACTTATTCATTACTAAACATAATGAAATCTGGATAAAACGATCGTTCTTGTGACAAATGTTGACGGTTTGGAAAGACAACTCTTACACGATGCATCTCTGATGAACAACAACATTGAATATCATAACCCTAATGGGCCGCCATAGATTATTGACCATGCACTTTCTTGTGACGATGATTTTGCCTCGATGCGCAATCTAATATGCGCAATAGATTGCTGAAATGAAAGTAGAGAACCTCAGCTCATCACATGTAAGTAAGTTTGTGGAAATATAACAAAGTTTGCTGGAGAAATTACCAAATTTGTAATGTGAATATGACACGAAAATGCAGAGGAGCTGATTTCAATTTAGCATATTTCAAAGTCACATCGTTATATTGCATAAAACTTGATTTGTCAAGAAGGAATGTGATCTAAATATTCGTGCCATTGGCCGACAATGCTGCGCTTTTTTATTTTTTCAGATGAATTTCACAAAAGTAATAAAACTGAACCGAAAATCTCGAATAAGAGGGATATTTTTTCATCTTGATAATGCGAGACCATCCCTCATTATAGAGAAGATCTCGCAAATCAGGGGTGGTTTAAGTTGCCCATGCAAGAGTGCCAGTTGGAATTTTATGCTCCCGAGATGTCATTCATTTCATTTCATTGTTTAAGAACAATATTAATGAGTCCTCACCACATTGGCTAGTTTAAGGTACTTCAAGTCTTCGTCTACTCCTCCACATGTCAGAAAGCTACAAACGAATACCGACAAGACAACAATCGAGCGACGTGTTCGACTTCTGAAGTCATTGTTCATTGAAATAACCATGATTTACGTCATTTCTCAAGAAGGCAGTGCATCGAAATCAATCTTTGGGTTTCATGAAAACATATCTTCACTTTTTCGTGAGGAATATTTCTTTAGTTCTGTGCAAAATGCATCGTTCAAGTTTTAAAAAAATTTCTGTTATCGATTTGGTCAAAATGAAAGTACTTTTCTTTCCTTCTTTATGAAGAGCAAAAGGACGAGACGTTATATCGCACATATGATTGTAACTCTTCGTTCGTTCGAAAACAAGGCGCCCAGGTAGCATCTCCTCACGTGGAAATAAAATTATTAGTCCTTGAACTACTCTATACCCCTGCCCCCCCCCCCAGGGGGAATTTTCAAGGGTATGTTTTTTTCTGAAAGCATATAAAAAATGCCACAAAATGAGCGATGTCAAGTTTGCACTCTGGCCCTTGGGTTTTCTGAGTTTTGGGGAAAAAACATAAGATTTACACAAAAATCGCAAAAAAATGGAAATTGAATAAATATCTTTAATGTTTAGATATTTTTCAAAATTTGAAATGTAATAATATTTTTCATGATTTGTTCTATCAGATGATATAGGTATTTAATTCCTTTCTTGAAAAAAACCTGCTCTATGGGGGTAAAAGATTACTTTTTTGCGATTTTTTTAATTTAGTTTCATATTTTTTTGCAATTGTTTGCATATTGCTTTTTTTACGAGCTATAATTACTTTGAATGGTGTAAAATGTTTAAAGACCATGTAAAAGTTCTAGAAATGATGCTTTAAATATATAACCAAATTATAGAAAAGATGATCATGGTAAGAATGGGTGTATTCCATACAATATGCTCACTCTTTGGTGCGCTGGGTGAGATTATGAAAGGGAATCATCACTGAAGCAGGAATTTGTGCCAGTGGGTAATTGGAGAAAGTAATTAATGTCCGGCAAACATTATTGCAGAGCACTAAGAATGCCGACATAAGCTCTACGCGGAAGGCCTCGATCGGCTATTACATGTATTATGACAATTTGACAATGAAAATGACAAAAGTGATGGAAAAAATACTATCTCAGATGATGCTCAAAATTTGATATGTATAATGCTTGCAGAAGAACCATCGGATGTCAACTTTGAGTCATTGGTTGAATCGGATGAGTTTCTTGCATACTTTGAGCAATACAGGACATTCATGAAGAGTCGATTCGGTGTGGAGATTTAGGGGAAACAGCGCAATTCTGGCTTCATTACATAGATTTCATCAATTTGGTTTTGACACTTATCGAAACAACGAAGGAAAATGATTTAGATTTATATGTTGCAGCTCTGTATGCTATCTGTCCAATGTTTTTCGCTTTTGACCACAACAACTATGCAAGATACATTCCTGTTTATTTGGTTAGTCTCCTGAATTTGCCAGAAACTCACCCTGGAGCTTCAGAATTATTGCAAAGCAATGGATTTTATTAGCGTTTCAAGATCGACTGTTCCAAAATGCTGAAATCTGGACAGTAGATATAACAATTGAACAGACTATCAACAAAAATGCTAAGTGTCAAGGTGGTAGTATTGGTTTCAGTCGCAATTATGATGCTTACTATAGATGGTGCACAACTAGACACTGTAGAGCTAAGTACGTAGAAGCGTTGCCAGATGTGACAGATATGGTCACAGAGGAATCTTCATCACACAAAGAATTACGTCAATCCCAAGTTGTAGAGAGCAAGACCAATGCCAAGAAAGTGATTGAAGAAATATGCCTATTCACAAATCCATTTGACATTGAGAGTACATCGCGGGATCTATATTGCCTATCTTCTGGTGTTCCAGCAAAGTCAGACGTTGCTGAAGACTTGCTTGATGTTCAAAGTATTGGAAAAGCTAAAATGGAAGAATCCATACAGGATAGGCTTATAGAGCAGACAGTCCCTTTCCACAGCCAAATAAAGCGGAATAAATTGAAAACCTTTGCTACTGCGGAAGTTACAAAGATCGTCAAAAGTTCAAGGAATAATTAAATTATTCAGATTAAAGCAGAGCGGAATATCTATGGACAGCTTGTTTTATATCGGTGCAGCACAATATATTGATCTTGGGGTAACTCTTCCGTACCCTCTTGGTCCAGTTCCATGGTCGTTTGCTACAGCAGACGGAATGCCAGTAAAGACCGACAAGGCAAAACTGTTACACTATTTTGAATCATCCACAGATACACAACTCACACGGCCAAATACAGATGTTGTACACGTTTTCGACGGGAATGCTATTCTTCAAAGTCTCATAGCTATTCCCGATGATATTGAATCCTCGGCTGAAGCATTTTCCATTATCTTCCTAAATTTGGACGTGAAGATTTTGTGACTGACACCTACAGTCAGAACTCAATCAAATCATTTGAACGAAAGCAAAGGAGCTCAGCACCCACATTTTTTATCTCGGGTCCAAAGACTAGAACTTCAAAGGATTGGAAGGGTTTTATGGGTAATGATAACAAAACCCAGTTTCTCAAGTTGCTTTTAAATCAATGGAAAACTGGCAAATATGCCCAAACTCTTCATAGCAGATTTTTTTCATTTTGTCTTGGGTGAAATATGCTACAGACTAACAAGTCCTGATAGCAAAGCAGTTCAAGTATTTCAAGTAGATTCCCTTCCTCAACACAAGAGGAGGCTGACACTCGTATCATTCTCCATTGTGTTCATGTTCGAGATACAGAGCCAGACAAGACTACAATACTTGTGAGGTACGTCACCTGTTGTAGACACAGATGTTTTAGTTCTTCTCATGCATTTCTCTAGCCAGATTAATAGATCTGTATTGTTTGATACTGGCGTTGGCAATAAGCGAAGTCTTTTTAAGTGTTCAAGATCTAGTGCAACATCGATCTGTTCAATACTTCCAGCCAGCCTACCATGGTCTAACTGGCTATGATACAACCAGTGCTTTTACCCGAGAGCGCAAAATTGCACCCTTAAAGTTCTTGAAAAGAATCCAAATTTTGTATCTGTGTTATCAAGACTTGGCCAAGAACATATTTGTAGTAAAGAGTTGCTTAAAAATGTGAAATGATTTGTATGTGCAATCTATGGGAAGCCCAAGTACAGGGATATCAACAAATTGAGATACGATTGTTTTTGCAAAAAGAACCAAGGGTATGGTAACATTCTAAATTCCTACAACAGCATAGATATGAGTCTCCTTCCACCTTGTAGGGGTTCTTTGGAGATGCATTCACGCAGAGGCAACTACCAGACCTACATTTGGCTTCACGATATAGACAACAGACCTGACCTTCCTTATACCCGAGAGAGTGGGTGGAAAGAAGGAGAAAATGGGATATAATTTGAATGGAAAAGTGGGACCATCGAACCAGAGGAGCTTATTGATATAATATGTGCCTCTGAAACTGACGATCACATGCCGGTATCAGATGACGATGATGAGGAGGATGAAGATGATGTTGAATTGAATTATCTCATTGATGAGATATTTGAGGACGATGAGGACTCTGAATAAAAGTATTTGGTGCTCTATTGTGAGTGCTGTTGAGATTATCGTCAGGATCTTCTTTAATTCTTATGAGTACAGTTAAAAACAAGCCACTCATATACCCAGCATCGTTATCATAATGTATTATATTTGTATATTCATGTACATGCATATGTGACGTTTTTTGATTCGTTAATGATGAAGAAGCACTACAAGACAAATACATTTAGCATTTTGTATTATTCTTCATGTTCTGAGTAACAGATACATGCTTGTTTATAGACCAAGCAGAAATACTAAGAAAAAAGAAATCATCAATCTCATTTTCTTCTTACGGTATTATCTCTAAGGGAATATAACTCCTAGACTATAAGAGCTATAGGGGTATAAATGACAAATAAGGATAATGACCATATCCCTGTATACAGCACAAAATCGATAATTCAGAAAATCAGAAACCGAAGACATACAAAATCAGGATAAAATAGGAACCAAAGCAAACAAACAAAAACCTCCACCATATGAAAAGAAGCGAACTCCCGATATGGGAGTGAGACAAGGTATACCATATACCAATCGCTTTGTAAAGTCCATATTATATGCTGGTATATATCAAAATGACAAATATGGATAATGACCATATCTCTGTATACAGCACAAAATTGATAATTCAGAAAATCAGGAACAGAAGGAATACAAATGACAAATATGGATAATGACCATATCCCTGTATACAGCACAAAATCGATAATTCAGAAAATCAGAAACCGAAGGCATACAAAATCAGGATAAAACAGGAACCAAAGCAAACAAACAAAAACCTCCACCACATGAAAAGAAGCGGACTCCCGATATGAGAGTGAGACCAGGTGCCCAGGAAGAGTAAGCATCTCCTGCTTGCATGCAACACCCGTCGCTTAAATTCGGTAGAACTATCACATCCGGTTACCTCCATTTCGGAAGACATAGAGTACAATCTTTGGTTGGATGGTTCAAATGGTCTATGACAGAATATCATCCACCATTCTGGAGAGTTGGACATCATAGTGTATGACGAGTTCCCCATATCGACCGTAGATCTTCCTCAGTGACGATGTTAGTCGGTCACAAACATATCCCTGACTGAGAAGCTTATCTGAAAGACGCCTAGCTCTCAGAACAAAATCCGCATATTTGGTACTTTCTCTGGCATAGCGTATCAACTGAGATATGAACACGCCATAAGCAGGCGATGAAGGGATGTTGCTACTCAGAAAAGGAAAATTTGTAATGCTGAAATTGAAGTCGTCACGTTTGTCATAGAGTGAGGTGTTCATGTGACTATCAGTGTCGTATGACAACATTATGTCCAAATAGGATGCTGAATTATTTGTCTCTGTAGTTTCTTTTACTTCAACCTCCGAATGATAGATACTGCTCAGGTAATCCGCGAATTTTGGATTATTTATGGACAACACATCGTCTATGTATCTGTAAGGGAAGTTGAAGTCAGAAGCTAAGTATCTTTTCCCTTCAGCGACCAGAGATTGAATGAATTCAGCTTCGTACGGTAAAGGAAAATGTCGGCAAGTTTCGTTTATCAATAGTAGCAACTCTAATAAAAGAAACAATACTTAGAAAAGTAATGGAAATTACCAATATTTTCAACAAAACTCATTAAAGGACACAGATCACTAACATTTACAAATGGTATATTTTAAACACAATGTGATAGAACCTATCAGTAAATAACAAGATCAAAACAGCTCGATTATGTAATTAAACAATTTGCATGATAGATATCAAATGAAAGAGAATTTCATCAGCATTCATTTTCAGAGACAAATTTTATTTTTCTAGTATCGACACTAGATTAGCTTTAGTAATTAAACATAATTATTTATCTTTGAGGGGACATAACTCCTATACTATAAGGACTGTGGGGGTGTATTAATTATCAATCGCTTTGTTATAGTCCATACTTTATTTTAGTATATATAACAAGTCTCTTATAATAATAATAGCAACACTAAAAGAAACAATATTAAGAAAAATAACAGAAATTACCAACATTTTCAACAAACTCATTAATATTCATGAGCATGCAAATATGATAATTTGCATAAGTATAATTATGCCAAATGAAAGAGAATTTCATAAGCTTTCATTTCAGACCAATTTCACTTTTCTTTGATCAATATTAGTCAAGATATGACGAAATATGATTTAACAGAATAGCTGTACGTAACGTCAATTGACGTTATCTAAACGTCCTTTACCCCTAAACGCCCTAACGGTCAGAGTGCAAACATCGCTTTAAATGTTTGTAAGATGATGCTCTTTCAAATGAGGTATGTCTGCAAATTCCCCCCGGGGGGGGGGGGGGGGGCAAGCACCCTTCTTGATCGGGGACTATATCATATGAACTGTTGCCCATTGTGACCTTGACCTCTTGACCTTGAAAATCAATAGATGTCTTCTCTCAACAAGGACAACCTCCTGCAAAGTTTGATGAAAGGTTGGAAGAAAACTGTGATCTTTAAACTGTCCACATTAATTGACAAGGTTTTCCTATGATTACCAAAAGCGACCTTGAACTTTGACCTTAAAAATCGATAGGTTTTGTGCTCTCACCATGGAAACCAACTGTGACCTCTTGAGTGTCCACATGAAGGTAAACTTATACATCAAAATTGTTACCATTTGTGACCTTGACCTTTGACCTCTTATCTTTAAAGTCAATAGATGTCATCATGTCATGAAGGACAACTTCGCATGCAAAGTTTAATGGATATTGGAAGTAAACTGTGACCCCTAGACTGTCCACATGCCCCACATTCACGAACACACATGTCCACCTAGACACTCCCCAGATAGCATGCTGATGTTGGCCCAACGTTAGGCCATCGGTGACATTAACGTTGGACCAATGTTGGCAATGAATGTTGGGCCAATGCAATGTTGCTCATCGGCCCAACGTTGGCCCCATAAGTTGGGTCACTGTTGGGCCGATGTCAGACCTTGAATGTTTACACGTTGGTCCAACGTTGGCCCAGTTTATCATATAGCGCATTAATGTTGGACCAACGTCAATCCAACATTGTAAAGGTATGTTGGCAGAGCGTTGGCTTTTTGTTGGTTACGTTGGCCGTAGTCCCTTTGATTATCTGAAAAAAAGAAAATAAATCCTTAAGTTTTATATTTATTTATCCACAAGTCTGGACATTAATCAATCAGTGTTAACTATATCCCACTTCAAACACAACTTTGGTCCTTTGGTATATCCACTTTTCTTTGCTTTTTCCATCAAGTTGAATACTATTTCTAAATCACTTGATCAATCGAACTCCATCTCAACGTTGTGTCATCTAATAACTTCTGCAAAAGAGTAAAAACATATCAAATACCAGACATCAAAATCAATTTATCATAGTTTATTTGAATTTTTAAAGTAAAAAAACATATATTAATATCATAAAATAAAGAATAGAATCTTTAAAATTGGATACAATCGTGAATAAAACAACTTACCTTTACTGCCTACGCTACGTCTGTACAAAACTTGCACGTCCACTGACTGCTCTCACTCAAGTTCAAATATCTTTGTTTAAAACCCTGTAGTTAGTGTCCCAGATAAGAAACGTCCGGTATCAGATTGTGCAATCTAGCTCCGTTGCCTTAGAAACTGGTCAGACATCTGGTGTTAATTATGACTTGACCGGCCAAACACTGACCTAGATCTTATCTCTGCAGTTATATTGGTAGTTAATTTTATAAGATGAACAATATGAAGTAATACTGGAACCTTAAAAAACGTATACATATACATGTATGTGTCGTTGTGAGACCACTATGTACATTATAGACATTCAAAATATATCAAAATATGTATTTTTTAATGTTTTTTTATACCTAATGTCTACGTTGGCCCAACGTCGTAACAACGTCCTGCAGTAACGCAAAATACATTAAACTCCCTTATCTAAAGACTTGTTTTGCATTTGACACATTTTTGCTACTTCATATATTTACTTCAAAGATTTTTTTTTTCGGAAATGAAAATCAACGATATTTTCAAAGCATTGCGAACATTTAACTTAGGTCTAACGTAGGTCAAACGTAGGCCAAACGTTATCCAAAGCATATCGTCATTGCAAAGAACGTAAAAATATTATACTTAGCGCATTAAATCCTGTTATTATTGTCTAATAATAAATGTTGTTGATTGACTTTTCATCAAATTTGATTTTATATGAATCTTAACATTTCTTTTCTATATCTTTGACCAAAGTTGGCCCAACATTGAACCAACGTTGTACATTAGATAATTACTCTTTAAAGCACTTATGCCTTCGTTTTATTATTTTTATAAAATAACGATATTTTTCAATGATGGTTGGTATTTTAAATCTCTTTTGTAAAATTATATAATAAGATCGGATTTTTTATCTTGAAAATATGATGTTGGACCAACGTTGGCCCGACCACAGTCCAACAACAGCGATAATTCATTGACATGTCCGACAAATACAATGTTGGACCAATGTTGGTCCAACGTTAACATGCCAACGCCAACCAACGGCCAACCATACAACATATTACCAACATTGGCCCAACGTAGTCATGCTATCTGGGTCATGGTTTCCTTATCACTTCGAAGAGAGTTGCCTTAGGGGATAATTAAAGTTTGCCAGGTAAGGTCGATTCCTTTCAATCATCTATGTGAAACATAATTTGATAAGGTAGATCGCAATCATTAAGTTTGCATTTTGACATAAACATTGTATTGTCACATCTGCAACTTTCTGTGAAACATAATTTACACTTCGAAAATACAGGTCAAGTTTAAATCTTTTTTAATTCCGGAATGTCCTTGGATTTTTACAATAGGTCTCAGTTTGCCACTTATGAAGAATTAAGTTAAGTCTGCGTTTCATTGCTGATGTTCTAGATTTATTAAGAGTCTTTGATTTTTGTCAATTAAGCATTTTTGATCTACAAATTGTATATGTTATCCCTCAAAATTTCCTCTAATATCAAGAGAAAAACTTTTTCGTTTTAATATTCAATGACATCGTTTTTCAGAACATCTTGACTAAACTACCTGAAGCCAACGAAGAGAGCAGAAATGAGGTAACATTCGTATATGCACCAGTCTCTTTCCACATGTTCCATGTCCATCCAGCACCATATTTAACGACATCAATTCAAGATTGCATCAAAATCTTGCTATGGAACACCACCTGTGCTATACATATTTGCATTAGCACTACTCAATGCAAACGACTGCCACCCAAACCCTGGGCCAAGAACACCAAGATATCCATGTCACATATGTTTTCTCCCTAATTTCAACACCAGTCTCTTTGAAGATATTGACATTGATTTGAGTAACACAAGTGATTGAAGCACACCATCACATACTAGCGCATCACAGGAATCAATGAGCTCAAACTTTGATCCCAATACTGTAGGACCATCAACACACACTCCATCCGTGAGGAGAGAGAAAATGGGGTCATCAGTAACAGGAAGCTGCGATTGATTATCATAAATTTTCAAAGTAAAAAGCAAAAAGAGAGTCCTTGTGGAATCCGCTGTCTGACGTGGCCCCCGATACAATCATTAATTGCTACAGAGACCTGGCTACACCCTGGTCCCTCCAGTGCCCCCAGTTAATTATCAAATTCTAGCGAGGAAGGACCGCACGAGCGACCCACATGGAGGTGTTGCAGTCATCGCAAAAGCTGATGTATCGGGAGTTGAAGTCGACACAGACACATCCACAGAGTTTACAACGGCAGACATCACAAGTAAACACTATATATAAAGACCCACTGATTATCGGATCTCTCTATCGCCCACCTATAGTAGTAAAGCTGAATACTTAAATTGAAGAGATTAGTCTCGCAATTAAAAACCTTGCAAAGAAATATCAGGGCTCAGTCATATGGATATATAGGTGGGGATGCGAATCTACCCGACTTAGACCGGAAAAAATCAAGTACAACAGCCATAAATAATCCTCAACAGGTCAATTCAATCTTTATAAACTCCATATTTGACATCAGATGGGAACAGGTAGTGGACTTTCCAACACGTGGTCCTAACATCCTGGACATCTTTATCGCCAATCGTCTGTCACTGATTAATAGATGCCTACCTGTGCCAGGCCTGAGTGATCATGAATGACATTGTACTTGCTGATACAAATAAAGTCCCTGAAAGACAAAAATCTGTTAAACGCTTGATCCACCTTTGGAAAAGGCGGATACAAGTAAAATGGCGGTTGATCTTGAAAAGAACTTGGGAGATTTTGTTGATAACTCAACACCTGACACCCCAGTCAATAGCCTGTGTACAATGTACCACATTTAAGACTATCTGCCTTAACACCATCAAGACTCATGTACGTGTACATGTACCAACAAAATGGACCTCAAGCAGATTTAGTCAGCCTTGGTGCAACCGACCATCAAACGGTTGTCTAGCCAAGAGCGTATGACATACAGAAAGTACAGACGAACAGGAAAAGAGAAAGACAGAGGTACAGGCACCTGCAAGAGACAACTCAGAAGGAACGCAGAGACGCCTATGAATCCTATATGTATCTGATATGGTGCAAGAGGACTCCAACAGCAAAAGCTCTACTGTTTCATAAAGAGCAAGAAGTGTAACAACGTTGGAATTGCTCCTCTTCGCTCAGATGGGAACCTGCATGGAAATCCACAAACAAAAGCATCTCTCTTTAACAGAAGGGAGGGGATCTCCAACAAGACCCTGTTGCAGCACCAACAGCAAAACAGCAAAACACCCGATGCAAAAACACAAAAGACGAGCATAGTATGAGACGAAAAATAGACATACGACATGTAAACATCAAACACAAAAGACTACACATAAACCGACGAGACCAATGGGCAACCGGTGCCGACTTTGGACGGCCATTTGCCACGCAAGTAGCAAATGGTGTGGTTATCCTGGATTACGTGCGCACAACCCTCTCACTTATCCAATTACCCAGGTCTCGAAGAACGTACAACTGTGGTGTAAAACAACCTCCTCACTGTAAGATGACATCACACAAACAAGACCGCAAAACGTTGAGGCCCCAGCAACACAGATGAATATGTAAATGAATATAAAAAGAGGGCGTGCGTAATACTGTCCGTGCTCTGCTGTAGCGAGCTCATATATGTATTCACCCGAGGAGTCCGACTGACATTCAGAGAGGAAAGGTGGTCGGGACCCTGTCTTCTCTAAAGAGGTTTGGACAGGTCCCGCCATGGTGTTCCGTCGTCACAGTCAGTCAGAGTGCAAGTCTCAAGGATGCGCTGGGTACAAGACTGTAGATTGGTCAAGTACCAAGCCTAGTGTCCGTCTGTTGACATTAGGATCATATCCACGGTATAATAGGCGTTTGATGACTCTGACGCATTTTCGATAGTTATGCTGTCTACCTTTGATCCTTCTTATTTTGTTAATTATGTCACCATAAAATGCAGGTTGTGAAATACCTTAAGTAATATACTCTGTTGCTTTTATGGGTCCGAATTTCAAAAGAAGTTTGATCGTTATTTTTGTAAAATTTCCAGAAAGTATTTACTAGTTTGTGAAAGCGGAAACCTTGACCTAAAAGTTTTTTTGGTAATTTGTAAATTTCTACCATGAAAATCCAAAATATCAGTACATGCTCTAGCGTACCGGATGAGCTGTGATATGTGAATGCCGTATGACGGTAATCTTGGAACATCACCGTCAAGCCAGGGGAAATTATCTATGTTGAATCGAAAAATCATCCATTTTGTCATATACACTTGAATGAATCTTTCCGTTTACAATTTCGATATTTAGGTCCAAAAATGGTGTTTCTGTATTTGTAACGTTTGCCTTGTTAAAAGTTTATTCTTGTGGATAAATTTCATTCTTATATAATTCAAAAGCAGGATTGTCAATAGTTAGAATATCATCCAGATATCTAGAAGTATTATTGAAACATTTCAGATCATCAAATTTTCTTTGCTTTTGAAGATTTTGGATAAATTCTTTTTCATAAGTGTATTATAGATAAATCTACAACAAGAGGCGCACAGGTAGTACCCATAGGAATTCCTACAACCTGCTAGTATAGATCATCACCAAATCTAACATAAATGTTGTCCAAGAGGAAGGACAGGGCATTACACAGGTCACTACATGTCCATGATTTGTATGATTTGTAATCTGTCGGTCTGTCGAGGAAAAGAAACCCTTCGAGTCAGATGTACAAATGTAAGTTTTCCGCTCTCGATCAAAACACCATGAGATTAGATAATCGATCATTAATTTTGTCACTAGGAAGTGTGGTGTACATATTAGAGAAGTCGTATGAAGAAATCGTATTGGCTTGGAAATTTCTAGATTTCTTTTTGACAATTACATCCCCTGAATTCTTAATAGACCAAAATAAATTTACATCTTTCCTGTTTAGAACCGTTTCACAATATCTAGTTACGTGTTCTTTAATAACATAAGTGCTGACGTCAGATTTCTAGACAAAATCGTAATGAAACACTTACTAGAATTAGCAATAAATCGAAATTTGTAGGGAGACTTGTGCAGTTTCGCTATGCAATATAGTGTTGGGAGATCCAATTTAGAAATAGAGATATTGAATGAAGAAAGTTCACTGTTATGCTTGCTTAAAATGTTAGATGCACTTTCATTGCTTTTGATATATGTATTAGTAGACGAAAATTCCGAAACCAAAGTTGATATGTAGTATCGTTTTCAAATGAAAATGGTGTTGTTGGCTGCTTTATCAGCTGGTGCAAAGACATATTTCTCATGTAAGTTACTTAGTTTTGAAATATTTCTGATTTGGAACGTGGATTTTGAAAAAAGATGAGGGTTTTTATGGAAGTTATCTATTCGAATATTCAAACAGTTCTCTTCTGTATTTACCACAGAGGATACATCTGAGATACCAAGTCTAGGCAAAAGTACCATCCCATCAGCACCAAATATCAATGTAACAGAAAAGAGGGTACTGAAGATTCTGATTGGCCTCAATCCAAACAAGGCTACTGGTCCGGACAAAATATCAACAAAATTCCTAAAGGAGATGGCTCATCCGGTAATACTGGCCCTCGATCACAAAAATCTCCCAAGCGTCCATCGATCAAGATCAAATGCCAGAGAACTGGAGATCTGCAAACATACCAACAATATTTAAGAAGGGGTACAAGAGTAAGCCTTCCAACTATAGACCAGTGTCCTTGACCACCTCTGTCTGCTGTAAGGTGGTGGAGCACATCATACGCAGCCATCTTATGAATTTAAAGTCCAAACGACTACGAGCATGGGTTTAGGAAAAGGAGATCATGTGAATCCCAACTGATTACAACAATCCAGGATCTAGCAATGGGCGCAGAAAACAACACACAAATTTATGCAGTGCTCTTGAATTTCTCAAAGGCATTTGATAAGGTCCCCCATGAAAGTTTGGTCTCCAAACTGCACCACTACGTACGGTCTCCATGGCAATATGCTCGAATGGATCGGAGCTTCTTTTCAGGACGCACACAGCGCGTATATTGGTAAGGGGCCATTCCTCCTCAACCGCACCAGTCACTTCTGGGGGCCACAAGGAACAGTCCTCGGTCCTCTGTTATTTCTGGCGTACATCAACAACCTACCCGGTACACTAAAGTCAATAGCCAGACTTTTCGCTGACAATTGTTTATTGTTCAGAACAATAAAAACAGAGGACAACGCAAATCAGCTCCAGGAAGACCTTAACCTACAACAGTGGGAATCGGACTGGTTGATGCATTAAAAGACAAATGCGAGGTTATCCATATAACAACAAAGCGGAACCAGCGCGTTAATCATGGGACTAACATCCAAAGCCAAATGCCTCGGAATTAACATTTCAAACAACTTGTCTTAGAACCATCGCATTGACAGTATCTGTAAAAAGTAAATAACACCACGGCTTTTCTATGCAGAAACCTGTCAAATTGTCATCCACCCATCAAGGACAAGTGCAACAAGACACAAGTGAGACCCTCGGTAGAATATACATCTACTGTCTGGGACCTTCATACGAAGAGAAACATAGATATAGTTGAGCAAACACAAAGAAGAGCGGCTCGGTTCATGACGGATATAACTATATCACCACAATAATGCGGAGGTGTTCCAACTCAATACCTTCTTGAAGAAAATTTCAAACCAATTTTCATGCACCAGACACGTGTTTCGAATATTAAATTCTCATCAGTGATGCTTCCAGCCAAAGTGCTTTTCATAAGCAGTCCAAATTAATTTCACTAGCGCCCTCTTGAGTTGTTTTTAGAATAAAAATTTCTGCATTTTACTTAACGGCTCCAAAATTCCTGTAGTGTCGATTCAGTAGCATATCCAAATACCAGAAGTCTCTGATGAGACTGTAGCTCTCCTGGTTGTTTTGTTTTATTCACTCATTGACAAGTGAATAAGATACATATAAATAAATTACAATTTCCATTTTATTTTAAACCAAAGACCATAGCGAGCAGGCACTCTAACAAATTTTAAGTAGCACAACGAAATAACAAATCCATTAGTCTGCAACTAGAATATCACTCATATAATTTTTAATATCTGAGATAAAGGATTTCAAAAATAATGCCATACCCATTTTCCAAGATCCTAGGGGTCAGGGGCTGCTAGCTCAAATGATCTATCAATGACACAATAAGACTACAGATCCATTATGTTGCATAAACAATTAACTAAGTTTCCATCATTAACAGCTTTAGAAGAGTTGAGAGCACAACTATATACGAGAAAATGACCACACCCGTTTTCTATGACCCTGAGGGTCAGGGGCTCAAACAAAATATCAGGTGCACAACTAGACCCTAGACCAATCATATTGCAAAAAGAATTAAATCTCCATCATTCATAGTGTCAGAGGAGTTGTGAGCACAAGATTACATAGAGTTATATAGGAGAAATTGACCACACCCTTTTTCTAATACCCTGGGGGTCAGAGCTCCTACAAAATATCAGGTGCACAACTAGTCCACACATCCATTTTATTGCAAAAAGAATTAAGTCTCCATCATTTATAGTGTCAGAGGAGTTGCGAGGACAAAATTACATAGAGTTATTATGGGAGAAAATGACCACACCCTTTTCCTATTACCCTGGGGGTCAGAGCTCCTACAAAATATCAGGTGCACAACTAGTCCACACATCCATTTTATTGCAAAAAGAATTAAGTCTCCATCATTTATAGTGTCAGAGGAGTTGCGAGGACAAAATTACATAGAGTTATATAGGAGAAAATTACCACGCCTATTTTCTAGGACCCTGGGGATCAGGGGCTCGAACAAAATGTCAGGTGCACAACTAGACCACATACCAATCATATTGCAAAAAGAATTAAGTCTCCATCATATATAGTGTCAGAGAAGTTGCGAGCACAAGATTACATAGAGTTATATAGTTGAATATGACCACACCCATTTTCTAAGACACTGGGGGTCAGGGGCTCAAACAAAATATCAGGTGCACAACGTACTAAACCACAGATCCATTATATTGCAAAAAGAATTAAGTCTCCATCATTTATACTGTCAGAGGAGTTGCGAGCACAAGATTACATAGAGTTACATAGGTGAAAATGACCACACCCTTTTTCTAAGACCCTGGGGTCAGGGGCTCAAACAAAATATCAGGCGCATAACTAGACAACAGGCCATCATATTGCAAAAAAAAAATTAAGTCTCCATCATTTATAGTGTCAGAGGAGTTGCGAGCACAAGATTACATGGAGTTATATAGGTGAATATGACCACACCCATTTTCTAAGACCCTAGGGGTAAGGGGCTCAAACAAAATGTCAGGTGCACAACTAGACCACAGACCCATCATATTGCAAAAAGAATTAAGTCTTCATCATTTATAGTGTCAGAGGAGTTGCGAGCACAAGATTACATAGAGTTTATAGGAGAAAATGACCACGCCCATTTTCTAGGACCCTGGGGGTAAGGGACTCAAACAAAATGTCAGGTGCACAACTAGACCACTGACCAAGTGTAATGCAATTAGAGTTATATTTCTATCTCTTATAGTTTCAGAGAAGTTGCGAGCACAAGAACGAGCACAAGAATTGTTTACGGACGGACGGACGGACAGACGCCGGACGACGGGGTATCGCATAAGCTTGACTGGTCAATGACCAGTAGAGCTAAAAATATATGTTCAAAATAGCACTGGAGGTATAGTGCGAAGATGCTAACCTCCATGAATTTCGATATTTTTTCGATGAAATGGCAAGTTTCCGAAATTGCAAAAAAAAATAGATATGATGGCACATTGATAAAGGCCCAAAACAAAGCTTCTTTCAGGTGACAGAGCTGGGAAAACGTAATTAATACACTTGACAAACATCAGGTCATGGGGAACGAATTTTAACTGCTCCACACTGCAACAAGAAGTGTTAATTCATATTATTAATAATGCGGAAGGGTTCCAACTCAATACCTTCTTGAAGAAAATTTCAAACCAATTTGGGTCGATTCAGTAGCATATCCAAATAAAATCTATATTCAACATAGCATTGGAGGGATGGTGCTTAGTTAGTGTCACATCAATGATGGAAAGGCTTGGGTGGGAGAAGCTTAGTGAAAGGTGAACCAGAGCCAAAGCTACCATGATGTACTGGGTAGTCTATTCCTTGGTTGCCATTCCAGCACTGAACTTTTTCAGTCACATTGGGGCTTCCAGTAGGGGACACCAATCCCGGTACATGGTACCATTCTGCTGGACCACTGAGTACAAGGAAGCCTTTTTTTCCATCATCAATAAGAATCTGGAACCAGCTGCCAGAAAACAGTCTCAGCAACCTCCTTGGACGCCTACAATACCAGGATCCAAGGACTGATACCACAACCATAGACATCAGCAGCACATGTTTTTATCAGATTTTTAAATTGTAAATACCGTAAAGGGCTCCCTTGCTCACCCACTTTGAACTCACAGTGATATATATAATGCTGCAGTAGCAGTTCTTCACTTTAATCAGAAGGAGAAGATTCTTTTGATGATTTACATCAATGGCATCTAGATCTTTTCATGTTTCCTTGATTTACATGTAAGTAAGACACCAATTTCGTCTTTTCTATTTTTACAGTCCTACGTTCGATTTGTGCAGGTATCTGACGTAAAAGCATTGTGACGTCATTAAATTCCTTTGAAAACGTCATATATTTAACCCTGTTTCCCCGAATTTCACGCTGGTTTCCATAGAATTTGATGACGTCACAATGCGTTGACGTCAGATACCTGCACAAATGGGAAGTAACTCTGTATTTCGAAAAGACCGAATTACAAAGTACTGTTGTCTCTATTAAATAAAATGCTTCTGGTATTGTACATACTGAAATGTTTCATCTCTTTAAAAATCCTTAATTTCTGTTTGTTTGTTTTTTCTTTTTTCTTAAAAACGTGTATAGACCAACTTCTGTATAATTACATATGCTCAGTCAACAGGAATTTTTTGCATACTTGGATTGTGACCAATACAAAACTCGATTTGGTCGAATCATTTCTAGCTCACCTGAGCCATAGGCTCAAGTGAGCTATTGTCATAGTGTTGCGTCCGTCGTCCGTCGTCCGTCGTCGTCGTCGTCGTCCGTCGTCCGTCGTCCGTCGTCCGTCGTCGTAAACTTTTCACATTTTAAACTTCTTCTCCAGAACGGCTGAAGGGATTTTGATGAAACTTGGTAGGTATGAAGTACTCATGGTCCCCTACAAGTGTTGTTGTTTTTCGTCCGGATCTGTCAACAGGTGGCGCCACCACAGCCAAAAGTAGGTCACGGGGGGTACCCTCCTTTGACAAACTTCTTCTTCAGAACCGAAGCATGTATCGACAAACCGAAAGCATCAGGATGATCTAGAGAGATGTCTTAAGAAGTGTTGTTATTTTTGGTTCCACTTCGAAGTCAAATTTTTGACGCGTTTTTGACGTCTTTTCGGACTTTATCAGAAATGCACATTTTTGCACTATTTCTTTAAATAACTCAATAAGTGTATGATTTTACACACTCATTTATTACATATTTATCATATTTAACTTACTTAATGCTTTGATATGTATTTTATGCTTAAAATTTATTTTTTTGATTTTTTATGAATTTTTTTCTTATGTAAAAAGGAAGGGGGGGGGGTTGATTTTCATACATTTTCTGCTTCTTTTCTATAACCACTCTTCAGATTGTCATGACAATTTGTAGGTATGAGGTACTCATGCATGGTACCCTACAAGTGAAAGAATTTTGTCAAGATATCCACTTTTGGATTTTTAAGGAATATTTTTTAAGATTGTACATAGGTATAATGTATGTTTTCCATGCCAAATGGACCCATGGGGAGTAGCTTCAAACCCCGGCGGGACCCCAACAATTTTTTTTCCCTTTTTCAGTTTTTTTTTCTCTTTTTATTTTTATATTTATCGCTAGAAATGTAACTGTGAAAGAATTTTGTCAAAATATCAACTTTTAGATTTTTAATGATTTTTTAAATAAGACAAGCTATAGCTAGTTTGGCTTTGTGAACTTATTTTCATACTTCGAATTAACTCGGCCACATACGCTATCAAATATACGCTGAATTTATTTTTAAGATGTTGACTTTTTGTGTCGCCTGCGAAGCACAGCGACACTTAGGGATCACTTTGTCTGTTGTTCGTCTGTCCGTCCATCCGTCCCTCCGTCTGTCTGTCTGTCACACTTGGGTGTCACACCCCATAACTTTTGATTGGTAAGTGCTAGGGCTTTGATATTTCACATGTGTATTCCTTGTGACAAGACCTTTATACACATATCATGATTTTTGACCTTTTGACCTTGACCTAGATATTTGACCTACTTTTCTAAAAATCTAATATTGGCTATATCTCTTGATTGATTAGTGATAGGGCTTTGATATTTCACATGTGTATTCCTTGTGATTAGACCTTTCTACACATATAATTTTTGACCTCGTGACCTTGACCTAGATATTTGACCTACTTTTCAAAAAATCTAAGATTGGCTATATCTCTTGATTGGCAAGTGATAGGGCTTTGATATTTCACATGTGTATTTCTTGTGATTAGCCCTTTTTTCACATACTATATTTTTTAACCTTATGACCTTGACCTAGATATTTGACCTACTTTTTAAAAAAAACCAAGATTGGCTATATCTATTGATTGGCAAGTGATAGGGCTTTGATATTTCTCTTGTGTATTCCTTTTGACAATACCTTTCTACACATACCATAATTTTGACCTCATGACCTTGACCTAGATATTTGACCTACTTTTCATAAAAATTAAGATTTGCTATATCTTTTGATTGGTAAGTGATAGAGCTTTGATATTTCATATGTGTATTCCTTCTTGTGACAAGGCCTTTCTACACATATCATAACTTTTGACCTCATGACCAAGACCTAGATATTTGACCTACTTTTCAAAAAATCTTAGATTGGCTATTTCTTTTGATTGCTGAGTGATAGGCTCTGATATTTCACATGTGCATTCCATGTGACAAGACCTTTCTTCACATACCATCATTTTTAGCTCACCTCGACGAAGTTGAGTGAGCTTATGCTATAACCCTCCGCGTCCGTGTCCGCGTCCGTGTCCGTCCGTGTCCGCATCCGTGTCCGCATCCGTGTCCGCGTCCGCGTCCGGTTAAGAAGTTTGGGGTAGCTCAGTATCTGACAAAGTACTAACGCTACAGTAACCAAACTGGCACAAGTGATTCATCTTTCGATGCTGAGGTGAACCCATGCATTGTATGCAGCATCTGACCTACATTTTCCACTTGAGTGACTTGGTTAAGAAGTTTGGGTAGCTCAGTATCTGACAAAGTACTGATGCTACAGTAACCAAACTGGCACAAGTGATTCATTTTTGGATGCTGAGGTAAACCCATGCATCGGATGCAGCATCTGACCTACATTTTCCTCTTGAGTGACTTGGTTAAGAAGTTTGGGGTAGCTCAGTATCTGACAAAGTACTGATGCTACAGTAACCAAACTTGCACAAGTGATTCATCTTTGGATGCTGAGGTGAACCCATGCATCGGATGCAGCATCTGACCTACATTTTCCGCTTGAGTGATTTGGATAAGAAGTTTGGGGTAGCTCAGTATCTGACAAAGTACTAATGCTACAGTAACCAAACTTGCACAAGTGATTCATCTTTGGATGCCGAGATGGACCCATGCATCGGATGCAGCATCTGACCTACTTTTTCCACTTGAGTGATTTCGCTTTTAAAAGCCAATATTGAGCAGAGTATAAGTGCTACATGTACCAAACTTGCATATTTGATGTATCTTTGATCAAACTTTCATAAAATGACCTTGACCTACTATTTCCGCTTGAGTGATTTTGCCTTTAAAAGCCAATATTGAGCAAAGTATAAGTGCTAGATGTTCCAAACTTGCATATTAGATGTATCTTTGATCAAACTTTCATAAAATGACCTTGACCTACTTTTTCCGCTTGAGTGATTTTGCCTTTAAAAGCCAATATTGAGCAAAGTATAAGTGATACATGTACCAAACTTGCATATTGGATGTATCTTTGATCAAACTTTCATAAAATGACCTTGACCTACTTTTTCTGCTTGAGTGGTTTTGCCTTTAAAAGCCAATATACATGTACTAAGAAATATGTTTGAATTGAATTTTGCTGTCACGAGGTGAGCTTCGTAATCTGTGATTACCTATGTTTTACCTCGTGCACTTGCCCTATATATTTGACCTACTTTTCAACAAATCTATGATTTGCTATATCTTTTGAGTGGTAAGTGATAGGGCTTTGATATTTCACATTTGTATTCCTTATGAAAAGACCTTTCTAAACATTCCATAATTTTTAACATAGTGACCTTGCCATTGATATTTGACCTAATTTCAATAAAAAAAAATCCGCTATGCAGGCGACACAAGCATTCCTTGGATTGCTTTTTTTTTCATACATGCATATTTCAGAACATTTTCCCTATTTAATGATTATTTTCTCTGTCTTATTTCTGTATCTATGGTAAACATAGTCGCCATATATCTTGTGTTACAGATTTGATTGGTTCAATACCTCCTTGCCCCTTTAGTAGGGGTAACTACAGGAAATAAAAAGGTGCACACTAAAAATTTTGACTGACTTGAAATGCCCGGAAGTCTGTAAAATTGGTCTTTTTTGATTGCAAATCTTTGGCACGCATAAAAATGTAAAGAAAAAGGGGGGGGGGGGGGTCATGCATGTCCTTTTTTCGCAAATTTCACTTTTTTTACAGGAACTCTGCGTCCTCATCGAAAATGTTCCGAATTTTGCATATTTTCAAACCTATCTGTAGATTGCATAAAAGACAAGATCAAGTTCGAAGTTAAATTTATCACGACTATTGATTCAATATGCTAAAAATACATTTCCAAGCACCGCATTTCAGCATATTTACTGAAAATAATTTGTCCAAGTGGCTTCACTGGGTCATGAGGTTTGATACACCGTACACTGCTGTTTGGAAAATAAATTGGCTCAATTTCTGCACAACTCACTTGAATTAATATTGTTCGCTAACAACTTGTCTGTGTTAATTGGATTAACACGATTTTGACTGTACGTTACATGTATTAAGATGAAATCAATACTATTCAAAAGCTCTCATTCATAGATTTCTGTATAATTTAATATGAATAAAGGCAAAACCGAAAAGTCTTTGTTTTTTATGCTTCCGGAATCAAAGATACGGGGGCTTATAGTTTTTGGCCTGTCCGTCTGTCTGTTTTTCCGAAAAACTTTACATTGGGCATAACTTTTGATAGGAAGGTGATAGAGCTTTCATATTTCACATGTGTATTCCTTGTGACAATACTTTTCCATTGATACCAAAATATTTGACCTCGTGACCTTGACCTTGACCTTAGACCTACTTTTCAAAAACTTTAACATTGGGCATAACTTTTGAATGGTTAGTGATGGGGCTTTCATATTGTAAATGTGTGTTCTTTGTGACAAGATCTTTCCATTGATACCAACATTACTCTGACCCTGACCTCTCACATACTTAACAGAAAATGGTGTTTATACCAACAAAGATGCCACCGCGGGGCATTCGTGTTTCACAAACACAGGCTTTATTATTTTCTGGCATACTAGCTATTAATAATGAAAGGTTTGGTGTTCAATTTTAAATAAACTTAATTTATGAAATCATTTCATTGTTTTATTCTGTTTCTGTTGCACATTAATGTGGAATTTTACAAAATGATTTTATTTTTGATGTTGCATAATCGAACTATACTAGCTGGGCATATGACTTTGGATCGCATAATCCATCTTTTCAAATCAGTAAAAAAGTTGTTGTTTTGAAATGTGACTATTTTCTCTTGTTTGTACTTTTAAAGGTTGTCTGAAAAAAAAACTTGTCTGCATCCGGCAAAAATCTTGATAGAAAGGTTGTGGGCTAAAATCCTGGTACTGGCACTATCAGTATTCAATGTCAGTATGTCAATTAGAGCGTGCATGGGTATCAGGTGAGCGTTGTGCCCCCTGGGGCTCTTGTTTCCTTAAAGTTTATAATCTTTGAAATTTAGAGTAAATTTCTCACTTCATCACTCAAAGTCTCGAGTTATTTACAAGTATATTCAGATGACTTTTACCACACAATTACATACAAACGCAATGTACAACGTAATCGTATCAAAACAGAAATGAATGTTTCAGCCAAATAATTGATATATATGAGATCACTCCTGCCAATTGATTCTTATGCACACCATAGATACATAATATTATTAAAAAAAAAAAAACATGGAAATTATCTTATTCCACGGAACAAAATATGTAACACTGAGTTCTAATAGGTCCATGATTTATTTTGAAATTCCATTCTATTTTACCATAGAATCAGTATATGATTATACATGAGTAAAGTACAAGTATATATACATGTTATATTAATTGAAAATGTAAATAAATTTTATGTAGAAGAACAGAGACTCGCCAAGGCGTCACAATTTTACAAATATTATATTTCATAAGACTGATACAAAATCCTTTATAATTCAAATATATAATGTTTTCCTTTTCTCAAAATGTTGTCCTTTTTTTCCTTTTCTAAATATTACAAGTGGAGAAAGAGTTAAAATCTTAAATGTAATAAGATGATATATTTGTTCAAATTTTCACTTCAACAGGAATGAATCATGGGAAAATGTTATTAGTCAGTTCAAAAATTGAAAATGCACATAATTATAATGGTTGGAGATATCAATGAGATTATGAGATTATAAAATTGTGTTAACATTTATATGGTCATAACTACATGTAAATGTTATAGTGTATAATAAAATATGACAATAAACGTTATAGCAAAATCTTTTGCTACTAACATCTCACACATCCTTTTTCACACGCAGTAACAATAGTTTTGTGAAATGAAAGTATGGTTATTTATTTATTTCTCTTATTTGCTTTTCTTTGAAACTCCTGGTTAAATGGTAAAAATTAAAATAAAATCTCATATGCCAACAATACAATATATTTCATCAATTCAATTTTCAGTGAAATGGAAAAAGTATACATGAAAAAGAAACAAAAATATATTCTTTATTTTCAACAAAAGCATCTACTAGATATAATTTAATACATTTGTATATACATTTTTCTTTTCTTTTCATTATGAAAAACAAGAATGTAAACTGAACAACAATATTATACATGACATTGTACATGTACATGTACATTAATTTGTTACCATAATATGCATTACAAAATAATCGAACAACACATCTTTTACAAAAAAATTATATATTCAGCTATTTTGATTGTATAATAAATTCAAACTCTCAGTAGCACTATCACTGCAGTCAAAGTAAAAATTTTGACACATCAACATTCACATTTATTGCTTATCATTGACCTTCTATAGTCTTAACCTGGCTGTTTTTTTCAGCATAGAAAACAAATAATGTATACATGTAAATCATAATTTAAAAGTCTAATACAGTTGAACTTAAACATTTGTCAGAATTGCAACAACATAGCATAGAATTTTCTTTGAAAAACAAGAGGGATTGCTCTCAATGACCTGCCATGATGGAATCCAACAAGATGTTAAATCACTAACAGGTCACAAAATCTTATCTCCCATGCATTAGTCTAAGAGATTTTCAATTATAATTACATGTACATTGGAATTTTACAGTGTAATCAAAATTAAGTCAGATAACTCCAAAATTTAAAAGAAATTCAAATTATATTCAAAGAACTAAGCGTATATAGAGTAACCCTAAACAGAGATGTTCAGTAAATCAATCATCATCATTATAAAAGTACAATAAATATGCCCCTCCCTAGAAGCCGGTAAGTACGGTAAGAGACAGTAACTGTTGCACTATGGGTATTTAATTCATCAGTATCGCTAGCACAGAAATCCATGTTCATTTTTGCACATCCCTCCTTCGCAGTGCCATGAGTAGTCGTTCCTGTTATCCTGTACGTCCACTGCCAACAGATGGAGCAACTCGCTGTTTTCAAGGTCGCTGGGTGAGTTACCGAGGTCAAGGGGTACCTCTCCATTGTACAGTGTGAATACCAGCAGTCCTCTTTGATGGATCTAAATGTATATTGAAAAATAAAACATTGATCAGTGTAATTGACAATTGATCATAGTTTGTAAATAGACGACTTGCTGAATATAATAATTTATGACTAAAGTGGCGAAAAATGTTCAAGGTACGAACTTTTTGCACTCTTTTTCATCGTCACATATATGGCATCTTGTTTTTGATGGTTATACCATTCACTATTTAAACAGCTCCAAAAAGATATCATCTTTGAATTTTTAGTTCCATATCTACATGTAGTAACTGTTACAGAAAATGGTTGTTTCTTTTTTTCGCTTTCAAAAATCTAAAGCAAAGCTGCTTAACTGTATCGTTTACAAAATGACATCACACTCAATGGCCAATCAAACAATGTTTTGATGGGCCATTTGATCGTGAAACCATAATGGTTAAACCTTCTAAATGGTGCAATGTCGGGCATCTAGCTAATCCTGAATTACACGTACCTCTGCAGAGATGTCCCGTTCTATTATTTTTAGCCATTCTGTCTTATAATACTCTGCAGTGAGACGATACTCCACGAAACTTTTGTTAGGAAGCTCTATCTTGACTTTAATCCCAAAGGATCTCGTGTTATCTGATGAGAGAAAAACACATTTTGATAAGTGATCAAGTTGTGAAAACATAGAATGTTGTAGAGATTTCAATCAGAGATGTCATCCGTCAAAATATTGGAAAATATGACAGAAATCACTGTATCATTTTATCCTATATTTTTGTGTGTTTTGAAAGCGCAAAAAAAGGCCGCCTTGACTTTCGAAATCGCTGCCGAAAATAAATCTTATTAAAAACCCTGATGCGAGTTACATGTAAGTATGACAGAATAAATCAATAACTTTGTATAAAATAAGCTGCGTTAAATAGTATAATTTCTTTTTTTTTTACACTTTTCATGGTTTAACATAAATTATACGACATGTAATGTATATCCACTGACCTTCATCATCGTCAGTTTGTATGTACTGGGACATTGTATAATGAAGACTCTCCTCAAAATTCTCTTCATTGTAATCTTCAAAATCAATCCCAGGATTATCTATGTCCTGAAAAATATAGAGTAAGATTCAGGGATTCATTATGTTTTGTAACTATGTCCTGTAAAACACATGTAAGATTCAAGGATTACATTGTGTAACTATGTCCTGTAACATACATGTAAGATTCAAGGATTACATTTTGTAACTATGTCCTGTAAAATACACATAAGATTCAAGGATTACATTTTGTAACTATGTCCTGTAAAATAAATGTAAGATTCAAGGATTATTTTTTTTTGTAACTATGTCCTGTAAAATACACGTAAGATTCACGGATTACATTAATTTTTGTAAATATGTCCTGTAAAATACACGTAAGATTCAAGGATTACATTTTGTAACTATGTCCTGTAAAATACATGTAAGATTCATTTTGTAAATACATTCTGTGGCATAATTAAGACAAAAGGAGTTCTTACATCCTTAAAATCCTTAACAAGACACCAACTAGATACCCAGATATATGTTGAGCACCACCCATAAGGGACACCTTACATGTATTACTACCTATCAATGCAGGTATCGTCTATTAAAGACACTAAATGTCAAGCAGAAGAAAATTAGGTCAAGGTGAAATTTATGAGAAATTGACCCTAGATGTATCCAATGAGCACCTTTTGTACCCGTAACTCTTATACCTTGCCTAAAGTACATGTATATGTCATTGAAAATTTAAGCAAAATCCTCAATGCAGAAAAAGTAGGTTGTTTTTAAACATGTTAAATGTAATTGACCTACCTTATGAACGATGAAGGAATCATTACTGGCCTGAGATAATTCATCCATAAAACCCTCTAAAATAAACAGCAAAATGTCATTTTTGATAAAAAATTATAATATTCTTTTCACAATAATTGTTATGAAGTACGTTCACAAGAAATATTCATATACATATACAGTGACTGTAAATGACAACAGCTCTAATGGAAGATGCAAATTACAATCAATGTAAAATTAGTTTCATTTTTAAAACTACACTTAATACATGACTGTATTTTCTTATCCTTCATATAAATTCTTAGAAATAACAATAAAGTTTAAAAAGTTTTATAATAAATATTCCTCATCACCTACATACATGTATTTTACAATCATTCATGAAAATTCCTTTAAGTACAATAAAATTCAAATGGCTTTAGAATAGTTTTACGCTTACGTATTTTCCTATCATTTTCATCAACTTGGCTCCATGACCTTGGGGACGTAGAATGGTACGAGCTGTCAGGTCCAGACTTAGGAAATCTGTATCCGACCCGTTGATTTTGATTGGGCGGAGAATTATAATTGATGAGCCTAGACCCGTGTCTGTTTTCTTCAATCCCAAAAATGGAGACGATTTACTTGTCACTTGGGGCGTCGAGAATTTCTGTGGTGTGACTGGAGACGCAACAGGGAAGGACGGTGTTGAGAGGCGATTTTTCCTCAAGTCTTTCGTCTTCTTATTCACATCTAAGGGGGCTAGCTGTCGGGGATTTGGTCTGCGATAACTTCGAGTCAATACCATCAGAGCCATGGCTAGAGGTACCTGAAGTTCTTGTGACTTGCGTCAAGTCGGAACCCTCGAAGTAGATGGAAGGATTCCCAATAAAGGGACGTTCTTCCTCAACAATAAACGGTTCAAATGACTTATTTGGAAACTTCTGCACTTTGTTGAATGAGATTTCAGAGCTAGAACTTTCATTTGGTGAGTATGCAGCCATGGTGATTTCTTCATTGTATTGGTTTGGACTATTTCCTAATTGGGAGGGTTCCGATTCAGCTTCATCTCCGAAAAGGTCGTCACTCAAGCATTCTTCAACCTCTGGAAACATTGACATCGGTTCTTTGGGCAACGTTTGCTACATTTTTAGGATTTGCTAGATGAAATAATTGCTGGTAAACTTTGTGGACCAGGTCTCAGAATGTGAATTTTTCTTGATTTTCATTTTTGTAGTATGTAACTCAAATCTGTTCAAACCTACAGTGAAGTCAATCTTCTTTTGTATTGTTTGAACTTCTGAAGGAGATTTTCCCAGTTTTTCATTTTTTGCTCTTTCAGTCACAAAGTTTTCTTGCTCTCTTTTTTGAGGAACTGTCACACCTACAGGCTTTTGTAATTTGTCCATTGGATTTTCTGTCACTGTCTCTCGTGAATTTTCTCTTGCAATTTTGCTTTCATTTTCCTCACGTTTACCATTTGTAATAGTTTGCAGGTCCACAGATTTTGAATTTCTCGAATTCTCGGACAAAGTTGTATCAGAGGTATTGAAATCACCAATGAAAGCTGGTAAGTTGCCAATTTCAGCGATTGCCTCTGGAGTTTTCTCTTCTGATTGGTTAGAAAATGGAGTTAATAGTGGTAACTTGAGATGATAATGGCTCTCCGTCCGAACTCTTTGACTCACTTGAACGTTCAAATTTCACGGCTGTTCCTACCAGTTCCTCATCATCTGGTGGGGTACCAGGTTCTTTATTCTCATTAAAGACAGTCGTTCTCTTGTTCCTCTATAAGTTTCTTCAGAAATAAATCCTACAAAATATAATTACATGTAGTACTTGTTAATACTGACAGTAGCATTATATTTATTCTAATGTTTAATAGTAGTGCCTAGTTTTTCCTGTAAAATTCTTAAAATATGATTCTGCACCACTATTTTCAATTAACAGAAAAAATAAACTTATTATTTCTGTAATTCATCCTTCTGATAAGTTGAAAACTTGTGACGTTGCAATGTGTTTTCATATAAGACTGAGATTTTAGGCTTGTTCAACCTACATGTACAGTAAAAATGTTATTTCTTAAAATTTAGCTTTGTGTTCAATTAGAAAAGTAAATTTGTCTGTAACTTGATCTTTTTAAGCAGTTATACACGTATATGTAGCTACATGTATATAAAAACACAAATACAGTACATAATGTACATAATCATTTACCTGATATTCCTTATCTGCATCACTATACATCTGCGACGAACTGCGAGACACTGATCTCTTCATGTCTTCATCACTCCTAGAAGCTGTACTTGTTCTCGACAATTGAGATTTAAGGACAATATTATGTAGCTCATCAATATAATCTGACGATTCATCATTATGAGAATGGCTTTCCAGCAATATTTCCAGTTCTGGAATTCCTACCATTGGTTCAGACTTGGCCCCACCCGACGCTCCACCTAAGCTTTCGGAACCTACCCCACCCTCACTTCCGGAAGCCTCATATTCAGGGAGGGGAGTGTATGCATTTGTGCCCGTAGCCAAATATACCTCAATGTCATTATTATCATTGATGATGAAATCGTCATTGATGAAGTTGTTGATAAAATCTTGTTTCTGACTTTTGTCCGGCATAAATTCTTTTTTATCTGCGGCCATGGCTTTTCTCATGCTGTCCATTCTAAAATCATCCAGGCTTCTTACAGGGGTATCTGCTTTCATCACTCTATCTTTATCTTTCTCCGTATCGTTCAATACTTTGCTGGATTGATGGAATTCAATATTAGGTACATTTTTTCTTTCCCGTGCAGCTTTATAGCTTGGTTGCTATTATTCATACTAACGTTCAGCTCTGGTTGGGTGTGTCCCAATTTCGTCATATTTTCCCGCAAATCTACGTTATTGTTTAAAAGCACGGCCATGGTCCCTTTTTGGTATGCCCCCTCACGATCCTTGGAAGACAGACTAGTGGTGCCACCTGTTGGCGGATTGCGTATGTCGTGTTCTATTTGCTCTATAATTGCCGACTGCTCCTGCCGTATATGGCTTTCTACAGGTAACTGTGTATCGGGTAACTGGTGTATGGAAGTCAACAGAGTTGATGTGAAGGTATCAGGTGTGCTATCTGAAATTTTATATTCATTTAAAAAAATAACAAAATCCATTTCTAAAACACAATTAACTCAAATCTTGCTAATTCTTACATTCAAAATATGAAGCATTCCTTTAATTTTTTAGTCCTTGGTACAAATTATTGCTCTTTTAATTACTTTATTAAGTTTATCTTTAAGTCTACAAAGCGTAACATTCACCATGCCTTATGTGTAATGTACATACAAATCTACATGTATACATGTTTTTGACTAATTATTATGACTTTCCTACCACATAACATACTTCACTATGCACTTATGAATAATGTACATGTACATGTATATTGTATATGTTTTTTGTGAGTTATCAAAATTTTTCTGCCACATACAACAAAATTTATTCTAAAATACCATACATGTATATTGGGAATTTTTCGCATGTGTCTAACTTTTGCTAAGTTTGCGAGCATAATCAAATTGCGAAAAATAGACACACGCGAAAAAAAAAAAACAGATCTTAACCCTTGATCTTGTTAATAGATAAGCAAAAATTGGACTCCGTGAAAAGAAGAGACACTATCTTAGGATCATTTTCGCGAAATTTACTGGACGCAAAAATTACCCGATATACAGTATATGCTTTTTTTTCAGCACAATTTCAAGAGTTCTAAGGGTACAATATGGAATCATATTGCTGAATTCAAGAAATTTTGCACAGTGACTGTTATTTTATAGCTGTAACACTTATGATGCAATGTTGTTTTCTTATTAGTCGTTCAGCATCAAGTACCTAGAAGTCCAAAAGCTCTGTGCTGTAGTAATTCGTTGACACTGGTCCTCATTTTTGGGTCTTTCTGGAAGCCTTCAACAATCAGGTCCATAACGTCTTTACTGACATTCTTAGGTACATCTTCTACAGGCGGGTCCTTCTCAACAATCTAGGTAGAAAAAGGTCAATGCGCATTGCTTAGAATTCAATAAGGAACTACTTCCAATAAAATTAATATGAATTCTGTAACAATACATTTAATTTTTTGTGTTTTTCTTAAAGGCTCATGTAAATTATATAGTAAAAATATCACGTAAGTAGAATGCCTCTGAGTATTACAAGTTAATATATTCTCTTTTTTTTTTACATTTGATCTAATTTTTTGTGGACGTAAAAAAATCATATATTTATTATTTACATGTAAGTCCACATTCTACAAATTACAAACTCAAAAGTGAAAGAAAGGAGGGGAGCTACAAAACAACAAGAATTCATGTAAATTTTACTCATTTTTCTGAACATTCAGCTAAATAATTGTAATTAATTGTGTAAGATTCTTGAAGGCAAAATTTTTTTCAAAATCACAACAATGAATCCAAGAAAAATAAAGTCCTATAAAGCAGGTTTGATATGCATGAATGAGAATCAAATCTTATATTCTCACCAGAAAATTGAGCATTCTAGCATTAGGGAATCGTTTGACCCACGGTGGGCTCCCACTCAGCATATGGACCAGTATACACACTGCTGCCCACAGGTCCGCCTTGTAGCTGTGGCCCGCCCCCATGGCTTTCTCTGGACTGAACTGTGTGGGCGTCCCCTTTGTGGTGTAACCAGGTGGGGTCATGTTACCATGGATACGTACAGCCACACCAAAATCTGCTATCGCTATTTTGTGTGAATCACTTCTCAGCAGAATGTTGTCAGCTAAATAGAAAATGGAATCATTTTTTTAATTACAATTTTTCTTTATATGAGGTAGCATACTTGCCATTGTCCCGGCCGGGACAAAAAATGTCCCGCATTTTCGACCGAAAATATGTGTCCCGGCTGGGACACGGAAAATCCCGATTTTTGGACGTTTCATAAAAAAAAATTCGGCGTAATCATGGTAATATTGATTATTCTTGTCGATTTCAGTCGTTCCGACATTTTCTTAAACTTTCATTGTTTATTTAAACGTCTCCAATTATCTACGCTATATACCCATATACAGTAATCAGCCGATAATCGACCTATGTTATGATAGTAATACAATGTAGGTTGATTAAAGGTCGGCTGTCCCACAAACGTCGCTAAATACATTCATGCAGCCTTTCTCTTGTTGATATTTTTTTAGCTCACAAAATATTCGATCATTGAAATAAATAAAGCAATAGCAATAGTTTTATGATGTGTAAGCCAAGATTTATGACAGGAAACAACGTGATGTAAAACATGTAAACAAGATTTAAAAAAAAAAAAGAAAGAAAATACGCAACCACGGAACGCTCTAGAGTAACTATAATATGCTCTTTATTATTATCACGTAAAAAACTCTCAGTATCAATCAAAGTACGTTTGCTTAGTGTCGTTTTTAATACCCGAGTCGTTAAGTTATCGATTGTGTATTTTATTTAAATCGCCAACGTCAACGCAGGCAACAGCGCAGATGTTCAATACTTATGTTCAGAAAGTTGTGAATATAAAACGTGAACAATGGAGTAAAAGACTTTTAAAAATTTCACAGAGGAAAATTAAATAGGGTAGACAAGTTCAGTGAAGCGCCACTTTTAGAAATGCGTCCGACGAGGAGCCATCTACGTATACGGCGCTCGTTAATAAGATTTATTTTTTACTCTGACGTTCTTTCGTTTGCAGAGGGCAATGATCTAGTGCAATTTTGGATTACAATATCTGAAGTTCAACCTCCTAAAAGTGTCCCTCTTTATGTCCCTCAATGGCGTTATATTTGTCCCGCATTTTGATGATTTGTCCCTCTTTTTGTCCCTCTTTGCAATGACAAAACTCCGAAAAATTATGGCAAGTATGAAGGTAGAAACTGTATGAAGTCAAAAGTTATATTGCATTTTTACAAATCAAAATTGATTTAAATTTGAATACATGTACTTGGAAAAATTATGCCATTATATTCTTCTGCAAAAATGGAACAGTCCTTGAATTTCACTTTTGCCCTCTTAAATTTTTCATTTTTATGATCATTACAAAGATCAATTAAAATCTCTATAGCATTTAATGGCATCTATCAATGATAAAATCAAACCCTCTTTGATATTACCTTTCAAATCCTCATGTAGGACATTTTTCTTCTGTAGATATTTGAGGACTTTGAGGACCTGTTTGAAGTAATTCAGGGCCATCCAATGACTGAGGCGCCGTGTCATTCTTTTCTGTACATTGATCGTCTCAGTCAAACTGCCACCTTTAACAAATATATTTTTCTCATTAGTATCGTGGGTACATATACAGTTTACTCTCGTTTACTCAAACTCGGTTAACTCGAATTTCCGCGTAACTCGAACTGTATTTAAAAGTCCTGATGTGCTGCCATTGATTTCTATGCAATTTTACTCCTGATAACTCGCATTCCGATAACTCGAACTTTTCGTTAAGTCGAACTAATGTTAGATCCCTTAACATGCTAAAATCGTTTTACATTTAAAATTTATCTCAATAAGTCGAACCACAAATTAATTTCAATTCTTAAGCAAAAACCAATTCATTATAAGGAGATCGGTGGACCTATAATTGATACTCTCTTACTATGGAGTCGTAAATACAAACATAAATCTAGCTTGGTCATTAAAAGTGAACAACATGAACGATTATGAACGGTAATAGAGAGAAGGGAAATAAGTCTTTTGAAAAATTGATTTGCTGATCACGTACTCAATAAGTCAAACTCCTGATAAGTCGAACTATTTCTGATGGTCCCCTGAAGTTCGACTTATAGAGAGTAGACTGTAGTTACATGCCTTGTAGAGTGCTGTTGTGCCAGCCCCAAAATCCCAGTGCTTCGAGTGCTTACTTCCAAACAGAGACGTCCAAAGTTTGAACCTACATATGGACATATTTTTTCCTACCCAACTACATTTTTTTCAAAAACAAAGAGTACCGCAATATTTGCCTGTACCAAACAATTTTATGGCTGTGAAACTGAATCAAAGTCCCACTGCTCTATAAGGGCAAAGCAAATAATTTTTAAAATCAGAATGATCAATTCAGTTACTCACACAAAAGTATTTTATAGAAATTCACCATTTGTACATGTATATTTTCTCACCATTTGAAATGAAAGCTTATAATGATTTCAAAATTGAAAGGGTTCTTCCTTTATGTCTCTGAGTATTCTGAATAATTTCTATGGATATCAAGATTGATTTTATTTAAATAGCACTGTTCCAGACCAGGAATGTTGCCTGTCGCAGTTTGACCCTAAGAGCATGACCTTCAGCTCATAAGTGACCTTGACCTATATTTCTCGAATTGCTAGAATTTAAAAAAACTTAAACTTGATCAAATCTGCGACTAGTTTAAAGAATAAAATTTCATTAATTTTATGTAACAACAGTTTTTGAAGAGGAAAAAAGTTACAGATCAATTTAACAGTGTACCTGTAACTTTCTCTTTGCGTAAATAGAATTTCTACCTAAATAAAGCAAAAAGAATGAATTTTTAAATAAAAAAGCCCACCTCCAATGAACTCAGAAATGATGTAGATTTTTTCCTTCCTCCTGAGCGCTCCATGGAGTTTTACAATTGATGGATGCTCCAAATCTGACCAAATCAAAAGCTCCTCTTCTTGGTACTTGGAAATATGAATCTACAAAAAAATAATGTACAGTACATGTATATACTGTAGTTGTACAATGTATTTGTATATTGTATAATTTGTATTTATCTATTTGTACTAGTCATGTACATGTATGTTACGTATACATGTAGAATACAAATGTACATGTACATGTATCTTATAAACAATGTTATTTCTACATAGAATACATGTACATGTACAAATGTACGTCCTTTGAAAACTTGGAAAAAAAGTTTAAATATTAACAGGACTTTGAGATTCTCAACTACATGTACATGTACATGCATATACAAAATATGTTAACTGTACTACTGTAAATTGGTTTTTATTCGTCAGGTACCAATTTTCGTCATTTTCGTCAGTGCCTCCCTTGACGAAGTTACGTATCGACGAATATAAATACTCCTGACAAAATATAGTGTAGAAAGGAAAAATTGAATCTTAAGAGTTAAAACCACAGGCAAATGATAAATCATTGAAAACTGAATACGCACTCAAAGTGGCATATAATGTACTTCTAATTACTAAGTGATATGTTTTCACAACAAGCTAGGTGGTATACATGTCTCGAATTGTTTGTTTACCAATAATTGTTAAACAAACAATGAAAACAAACGCATACGGCCTATTCCTGAATGTTAAGTTGGCATTTGAACAGACGAATTTATATTTTGGGGACCCTTGGATGACGAATTTACGTACTGACGAAATGGTCTTTTTGAACGAATTGACGAAAATTGGTACAGACGAAAATAAAGCAATTTACAGTAATTTGAGGACTAATGTGATTTTCTACACATGTCGATCAAATGTAAAATCAATGTAAACATAAGCATAAGTAAACCTTTTTGATGCAAAACTGGTAATCAGAGTGTTATTGCAACTTTGTGAGTTATTTCCCATTTGAGAAGGTCATTATGACATCATAAAAATTTGTAGGGTAACTTCTGATTTTATACTGCCATTTCCCAGGGTTTTAGGACTGTTTCCATATAATTTAATGACGTCACAATGTGCACAATGTACAATGTACATGTACATGTATATGTCAGATACCAAAAGGGAAAGTTACTTTGGCTTCCGATCCAGACAAAATGTTCCATAACGGCCATGGTCTGATAAACATGTATTTTACCTTTTTGATACAGAACTGGTAATCTGAGTTATAATCGCTAGCTAGGTGACAGTTTCTAAACATGTATTTTACCTTTTTGATACAGAACTGGTAATCTGAGTTATAATCACTAGCTAGGTGACAGTTTCTAAACATGTATTTTACCTTTTTGATACAGAACTGGTAATCTGAGTTATAATCGCTAGCTAGGTGACAGTTTCCCGACATTCCTCGTCCGAGATGTGTCAGCCGGATCCACTGGAAGTTCTTCTGATATCGGCTCTTCATTATCATAAGCTGCTTCTGTAAATAAATCAAATCAGATATAATTACAGGCTTTCACGTGGTGTTTGGACAAAAATTGGGCTCTTTACAAAGGGATCATTTTGGGGCGCGATTTTGCGAGATTCTCGCGTCTTTTTCTCAAAAATTGCATTGATCTTACTTTGATGCGAGAATTCTCACACACATCAACATTGAGTCTTTTTTGTTCCAAGGTTTTTGTCGGCATTTTATGTCCGCGAGATCGAAAATAAAATGACAGTATCGTGTCTGACCACTTAAGTTAAAATGACATGATAATTTTACGGAAGTACCTTTGTGTAGATAAGATACGTAAGTGGACGTTGGAGATTTAAATGTTGGAGAAAAATCAATATTGTACATCTCGGATGAGCAGATCCCTACGTTACAACGTAAATACGAGAGATAGATTTCAAAGCCAAATGGACACGGTCACCATAGAATAATGTGCACCAGGGGCGCAGCGAGTTGCTGATTTAACGGGCCATTTTTTGTCGGAATCGGACTATGTCGCATGGCCTTCCCTCTCCTGTAAATTGTCCAACTGATGAGGTCGACTTCTTTGCACTTTTACGAGAATTATTGCTGAACATGGACAGTGTACTACTACGCTGCGTCTACGACATGCTTATGTGCTGGGTACTTATAAAGTCCCCGGGGCAGACGAATACGTATGACGGTCAGTGTAGAGAACGTCGCGCTTATTACTTTGTATGTCCAGCAATATACATTGTACCTGTCACCTGTATAATTAGCATTTACTTATTTGTTTTGAAAATTGATTAACTGGTCACTACAATCAGCGTAATGCGTAATGTAATACACAACTGGGGATTTTGCATTTCATCTGGAGAAATCTGGAGGATTTTCGTTTTCTTCGGGAGATTTCGTCCTCTCGCTGAAGGACTGTTCACATGTATGTGCATCAGTAATACCTTATATGTCATTATATTTATATAGATAAAAGAATAGAATATTGATGACATGTAACGCTGTTCGTGGCATCTTATTTTCACAAATCAAACTCCTAAATACCACAGAAAATGACGCTTGATACAAGTAATTAAAACAGGGTATACAGTGTACTTTTAAGTACATACTAAAACTAATTAGAACATATTTTAGATATTCTCTCATTGTTTTTCAAATTCTCTCATTCAATTAAAATGAGTAAGAGAATTCTCTCATGCATGGCAGCAGCCAGAATAACCCCTGTTTACAGGGCCGAATTTCATGAAAAATAGGGCAAATATATCATTAAAAAGGCAAATTGACCCTTTCGATTGCGGGAAAAAATGCAAAATTTCGTGACATCAAAATGCTTTTACCTCGGTCAAACATTGAAATTGCATTTTGATGTCATGAATTTCTTTAATTTTTCCTGCGTTCGGAAGGGTCAGTTATTGGGTTTATTCAAATACTTTTGAAAAAGGTTTTCAAAACTTGAAATTATACCATAATAGAGTCGGACAATCTAAAATGTGTACACAATCAACTTTATGTTAGTTGATTAAAATGAGGTGGTGAGCAAAGCAAGCTTACAAGTTTTTCTAGGATGTACATTTTTTGTCATTTCATTGGTGTCATAAACAGGAATTATGAAGAGTGCCAATGGCATTGAATTCTATCAAAGGCACTTCTCTGAATGCACCTACATGTATGGTCATAATTTATACAAAAGAAAAATTCTTTTAAGATTACCCTGCAGTCTGGGAAAATAACGCCTTCTTCCCGGATTTGTTTTTGCGTCAGGCGACCATATTCTTTGAACTCCATCTTTAGGTCCATCCAGTATCGAATGACACGACGAAATATATCCCTTTCTCCATATACCACCTCACCTGGAAAAAATGGTGTAAAATATTTGCCGACAGGTTCCTTAAAATCAACAGGAATGGAACTTCAAGCCTTCATTATGATTGTATAATTTACATGTACATGTCTTAAATGCAAGTTTTTCAAGATGAGAATTGAAGAACACTAATGAAATATTTTGCTCGGCCTTTGTTACAATTGCTTTGGGAAAACAAAATTAATTGACAAACATTTTAAGTAAAAAAACATTTTCTACAGTAACTTTATCATATACATGTACATGTACAATGTATATCAATTTGTGAATACAAACCTATTCCAGGGACCCCGGTTGGCCTGTCAACCAGTGATAAAATCTGATCCTCATTTCTCCATGCAGTTCTGTTCATCGGCATGCTATGTAATTGTTCTCCGTAAGTTTTCTTGTCTCCAAGGGATGACGATTCCGACAATTCAGATATCGAAGTTGGTTGCAATGTATCAATGTCTTCATTTTCCGTTGGTTGGGATCGGTTAAATTGTTCTGGGTGAGCATCCAAATCTACATCGGTTAGTGCAAATGCCCCCTGCTGGTTACGTATGGGAGATGGCAATGATGAGGCATTGGAAAGTTTACGAGTGACCTTCTCCTTTGGAATTTCATTGCTGAACGATACCTTCAAAGGCCGTTTCTCTGGTACTTTATCAAGTCTTTTCGCACCAGATGGTGTCAATACTGAAAATGCATCATCTGGGGGTCCAACCACACCCAGTCCACTGCTCCCCACAGGAGAGACAAGTCTGCTTGAAGAAAAGGGCTTACCGTCAAATTTATCAGGAAATGCAAGATTTATAGGACGACTGGCAGGAGCAGCAGATCTTGGCCCTGTCAACATTTCTACCACACCATCTTGTCGTCGTCTGCAGATTGGTTCAGATTTGGAGATCGGTTTTGCAGGTGGCGGTTTTTCTTGCTTCTTGATATTCAGGCTCAGATCTTTGTTGTCCTCCGGTATAAACGGTAGATTTGGACTGAACGTCGTACTTAAACGCAGTGACCTACTGAGTGAAGCATTTAACGGCAATCCTGAACCAGGCATCCTGACCGATACAAGAGGAGTCATCGAAAAATATTCCTCTTCTTCTCCCATCTCCCCCTCCATTACAGGAACATTTACAAATCCCAGCAGGTGCTTCTTCAATTTCTTCCAAATTTTTGCAGCCTTCGTGAAGATCATGGTTCGATCAGACTCAATAAGGTATGATATCTTCCTACAAACCAGTATCAAGCACTCCTTTTCTCCATTCTCTACACACTGCTGGACGTGAGTCTGGATTAACCGAAAGAGTTGCAGGCACATTTTACAAATTAACGATTCCTGTGACCGGTACTCAGACGGACATTTCCCGAAATGCTGAATCATTGAGTCTATATATAGACATATTGAACAGCTTTCCAACTCTTTCTCAGGGGAATGCTTCCATAAGCTAATGAGCAAGCACTTGTTGACTTCAGAAAATATATCTTCAACATTTTTGCCCTTGTTTAGTAAATCAGGAGGTATGTCCTAGAAAGAAATAAAGCATTGATTTCTGTGACAAAGTTGAATAGAAAGTACAAACTACATAAATACAGTAAGTACTTTGGACAGAGTTCATTGCTATTAAAATTTCATTAAAAAACACATTTGTGAGGAGCATGAAGGACTTACAAGTATTCTAAATAATTCACTTTTTTTTAAAAATGCACAATTTTCATACATTTTTTCATGAAATTAGGCATCAAATCAAGAAATTAGCTAAAGCCTTATAATTCATGTTATTCATGAATTATTCAGAATACCTCATCATTCTCAGACAAAAATCCCAGAAACTGCATAAAATCTGTTTCATCTACAATCCCATGAGTCTCTTTTCTTCGGAATTTGTATGTGGCATTTTCTTCATTCGGTAAATGTGGCATTCTATTTCCATGTACTTGAATGTTAGCATCTCTATTGGTAGGGTCCTCCTGATAAAATAACATGATAAAACATGTAGTACTACAATTGAGCCTTCCGATTGCGAGAAAAAAATGCAAAACTCCGTGACGTCACAATGCTTTTACCTCGGACAAACAAGCTTCAAACCTCTGTCAAACATTGAAATTGCATTGCGACGTCATGGAACTTCTCAAATTTTTCCCGCTTTCGAAAGGAGCAATTCTTTCAGTAATGTAAAATAATGGACTAATGCTGCATTATACATGTGGTTTGACCTTGAAATTTTTTAACTGAAATGGACGTCTGATCTTGGAGTTTCTCTTTATTTATTTTCTAAGTCTGTTCTCGGAAGACCATGAAAGAATTTTTTTTTCATTTTGATTATAATTCTATTGTTAAGAATAATTACATGTATGTAAACTTCAGAAAACTAATTTGACATTTTTTTAAACTTCTCAGTAATTTCAGTATAAATGTATATCATTTATTTTTCATTGTTATTTCCAAGAAACGATGATTCTGATTGGCCGAGAAATTTTGTTGATACTTGCATCAACTAGAAACCGGAAGTATGCGCTTAGCAACGTCATAAGCAACACAATTTTAAAGCTGCAAATAAACGTTGAAAAGCGACGAAATGCAATGATAAGTAATCAATGTAATATCTTTTGGTTGATCAAGGTATCAACACCAAAAATTGAGGGAAAATTTATGCATCATACGCTACGCGCATGATGCAGTTTTCCTCAATTTTTGGTGTTGATACCTCCATCAACCCAAAAATTAATGCAATGATTTCTTAAATGAATATTCATTCTTAAAAGGTCAGGTTTAGGTCATATGACTACAAACCTGCTCATCTTTCTCTTTCTCATCATCTTGATTTCTGCTCTCTTTTTCACTGGCTTCTCCGTCATACTTTTTCCAGCCCTACAACATGTACAAAATGCATCAGAATTCTCATGTTAAAATGCATGTACATGTACCTACACATGTTACATGTACTTTGTTTACTCAAAATTATTTGATACATGTATATTCCTTTTGTTTATATGAATGTCCGGTGTTGAACAAGACTTTTAAAAGATCTAATTCAATTTAATTTCTTTATCAAACATGTATTTTTTTTTTGTATTTTTTTTTAATAAGAGAAAATGGCAAAAATCAGCAAATTGTTTTCTGACATACACATAACACTCCAAGAACCAGAAAAGAATCCATATAGAGTAAGGTAGTTCAAATTTCGTCAAGTTTCAATGGTAGGGGACAACAGTTACCTGATTACTTGAACTGCCAGAGTTACTGTCCCTTGGAGTATTCCAGTCAGATTTGTCTCCCTTTCCTGATCCTTAATGTTAAATTCTGTCATGTTCTTGTCTGGATCACCAAAATATGTGGGCAGTGCAGAAGTTTCTGTCAAGCTAACACGATCTTTCTTTTTCATATTTTTGACATCTATAGAAAGATTGAACTTTATTAATCTGATTGAAAGTAATTCAGACACCAACATGATTAATCAATAATTGCATGCCACATATTTTTTTGGTGTTTTTTTTTTTTTTTCAAGATATTTGCAGTTCACATAAACATGAAAATTTGAGGAGTATAAATTCGTAATACCTATTTGGATTTAATTAATTAGTTTTCTGTTTTTTGGGGGGTTTTATTTTTCTCGCTCACCAAGAGGTACAATGTAGACCTGCTTTAGAAAACAATTGTTGTTATAACTTGTAGCCCGATCCCTTCAATTTTCAATCGAATAAAATATGTTTAAATCAGAAAACTTTCTTCATAATACATGTATATGTGTATACACTACATGTACATGTTGTACATTTTCTGCATAATGATAAAATTTATAGCTTAATATTCTTAACTAGCCTGTCACAGACTCTTTGACGGGGAAAACTTCAGCGTGGAAGTGTCTCAGCGAGGGTTTGTCCTTCAAACAAAGTGTTTCCTCACACCTGAATTTCCTCTCCTTTTCCCCATAAAATTCTCTTACACTGACATTCCATTCATCAACTATGACTTGCATTTTGTCCATCATTCGTGCTGAAATAAGAAGAATTAATGTTTGTGAAAAAATATAATTTCATGAGCATTCTGTATTACTTATATTAAAAACAATCTATAGGCCTAATCTGTACAGTTGTATAGGTAAAGAACTTTAGATAAGATATTTTCTCCCGTTAAAATCCTTTAGGCTAACTGTCTTTCTTTGAGAACAAACTTATTCTAAAAGTGAATGCTATAGATATAATTACATGCATATGAAATGTAAACATACAATGTACATGTAAATTGTATATGCAGAAATTTGAAAATAGTTTGAAAATGGAGGTTATAGTTTAGATAAAGATTTTATAATTACCATATTTCATGACTATATGAATTCAAAGTAATTTATGACAGTACATTTTAATCATAAGAATTTAACAAATTCAGTGAATAAACATACTTGTCTGCGAAGCTATGTCCTGTGATCTCTCCAATGCAGCATCAACACCACTTAGCAACTCCTCTACGTCAATGATGACTTTGGGATCACTTCCCCCAGCTGATTCCAAATCTTGGTTTTCATCAATTTCTGTTGTGCACTCTTCCAGAGATTTTACAGATCCTTCCGAAATTTTCGCTGAACCTTCGGTCTCATCAGATGGTAGTTCCTTCATGCCTGGTTTCTGGGCCAATGGCGGCATAGGTTTCCCTTTTTGTGAGAAGTAGCATGGACCATTCTCATAGACTATGATAAAGATCTTCTTCAGTACAGATGACACTGAAAGATTCAAAATCAGAACGACATATTGTTACATACATGTATGTCATTATATGGAAGATCTCAAATACATGTACATCTAACAAAAGTTATACGTATGTTTTCGCACTTTTTCTGATTGTTCTATATAATCTTGACGTCATCAATTTACTTGGGCAGAAAAGGTGCATCTGACATAAAAGCATTGTGACATCATTAAATTCCTTTGAAACCGTCATATTTGTAACCCTGAATTTTATGCTGGTTTCCATAGAATTTGATGATGTCACAATGTGTTGACGCCAGGTGCCTGCACAAATGGGAAGTAACTCTCTATTTCGAAAAGACCGAATAGATGCATGTCTTTCATCTCATTAAAACTCATAAAGGTTGCAGGGATTATAAGAATCATCTAAGTAATCGCTAAAATCTATATCTTCAATGCAGATATGACCTCCCAATCATTTGTCTGTCATGATCTCAGAAATTGTAGCAATAATATTGATTTCTTCAATAGTTTTTCTACTATTACAGGTTGACATCATAAACAACTGATTACTTCCCAAAAATATTTTGAATTTCATGTATTTTTCATTCAAAAGTTACTGTCACACACATTATTATAACATATGCCAGATTACTTACTCATAATGTTTAAAATTTTCTGTATGTATCTGACAAGTAAATTTCTGGTATCATGTGATGTTAGTTTACCACTGGAAAACGGTTTTTCTTTCTCCAACAACGGATCCAAATCAGCCAATGAGAAGACGGATGTGGAACCTAAGCTCAGGGCTTTATCCGATTCTTTTCTGAGTCTAGAAAAAATAAATACATATGAAAAATACAATCACACATTGAGAAGTAAATAAATCGGAGTTAAAAAGGAGATTGATTCACCATGCATTGAAATTCACCCACTTCAACATTTTATTTAGAAATGTTTTATGCTTATTAGTATTTGCCCATCTTAGATTTGCCCTTATGACATATACAGAGGGGAAAAGAAAATGGGGGCAAATAAAAGAAGTGTTTGACCACCAAAATTTCAAAAAATCTTTAACTTACTTTTCGAGATCTAAAGCCTCAGTTTTAGACTGCAAGAATCTTGCAGACAAACACATACTAGGGATTTTCTATATACATGTATCTTGAAGGAAATACAATTTTAGCTTTGGAATTTCATAAGATTTTTTTTACTGATTCTTCAAAATCTAAAGTCAGGCCAGTTTCAGTCAAAGAATCTTGCAGACAAACATTAGGTGATAAAAGCAGAGGTAAATTTCAATGGGCATGGTGGAAAGAAAAGCTTATCTGAAATAAGATGCGTGCTCTAGTTATGCACAGACCTGTCCTTGTGAGGAAGTCCGCCAATCCATTCAGTTTCTTTTTCTTGGAAATCAGTCCTCTTTATAAAATTCTCATCCTCAGCTTCTTCTTGCTCTATGTTTGAGTCCCTGAAAATACAGGTCAGATAAAACATTTTTACAAGGCTATAAACATAATAACATGTAGACAACTACTTCACATGTTCCTAGAGTTGTCTCCCTCAATCTGCAAAAAAATAGCACAGTGAGTGTGGACATGAATATAGTTTGACTAAGAAAAAAATTATGAGCAACTTCTTCAAATTTATAATCATTTTAAAAAGTTTCAATTTATTCAAAAGTTACAGATGATTAAACATAATTACGATGTATTCATGTGATTCAAAATTCTTCATACTCTGATTCATGAGACCAGTGTAATATACATTATCTAAGACTAATAGAATAAATCTGGTGAGTTAAATTAATTTTCAACAATTTTATGCGTAAACGAAAGAGATGTCAGTACTAATTATTCAAAAATTCAATGTTGCAGACATATATATATATATATACCATGATATACTGAGAAATAGCGTGACAGCTATAAGGGTAAAAAAAATCTGCGCAAACATACAAATGAAGCAAGAAGAAATGAATCTTTTACAGTCACTTACTACAAGGCTGCTATGTTAACATACCTATACAAAGTTAGGCTGTTACTGTTGCCTCCCACTTCAGTCATTGTTAGATTGTCAGTGACATCATCATTTTCTGCTGGCTGCCTTAGTAACTCCTTTAAGGATGTGATACTATCCCCACAGCTCAGAGAAGCTTCCCTCCAGTGTTCTGTCACCTTCATTTCACTCTTTCTACTGTAGTAATAAAATTTGAAATTTAAAATAAAACAGAAATTTTGAAATATTTAACTATATACATGTATATACTCACACATTTCATTTATAAAACTTCAAATGAGATATGTAAAACGTGCATAATCATTACAATTCAAATTCTAATCGTCTGAAAATCCTTCAAATTGTATACATACATGTAACATCAAAGATAAAAATCTATTTCAACTGATTCACAAGATTAATTTAAGGAAAATTCAATTTTCAAAGAGAGTTTTAATTTGAGAAAGAAAATGAAAAATTTGAAATTAAAAATATTATTATTATTAATGAAACAGTAATTTTTTACTCAATCTCAACATAGTCTCTGCTGATCTTTTTGCTTTCTGGTTTGCCATAGTGTGTATAACACTTCACTCTCTTCATTTTCCCATTCTTATCTATAACAATTTCCCTGCCTTCACTGTGCCTCTGATTAAAACTCTGCAGTTTTTCGGACTCTTTGGAAATCCTCTTATCTTGTTTGCCGCCTAGAATTCTCATAGTTTTGCAACTTTCTGTTCTTTCTCTTCCACGATCTTCCTTCTCATATAATTGCTTGTTATCGGAACATTTCCTCTCAGATTCTGTCCCTCTTTCGGTAACCATTTCCTTTCCTCCAACTTTTTGTTGAAAATTCTGTGCATTTTTGTTCACCTTCATGTGTTTGTATTTTTTGTGCTCAGCTCCACCAACCTTCATGATTGCATGGTGACTTTCAAATTTTAGCGAACGATTTACTTCCTCAAACTTGCTTTTGCCCACGCCATCCCTGAAATTTCCTTTTCCCACTGCATCTATATCGTCAATCTCATGCCTAAACTTAAAGTCATCGTAAGCAACACTTGGCAAGTATGTTGCAGCAGATGATTTTCCAGGGTCAAAGGTCAAGGACGTGTAATCCATACCAGACGTACAGACTTCCATTGAACTTGGCTCATCTGAACATAGTATCTCCTCTTCTAATGGTTTCATGATTTTGATTAATTAAGTCTCTGAAAATAATAATGGTTTAACTTAAATGTAATTTATTTTATTGAACTTTATGATCGAGCTGGGCTTTGTTTGAGAAGATTGAAAATGAGCATAAACTAAGAACATGGTGACAATCTTACATTTCAGAGACTGAGGAGAGAGTACCTACAACATGAAATTATACATGCATGCATGCATACTCATGTTAGTTACTATAATTTTCATAATCAAAGATAATGTTTACAAATTTGATAAAATTAGAATAAATTTCAAAAAAATTTACAATATCTAGTGATCAAACTTATCATCTCTTAATCAATTCTTCAAAAAGTTATTGAATGACAGCAAGTTCACAAATGAACATGTAATCATGGTAATCACAGATAATTACTATCTTTAATTCTAAATTCTACACTTTTGCTAAATGAATACATTGTATTATAAAAATTACTGTTTAAAATTGTGTAAATTTCCTGCTGTATATAATTTCATGAATTTTCACAAAATTCAAATCCCATACTCAAATCCTCAAAGACGGAGTCATGATTTTCATGAATTGCTCAATATTTGCCTAACATATGACCAAGATGGTATTAAAACTTAGCTCCCTAATACATCATGAACCAAGTGCCAAAAAAGGGTCTGTTTATGTATGTATCAATGGAGATGAGTAAAATGTCAATATGCACGAAGTTTACCTATTATTATAATATATAGAAATATAATTTCTAGAAAAAAAATTGAAAACATTTTGAAAAAAAAAAACAATTTCTAGACAGAAAAGTTTAAACATTTTGAAAATATAATTTCTAGAGAAAAGTTTTAACGTTTTGAAAATACAATTTCTAGAGAGAAAAGTTTTAACATTTTGAGTTATACACATGATACATGTACCTATGAAGTTTGGTATGACATGATGCAGGCTTGGAATTCATATCTAACCATTTACAGTCATGTGGACTCATGTCCCCCTTAGTATAACATTTATACTTCCCTATCAACATGGTCAACTCAAGACTACCACGTCATCTCAGCCCAAGTTGCATTTATGAAATTACATCTTGCATCAGAAATGGCAAAAAAGTCCCTGTACATAATGTATGGTCAATTCATATACAAATGTAGCATAAGCCAAGAGATTAAGTTATCTACCCCCCCCCCTTCCCTCCTTTGGACATTATGGACTCTATACCTTTGCAGGCTAGCCCGTAAAGTGGAATCCAGTATATAGGTCAGATCGGACAAAAATTTAAAAAAAAATAATTTGCATAAATAGGGAAAAAAAAAGGTTTTAGAAAACTACACAGCTTAGTAACGTATGCATGTGGGTGAGGAGGGGGGGTTTACTCTTTTTAGGTAGCCCTTTTCTCTTCTTTATACCTAAAACTGTGAATTAATTCTAGTCGCTAGATCTATATGAGAACGGTTTGATACCCTGGCCTGAGATCAGCTTTTTCACATGGATTTGAGTCTCTCTATAAATTTGGTCTCTAGAAAATCATAATATTGAGTTACTAGTCAATTTCACGGGTTCTTCAAGTCTCTGTGAAACCGAAGGCGGCCCGGCCTGGGGATTTTTTCTCCATTTTCCAAAATATTTAAGTGTGTAACATAATATTTCTGTCATTTGATAAACAGAGTGTGAAAATACCATAACAATGAATGCCTGACATACCTGTGCAGATTCTATCATATTTAAAAAAAATCTTCCTTCAAAACAACATTGACTAAACACTCTAAATCAAGGCCAAGTTTCAATGTGCAAGAAAGATAACTCTTTCGAAACTGCACAACCTTAAAGAAATAGGAGGAAGTAAAATTATCGACCATAACTGATAATAACTTCGTGGTCGGGTCAAGTAGCTTGTGGGCAAGGGACACTAAGTATTCGAGGGAAGTGGGCAAATCCAGAGAAAGGGACAGGGTTCAGCCTATATTTTGAATAAAAAAAATCGAAAAATATATGTAAAGACCAGAAAAAAAATGTACGAAAAATGTACTTGAAGACATACAAGAGGGATTTTTGCCGAAATCCAAACGAAATGAGGCTACCGAGGGATGACCCTCTGTCCTCTCGACCCGCGCCTGAGGGAGGCTCTCAAAAATTTAAGTCTGTGCATTGTCGAAGCAAAAATATAAGCTTGAAGCTTGAAGGGAAGTTGAGCAATAACCAGATAATTAATTTACTGATAACTCACCACACCCAAACTTCCTTCCCTCTTCTAAATCCGCAACCAGAATTTAGCGGCATTTTATATTGAACATTTCACGTCAGCCGCATATATTAGCTGTATGATGTGAGTTACCGCTGAAATCGTAACTACCCATCGCAAATGCAGATTCTGAAGGGTGTAGAGGGTTATGCTCCCCACCTTCCCCCTTTGCAAAAAAAATGCTGATTTTCCGGTTTTTATTTCTTCATTTCCTTTTTCAATTCCACAGGCTGGACCACCCTGTAGACTTCCCTCCCTCCTCACCCCCCCCCCCCCCCTTCCACTCTTATTCTAGCTCCGCCTATCACTACAAACCTGAATGAAAATATTGATAACAGGAAAATCACTACGTTAAAGGTGTTATTTTGTGAAAATTGCATCAGTCTGAGAAGAATGGAAACCAGGAACATGTAAATCCAATGATGAGTAGTTCTAGCAATATAATGTATGAGTTTAAATCGCAAGGACGCAGAAAACAATATAAAAGTCACAAGTGTAATGAAACTGAAAAGTTTTCAACATATTTTTTTAAGTTGTTGGCACCTAAAACGTACATGTACGTGTACTTAATATCCATATTCAAATTCAATAAAAGAAGGAAATGTCGAACCGTACCGAAACTACACCAGTGGCGGATTCGGGCGGAGGGGGCGTCCGTCCCGCACTGATGGAAAAATTTCCAAAAAAAAAAAAAACCCTATCTTTAGGTCCGTTTTCAGTATAAAAATAGGCAAAAGTCGTCCTTTGGGGTCAAAGGACGACTTTTGCCTATTTTTATACTGAAAATGGGCCCAAAGATAGGGGGTTGGTTAATTTTGCGTCAGTGTGGGAGGGAGGGAACGCCTTCTCGACAACCGGGGCACTGTATCCCCAACTGTACACACACCCGTACGACCTCCGTGGGGACAAAGTTGAATCAAACAATTCGCCTCACCAATAAATTTATTGCAATACATAATTTATTATTTTTCATGCATTACATCATTTTGACAAGATAAAATAAAGTTAGAGAGAGAGAGAGAGAGAGAGAGAGAGAGAGAGAGAGAGATCATTTACATGATACCCTACCTTTAATTTTGTAAATTCAAAATACAACACATAATTAACAAAACATTATCGTATTCTCTGCCGGTACAGTACACACCTTATATTGCACCTCGATTACTGATGCTGATAAGAATCATGTTCGGCATGACAACCAAAAAATTTTCACTGACATTATAATCGATCGACCTGAAAATTTTCCTCCTCTAGTGCCTCGATGTGCGATCATGTATTACAAAATAATACATGTATGGCATCGTACCAAATATTTAGTCACCGTTTTAAAAATAAAACAAACTTTTCCTTGTAATATTTTTACTTATAGTATATAAATTTATGAACAGCTAATACATGTAATAAATAATAAGTTCCAACTGAAAGTCCTAGATGTTGACTCGAGGCAATTAAATCAAATGCATGGGCGGATCAAGATTTCTGCCAAGAGGTTGGGGGGGTCAAGACCATCACGGTCGGTGTCCAGCCTTTAATAAAAAAAAACAACCTTAAACACTCAAAATGTTAGTAAATTCCAGTGAAAGGGGTTCCCGACCCCACCCCGATTTCCCCTCTAGATTCACCCTGACAAATGCATCTTCATTAATCTCTAGCTAAGACTGACATCCGCCCTCCATCCCCCGCCCCACCCCAAACCACACACGCACATTATTTATAAGACATAATATTTTAATTCGAGTTTGTTCCATACATTTACATGTTGTATTCTATTTTAAAAACATACGACTTTGCATGTGTATAACAGGTAACTCTATCTTGCATTATCTATACACACATTTTTACCTGAGGGTTGCTGGCAAGGTAACTTGATCATATCAATTAGGCTTAGTACTAGTACTTGATAAAAACAAAAAATACCACAGGCGCGCGCATGAACTTCAGGTACATTGTAAAAAGTGTATGTGGTTGGGTGGGTGGGGGGGGGGGGGGGGGGGGTAGTCCTAACAAACAATTTTGATTATGCATTGATGATAACTAGTTATAATTAGAGGGGGAGTGTGGGGAGTTGAATGGTTGTGTCAAATATAAGATCTTCCACTTTGTTTTCGTTTGTTCCTTTGATTTTATGTGCATTTCACAAGGAAATAAATGATTCGTATATACGTGTTCTGAAAATCCTAATATCTGCATATGCAATCAAAATGTCCTCTTCGCATTTACACACAGTGTAGGAAATACATTTTTTTTTCAATTCAAAAAAAGTCAAAAAAGGAGAAGATTTAAGGGAGGTGATTGAAAAGAGGGGGGGGGGGGTTGTTCAGGGAATTCCTAAAGAAACAAGTGCAGAATAAAATTAATGTAAAATATGCATCTTTGAACAAATCTCGTTGAATTTCATTTTTAGCGCAACATTCAGTCATTCGGGATACGATCATCAAAGAAAATGTTCATCTCAGTATGTACCTTAAGTTTTAACCTCAGCAAATCATTTGGAAACAAGACCTAGCTTACAGACTTCCCCATTATTCGAAACACAGGCACTTGTTCAGTGACATCCCCCATTCTGACAATAGAGGGCACGGTCATTGGGCGGGGTCACTTACCAAGTGTCTATGCTCTGAATGATTCAAAGCCAGGTAAAATTTGTATCTTCATACCTCCGTACTACCATGTACCCATTAGATCATAAGGCACGGTCCATTTGATGTTCTGGGGGGGGCTTGGGTTTTTTTCGAAAAAAATTATTTTGCTCTCAATTTTGATGAAAAAAATAAATTTGCTTATGGTGTGACAGAAAAAAATAATCTTGCTCTTACAAATAATCTGAATTTGAAGAATTACCATAAAATTTCACTAAAATTCTTGAAAATTTTCCGGCTCGCTTCGCTCGCCGCAGTTCTCAAATTATATAAAAATTTTTGGCTCACTTCGCTCGCCATAGTTTTCTATCAAAACATTATTTACAAATAGCATTTTTTTAAGTTCAGATATATGAAGATATCAAAAGTTATACATGTATGTGAATGAAAAAGGGCTTCCTTAAAAGCTTAAATATATTACCAAATTATCAATATTTATGTATTGCTATTAATACATGTTGCATGTATCCCATAGAGTCATGTTCTTGTAAGCTTAGAAGAAGAACTTCAGTTATTCACCAATTTACAATTCTTAGCAACATTTAAAAAATTGTCTAGGAGACCTTCCCCTCAGACCCTCTTATACATGTTATATACATGTATCTTATATAAAATATTGAGAATTGTATTGTAAAAATCTTTTATCTCTTTTTTTTAAAAGTGAATTGAATACTTGCATAAAAATAAACTAATTTATTAATATTTAGAGTTTTGAGTAAAAATATTAATAATTTTTATTGATAAAACACAAACATTCTTAATATGCGCATCACTTTGTTAAAAAAATTTCCTTGCTCCAACTTTGCCAGAAAAAAAATTTTTGCCCCGGTCCGGGGCGAAAAAAATAATCTTGCTCCGACAAAAAACCCAAGCCCCCCCCTGAATATCAAATGGACCATGCCTAAACAACTTTTGCCAGCTCGTAAAACTCTTCAACTTTTACGTATTTAAATAAATATGACCATAGAAATGCATACTCACATCAAAATTCTGTTGTGCAATGATGAATTCTGCCGAATTTCTTCATGTGTCAATTTTTCTGCTGGGTGTTGCACAAAATCTTGGGAAGTCCCCCCTTTACTTCCTCATACTGATTTGTACGAGTGACACACCAAAGCGCCTATTTCCTGAAGTGTGACGATCTGACAAAGAAAACAACAAATTGAAAATTACAGCATTATGCTAAAATACGCGACCTATTTCAACACAAACACTTAAAAATTGACTAGATAGTTGAAGTATGCATACCATCGACGCGTGATTGCATGTCTTATAATTGTTAATCATTAAATCATACATTTACATGTGCATGTATTTCGCCAACGGAGAGGAATACCAAAAGGTTAAACCTGTATCATGTCGCGTGTACTTTAAACTTTTTTTTTCCATTATTTTGATTTAAAGACAATTTTTGCCCCAAACCCGCGGTCTATCGACTGCGATCCTACATGTACCGCACTGAAGCGGAGAAGGGGTTATACCGGTATATACGTAGTGGGTTTCCGACGATGCACTACCCAATGCATCCTCCTCTGTTTCCCTTAAATTCATATTTATAATATGTTAACAACAGTGGCCAGTCACATTTTTTTCATTACCATGAAATTATACTGCAATTTGCTCCCCCATTTCTATCTTTCCTTCTATTGCAGTATATATAGTACCATGCATACTTTAAAAATTCTCTCTCTAAAATAAATAATATTCATAATTTTTACAAGTCGCAAAATACATACAAAAAGCTCAATATGTATGAAGTTTTTGATAAAACGTGCACTCGGAGTAATATTTTCCCATGAGTTTAACCCGGGCAGGCAGATCGATCCTTTGATTGAAAAATATCGGGAAATCTGCCGTTTCGGCAACACCCAAAGAGAGGGGAGGGGCCTTTTCTATCCAGATCCACACCTGGATAGATAGACTTGCTCAAGTCCTTATAACATATTTTCTAAAGGTAAATACATTTACTTTACTAGCAAACAAAAGTTGTCTTCTTTAATTGTCTTATGATATATACCTCTGCAACCCATTGCTCACTACATGTACCTATAGAAACTGTTTTAAAAGGACTTTTTTTTTTCAAATTTTCAATTTTTTTTCAAAAAATTAAGATTTCATTCATAATTAAAATTCTATTGGATATAAGGACTTGAGCAAGTCTAATGGACAGACATATCAATATCGAAACCACAGGAGTCTGACACAATGGGGGGGGGGGGAGGGTTATTGAACAATGTCAACGTGTGACTGTCATATTCCTGTGATCCTATGTTCCCTACCCAACCCATACCCCAAAATAAAGTTTCGATGATAAATACATAAACATCAGAGAAATAAACCCGAAACCTGAAATCCAATCAGTTCAATGAAAATTCAATTGAAAACATATACACCGCATTGTGCATTTATGCTGATAGAAGGTTTGTAGGTCATCGCACTGCACACCTTGTCAATAAGAGGAAATCAGCAGGGGGCCTACTTCTCGACAAGGAAGCAATGCACGTGTGTTGTAACCTTAGATGCATGGGAAAGTCACCTCAGGGTTGCCAGCAAACTTCTTGACTTTTCCTTGACTTTTCACTGCCCAATTCATGTTTTTCACTGACCAAATCCATAAAACATTTAAACGGCCTCGTGACCTCCACATTAGCCAGTCACTCTGCCCTTTTAATTAAATCCTTTTTTCTGATTATTTTATGTTTATTTTTCCAAAATTTTATAATCAATCAAAATGAAAGTAGGAGGCCTTTACATTTTAAAATTCATTTCTAGTTATATAGTACGGAAGCCCGTTAGTGCCAAATATGAATAAATAAAAATGGAGGAAATGCGAAATATATTTAGGAAAATGCGAAATAAATTAAGGAAAATGAGAAATAAATTTAGAACAACGAGAAATAAATTAAGGAAAATGAGAAATATATTTAGAAAAACGAGAAATAAATTAAGGAAAATGAGAAATATATTTAGAAAAACGAGAAAAATATTTAGGAAAATGAGAAAAATATTCAGGAAAATGAGAAATATATTTAGAAAAACGAGAAAAATATTTAGGAAAATGAGAAATATATTTAGGGAAAAACGAGAAAAATATTAAGGAAAATGAAAAATATATTTAGCAAAAACGAGAAATATATTTACAGAAGATGGAAATATAAAAACAGGGAAACCACAACAAATAATTAAAGCTTGACCTTGCCACTCCCGAAACATTAATGAGTAATGAATTACAGTATCTTTTATCAAGATATAAAGACTTCCTTGTATTTATTCCACTTCCCCGCAACTCCCGCTGCTTTTACACGAGAAATGAATCCTATGTATACGGGCAAAGATGCATGTGTAATATTATCTGTCTGGTATTTGGCATTGCAGCTCTTGCAAACATCCATTTCGAAGACTGTTAAGTTTATGATGCGCCTTGACCAGTACCAATCGTTTATTTCTCTCGTAAAAGCAGCGGGGGTCGGGGAAGAAGTGGAAGAAATACAAGAAGGTCTTTATCTCCTGATAATCTCATTAATATTCTGGGAGTGTAGTGGGTGAATTTAATGTTTATATACATATCGTATTTCTTTTGTGGTTTCCATTTATATCTATGGGGAGTGAACAGTACCCCTTCCGCCCCTTCCTCTCTATCCCGCCCCTAAGCTTCCTGCTCCCATCCCCTGAATTCCTCCTCCCTCCCTTTTACCCTCCCTCCCGCCACTCCCTTCTTCCACTCCCTGCCCTCCCTCCCACCTTCCGCCCCTGTCCCTCCCCTTCGTCCCCCCCATTTCACCTTGTCCACTCCCTCATTTATATTTCCACTTTCTGTAAATCTATTTCTCATTTTCCTAAATATATTTTTCATGTTTTCCTAAATATATTTCTCATTTTCCTAAATATTTTTCTCGTTTTTCTAAATATATTTCTCATTTTCCTAAATATTTTTCTCATTTTCCTAAATATTTTTCTCGTTTTTCTAAATATATTTCTCATTTTCCTTAATTTATTTCTCGTTTTTCTAAATATATTTCTCGTTTTCCTAATTTATTTCTCGTTTTTCTAAATATATTTCTCATTTTCCTTAATTTATTTCTCGTTTTTCTAAATTTATTTCTCATTTTCCTTAATTTATTTCGCATTTTCCTAAATATATTTCGCATTTCCTCTTTTTTTATTTATTCATATTTGGCACTAACGGGCTTCCGTAATATAGCCATAAAATTGATTTAAAATTTCGGCTAAGAAATAATTATTCTCTGACTTTTATGAATTTTTCTTTTCACTGACCAAATTCTAAGATTCCTGAAATTTCCCTGAACTTTCAAAAAAGACTGCTGGCAACACTGCACGTGGATTTCAGACGCACAGAGAGGGAACTGAACCAAGTTAAAGCTTAATTCATCCCCCCCCCCCTAGAACGTAGACATTTTGAGACCTATTAAAATAAGCACCGTGTACACGTAAGCACCTTAGATCATGCACATCTACATACTGTGACTTTTGATTGAAATTACACAAAGATTGAGGTAGAATAATACTTTATAAATTAAAGTCGTGGAGTCTTGGCTTCTTCGGAATCATAAAGATAAAATTGGGAAAGAAACTTAAAAGCTCATTCTGCATTAATTTTTGTCTTCTAATCTTTCAATGAATCAAGTTTCATTTAACGACTTTAGGACTTGTGTTGTGTGGTGTCGGTCAATTTATTTCGACCATATCCCCCCCCCCCTCAAATTTTTCAAAAGTCGATCTTTCGACAATTATGCATATAGTTCTCTTTTCTTCAAAATAAGAGAAACAAAATTTAGAACAGCCCACAACCCATCCTTTCCCGCCTCTTCAATATCAAACCCCTCGTCAATATTGACCCCATTTTGGAATACTGTGATATCCCTGCAAAGAGGTGCAAAGTCGTCACTTTGTCTGGTATTTTTCGATATCTGAATTAATTTTACTAGTACATGTATATCTATTGAGTAATCTTTTTGTAATAAATATGTGGGCGTATATCATATGACGAGTGACAAGAATAATTAATGAAGTATATAATTATACCACTTCTGGCTGTCATCATCATATGTTTAGACTTTTAATTTGTGACACGGATATTTTTGTATCTTTACCATTCGTTTTCCCTTACTTTTGGGACAACACAAATTAAATGCAAAATTGTCACGATTTAATTTCGGCCCATAATTTGACCAATAGAAAAATATTCCGGACAGGGGAATCAACTAGTGAAACATCAAAAATTGATTTTTGGTATAGTCTGATACAGATCAAGTTCGAGTTTGGTTTCGATTGACCTAATTTTACAAGAGTTATGGCCCTTGGACTTAGCAAATTTCATGAAAATTTCAGTTTTCTGGACTTTTCTTGGCTGTTACTGCACATAACATGCACAATGAACTGATTTTTGGAATGCGGATACATCTTAGTGTGATACAGATCAAGTTTAAGTTGGGTTTTTAGCTCACCTGAGCGAAGCTACTATCCTCGATGCCAAAACACGTGACACTAAATTGTTCCATAAGCTCATCAGAGAACAGAGAGGAGATGTATCGGACACGACCACAGAGATTATAGTGAATCAGGAAAGATATCGCGGTAACGATGCTATTGAGATCTGGAAAGAGCATTTCGAGCAACTAGCAAGTGCCTCCAGCGACTCGTCATTTGATGTGCAATACACAAAACAGGTTGAGGATGACTTCTATGTGATAATGGACATATGTAAAGAGACTCCAGATTCATCCAAAGTTATATATACCACTACAGTGGATGAAATAACCTCAGCAGTGAAACAACTAAACACAAATAAGTCACCCGATGCTTATGGTGTAACAACAGAACATGTTCTACATGGAGGTAAAGTTCTACTCGACCTTCTCACAGAAATTTTTAACATAATTTTACGAATGGAACGCGTACCAAACGACCTAAAACTTGGAACTGTTACTCCTGTATTTAAGAAGAAAGGCAGTAAGAACGAATGTAAAAATTACAGAGGAATAACAGTTTTGCCAGTGATTGGGAAACTCCTAGAAATAATCCTCAGAACCAGACTTAGAGATATACTTGACAACAGTCAAAATCCACTCCAGAGGGGGTTCACAGCAAAGTCCTCCCCTCTAAACTGTGCGCTAATTATAGAAGAATTCATTAGGGAATCAAGGGACTTAAAAAAGGAGACATTCGTAGCCCTCCTGGATGCGAAGGCAGCCTTTGATGTAGTCAACCATCATAGTCTATTACGGAAGCTGTACAACTACGGGGTGGATGGGAGTTTATGGAACCTTGTGTGTGACTTCCACAATAATGCCGTTTCTGCAGTTAAATGGAATGGGCAGCTTTCCGACACATTTAATGTCACCCAGGGAGTACGTCAGGGCGGGATACTTAGCGCCGACCTATACAAGTTATATATAAACGATTTACTGAATAGAATGCAAGACAGTCAAATCGGTGGAAAAGTTGGAAATATCCCTTGCAGTGCTCCGACTTGCGCAGACGACATGTCCAATTTAAGTAACACAGAAGGAGATCTACAGACACTCTGCAATATTGCTCATGACTATAGCACTATGGAAAAATATAAGTTACAGCCAACAAAAAGTGTTGTACTTCCTGTTAACACAAAGCAATCAAAATCAAAGGATATCTCATATACATGGAAAATAGGCCAATCAGAAATGCCGATAGTAGACTGTGCAACACATGTTGGACTTGTACGTACGCACCTCCAAACCAACAGCAGATGCTGCAATAGAGGAAAATATACGAAAGGGTAGACGAACTCTGTATAGTCTGATGTCAACAGGCCTACATGGAGAAAACGGTCTTGATGTAGAAACCTCTGTTCACCTATTAAAGGTATAATATGTGATACCCGTTCTCCTTTACGGTCTAGAAATATATTTACCAACTGAAGTGACACTTCGGCCAATGGAGCTCATGTTTAAAAAGACTCTTAAACACATACTGTCTCTACCAGTCACCGTTGCAGTTCCTGTTCCATATATTCTTACCGGGCTCATACCATTAGAAGGAGTAATACACATTCGCGCACTCACCATGTTCGGAAATATTTGTGGCTTACCTGATGAATCTATAGAGAAACAGTTAGCGAATAGACAGCTAAGCATCAAGACTTTCAACAGTCATAGCTGGTTTATTAAACTCCGTGAGCTACAGATAAAATACGAATTGCCAGATATTCAGAATTTACTATCTTCACCCATGAAAAAAGAACAATGGAAAATACTTGTGACTCGAGCAATCTATGAATATTGGAAGCAACGTCTCGTATCGAATGCAAGACTATACAGTTCCCTAAGGTACCTCAGCTATGACCAATTTACACCTGGACGTACTCATCCTATAGTAAGTCTCTGTATAGGAGCGACTAGAGAAGTTCCCAGACTAGCGATACAAGTGAAACTAGCTACTGGAACATATATACTTCAGGCCAATAGAGCCGCCTTCAATCAACAGGATGTTGATCCAACATGCGTATTGTGTAAAAGTGGCTGTGAGGACCTTGAACACTTTCTGTTGCTATGTACCGCATTAGATACTGTTAGAAATGAATACTTAAATGATATCAAACATTGTGTAGAAAAGTACCTGAACTGTGACTATGAATTAATGTCTAACATTCAAAAAATGCAGGTTTTCTTAGACTTTCATAAACTTTCTCCTGACAGAAGTGTTTATAGCAATAAGAAACATGTCACAACAGCTGCCCGAGATTTATCTTATCACACTAGACGTTACTGTTACGCACTGCATATAGCCAGATACTATGCAATAAGTAAACTCCCTACTAAAAAGAGACATGGGCTGTAGCACACTCCTCATGTACATGTACATATTGTAAATATATATAAGTGACTGAACTGTGATCTTAAAAAAATATAACTTTAAAAGTGACATTGTGAATTTTAATGGATATTTTATTTGGAAAGAGGTTATCACCGTTTTACTACTCTCTTGAGAGGTGCTCCTAGGAAGGAGGGATTTATACCACAACAACAACAACAACAACATAGCGCGCCGTCCGTCCGTCGTCGTCCGTCCGGCGTAAACTTTTAACATTTTAGACATCTCCTCTGCAACCGCTGCATGGAATTTCACCAAACCTTACAGGAAGGAAGTACTCAAGGTCCTCTACCAAGTTTGTGTTTTTCGTGCCGATCGGTCAACAAATATGGCCGCCGAGGGCTCTGATTGGCTGATACATTTTTGACATAACTTTAAAGGAAAGAAGTACTCAAGGTCCTCTACCAAGTTTGTGTTTTTCGTGCCGATCTTTTAACAAATATGGCCGCCAAGGGCTCTGATTGGCCGACATATTTTCGACATCTCCTCTGCAACCATTGCACAGAATTTTACGAAACCTTGCAGCAAGCAAGTACTCAAGGTCCTCTGCCAAGTTTGTGTTTTTCTTGTCGACAGGTCAACAAATATGGCTGTCAATGGCTTTGATCTGTAGAAGTATGTTTGTGACTTTTAACCCTTTGTCTGCGACTCAGGTGAGCAATGTGGTCCCCTTGAGCCTCTTGTTATTTAACTAGTACCTTTTTTTTAATTTTAGGACCCCTTGACTAGGCAATTTTTATGAAAATTCAGTGTTATAGACCATTTCTGTTACTGCAGGTAATGAACTGATTTTTGTTTGGGCATTAATCTTTTGGTGCAAGTACATGTACAGGTCAACTTTAAATTTATGTTTAATTGAGGGATTCATGGCAGAGTTGCAGAACATAGATTTATGCCGATAGGGGACTTATTGTCATTGTTTTTATATGTTTTCTTGACTTAGAAGGTTAGCATTGAATATATTGAATAAATTATTGTTCTCTTTTTTTTTCTTTCTTTCTTTTCATTATGTTTCTGTTGCATACTTTTTCACAAACATAAATGACATACACAAATAAAAAGAGTCTAGGACACCTTTTACTCATACATGTGTCATGTGTTCAATTTGTCATTTGTTTCTAGTTTAATATCGATGAAAAAATAGTTGAATGAATTATTGTTCTAATAAAACACCGCTAAAGACGGTATGGCCGGATTGCAAAGTAAGTTTTTGTCACCAACTGGGTCAAGGTCACTAAGTCAAATATTACAGCATACATTGAGGTCTTGTCAGAGGCAAGGGACTACATGTATAATATAAAGTTTCTACTGTAAACAGTTCCTTAAATTTTGCTTAAACCAGGAACTTTAACCAAAGTCTTTAACTAGGTCAAAGTCCAAGGTCAAGGTCACTAGGTCCAATGTTACAGAATAAATTGAAAGGTCTCGTCATGGGCAACCTAAATGTATAATAAAAGGTTTCTACTGCATACAGTCCCTTAGATTTTGCTTAAACCAGATACTTTAACCAAAATCTTTAACTAGGTCTAAGTTCAAGGTCAAGGTCACTGGGTCAAATGTTACGGCATAAATTGAAAGGTCTCATCATGGGCAACCTAAATGTATAATATAAGGTTTCTACTGCATACAGTTCCTTAGATTTTGCTTAAACCAGAAACTTTAACCAAAATCTTTAACTAGGTCAAAGTCCAAGGTCAAGGTCACTAGGTCCAATGTTGCGGCATAAATTGAAAGGTCTTATCATGGGCAACCTAAATGTATAATATAAGGTTTCTACTGCATACAGTTCCTTAGATTTTGCTTAAACCAGAAACTTTAACCAAAATCTTTAACTAGGTCAAAGTCCAAGGTCAAGGTCACTAGGTCAAACGTTACGGCATAAATTGAAAGGTCTTGTCATGGGCAACCTTCATGTATAATATAAAGTTTCTACTGCATATAGTTCCTTAGATTTTGCCTCAACCAGAAACTTTAACCAAAATGTTGACGGCAGACGGACGGACGGACGGACGGACGGACAACGTCAATCTATAGACCGGAATTGCTTTGCAATCCGGCCAAAAATGGTTCCATCTAAATGTGACAAATTTGGTTCACCCATACACTCCCCTTTTCAACTACCGAGGAGGGATCAGATTTCCCTCTTCTGAGAATTTCAAAGTTGAACTGTTCACAGGTATGCATATTACATGTACATGTATTAATACAATTAATTATTACATATTTTTTACCATTTTAGTCAAACATTGGTATGAATTGGAGTACAGTGCAAGTAAAAACATAGGTAATCACTTATTACAAAGCTCACATTGCGACATCCTCGAAAACCCAGGCTCCATTGCACTTACTCTTATCTAAATAAGTGTAAACGCAATTGAGCCTGGGTTTCTGAGGATGCCATTGAGATAGCATATCAAAATTATCATGGTAGTAAAATTCTATTTAAACATTTTTTTCTAAATAAGCAATTAAGCTTAAAGAAGGTTATCTTATCAGTTTTGTAAAATCTACAGTGCATAATGGCTTGCATTTGTACAAGATTCAAGTGGGTCAAGGTCATTTTTATGAGTGTTTGTACATGTAGTACTTATACTTTGCTCACTATTAGCTTTAAAAAGCAAAATCACTCAAGCTGAAAAAATAGATCAAGGTCATTTACAAAGATAAATCCAATATGCAAGCTTGGCACATGTAGCACTTAATATACTTTGCTCAATATTGGCTTCTAAACATGTTAAAGGCAAATTCACTCAAGCAGAAAAAGTATGAATATGCAAGTTTGGTACATGCAGCACTTTGCTCAATACTGGCTTAAAACAAAATCACTCAACTGGAACAACTGGAACAAGAGGCCCGAGGGGGCCACATCGCTCACCTGAGAACCATGTCCAATCTTTGATTATGATAGTATAACAATCTTAGATTATGATGTGGACACATGCTTAAGTTCTGTAAAAAGAAATTGTCAAAGGAGGGTACCCCACTTGACTTGAGTAATGCATGTGTCACCTGCGAAAGATAGCAGCATTTAAGGATCACTTTTATATAAAAGTGTGACAGACAGACGGACAGACAGACAGACACCGGACAAAGTGATCACTATGTGCCGCTATGCTTTGCATGCGACACAAAAAACCTCTCCTCCCTTTCCTTTGTACCAAGGAAAGTTGGATGAAAAATGAACAAAAAAACTTCTAATGTTCTTTCTATTTCTTTTCATTATACATGCATATTTTAAAAATTATTTTCTAATCTTGAAATTATCTATCATGCCTTTACATTCAGTATAGTGAATAAAAATAACAAAGAAAGATATTCAGGACAGTGAATAAAAATTACAAAGAAAGACAACTCTGATTAATTTGAACAATCATCAAAACTACAATCAAAAATTGAAAAAAATTAAATTTGAGAATTAAAGTTATATCAAACCATTGAGTTACTTAAAAAGATAAATATTCAGTAAATGATTGCATAAAAAAATCATTGAGATATTCAAAAGAAATAGTGCAAAATTTTGCAGTACTGACTAAGTCCGAAAAGATGTTGAAACCCCCCCCCCCCCCACTCCTTTTTCTCATAAGAAAAAAAATTCATAAAAATTGAAAAAAAATAAAAATATAGCATAAAATATATTTCAAAGCATTTAGTAACATAACAATAATAAATATACAGTAAATGATTGCATAAAGTCATACATTTATTGAGTTATTGAAAGAAATAGTGCAAAAATGTGCATTTCTGACAATGTCCGAAAAGACATCAAAAATGTGTCAAAAATTTGACTTTGGAGTCAAACCAAACATAACAACACTTCTTAATACATCTCAATAGATCATTCAGATGTTTTCGGTTTGTCAATACATGCTTCGATTCTGAAGAAGAAGTTGTCAAAGGAGGGTACCCCCCGTGACCTAATTTTGCCTGTGGTGGCGCCACCTATTGACGAATCCGAACAAAAAACAAAAACACTTGTAGAAAACCATTAGTACTTCATACCTACCAAGTTTCATTAAAATCTGCTAAGTGGTTCTTGAAGAGAAGCTGAAAATGTTTTAAAATCACCCCCCCCCCCTTCCTTTTTTACATAAGGAAAAAATTCATAAAAAATCAAAAAAATAAAATTTTAGCATAAAATACATATCAAAGCATTAAGTAATATAAAAATAATAAAAATACAGAAAATGATTGCATAAAATAATACATTTATTGAGTAATTGAAAGAAAAAGTGCAAAAATGTGCATTTCTGACCAAGTCCAAAAAGACGTCAAAAACACGTCAAAAATTTGACTTCAGAGTGGATCCAAAAATAACAACACTTCTTAAAACATCTCTCTAGATCATCAAGATGCTTTCAGTTTGTCGATAAATAATTCGGTTCTGAAGAAGAAGTTTGTCAAAAGAGGGTACCCTCTTGGACCTAATTTTCCCTCTGGTGGCGCCACCTATTGAGGGATCCGGACGAAAAACAACAACACTTGTAGGGGACCAATAGTACTTTGTACCTACCAAGTTTCATTAAAATCTGCCAAGTGGTTCTGGAAAAGAAGCTGAAAATGTATTAAAATCACCCCCCCCCCTTCCTTTTTTACATAAGGAAATAAAACACCGCTAAAGACGGTATGGCCGGATTGCAAAGTAAGTTTTTGTCACCAACTGGGTCTAGGTCACTAAGTCAAATATTACAGCATACATTGAGAGGTCTTGTCAGAGGCAACCTACATGTATAATATAAAGTTTCTACTGTATACAGTTCCTTAGATTTTGCTTGAACCAGGAACTTTATTCAAAGTCTTTAACTAGGTCAAAGTCCAAGGTCAAGGTCACTAGGTCCAATGTTACGGCATAAATTGAAAGGTCTCATCATGGGCAACCTAAATGTATAATATAAGGTTTCTACTGCATACAGTTCCTTAGATTTTGCTTAAACCAGAAACTTTAATCAAAATCTTTAACTAGGTCAAAGTTCAAGGTCATGGTCACTGGGTCAAATGTGACGGCATAAATTGAAAGGTCTCATCATGGGCAACCTACATGTATGATATAAAGTTTCTACTGCATACAATTCCTTAGATTTTGCTTAAACCAGAAACTTTAACCAAAATCTTTAACTAGGTCAAAGTCCAAGGTCAAAGTCACTAGGTCCAATGTTATGGCATAAATTGAAAGGTCTCGTCATGGGCAACCTAAATGTATAATATAAGGTTTCTACCGATACAGTTCCTTAGATTTTGCTTAAACCAGAAACTTTAACCAAAATCTTTAACTAGGTCAAAGTCCAAGGTCAAGGTCTCTAGGTCCAATGTTACGGCATAAATTGAAAGGTCTCGTCATGGGCAACCTAAATGTATAATATAAGGTTTCTACCGATACAGTTCCTTAGATTTTGCTTAAACCAAGAACTTTAACCAAAATCTTTAACTAGGTCAAAGTTCAAGGTCAAGGTCACTGGGTCAAATGTTACGGCATAAATTGAAAGGTCTCATCATGGGCAACCTACATGTATAATATAAAGTTTCTACTGCATACAGTTCCTTAGATTTTGCTTAAACCAGAAACTTTAACCAAAATCTTTAACTAGGTCAAAGTCCAAGGTCAAGGTCACTAGGTCCAATGTTATGGCATAAATTGAAAGGTCTTGTCATGGGCAACCTATATGTATAACATAAGGTTTCTACTGCATACAGTTCCTTAGATTTTGCTTAAACCAGGAACTTTAACCAAAATCTTTAACTAGGTCAAAGTCCAAGGTCAAGGTCACTAGGTCAAATGTTATGGCATAAATTGAAAGGTCTTGTCATGGGCAACCTTCATGTATAATATAAAGTTTCTACTGCATACAGTTCCTTAGATTTTGCCTCAACCAGAAACTTTAACCAAAATGTTGACGGCAGACGGACAGACGGACGGACGGACGGACAGACAGACGGACAGACATCGTCAATCTACAGACCGGAATTGCTTTGCAATCCGGCCAAAAATTCATAAAAAATCAAAAAAATAAAATTTTAGCATAAAATACATATCAAATCTTTAAGTAACATAAAAATGATAAATATACAGAAAATGATTGCATTAAATCATACATTTATTGAGTTATTGAAAGAAATAGTGCAAAAATGTGCATTTCTGACAAAGTCCAAAAAGACGTCAAAAACGCGTCAAAAATTTGATTTCGGAGTGGAACCAAAAATAACAACACTTCTTAAGACATCTCTCTAGATCATCCAGATGCTTTCGGTTTGTCGAAAAATGCTTCAGTTCTGAAGAAGAAGTTTGTCAAAGGAGGGTACCCTCTGGGACCTACTTTTGCCTCTGGTGGTGCCACCTATTGAGGGATCCGGACGAAAAACAACAACACTTGTAGGGGACCATTAGTACTTCATACCTACCAAGTTTCATTAAAATCTGCCAAGTGGTTCTGGAAAAGAAGCTGAAAATGTATTTAAATCACCCCCCCCCCTTCCTTTTTTACATAAGGAAAAAAATTCATAAAAAATCAAAAAAATAAAATTTTAGCATAAAATACATATCAAAGCATTAAGTAACTTAAAAATGATAAATATACAGAAAATGATTGCATTAAATCATACATTTATTGAGTTATTGAAAGAAATAGTACAAAAATGTGCATTTCTGACAAAGTCCAAAAAGACGTCAAAAACGCGTCAAAAATTTGACTTCGGAGTGGAACCAAAAATAACAACACTTCTTAAGACATCTCTCTAGATCATCCAGATGCTTTCGGTTTGTCCATACATGCTTCGGTTCTGAAGAAGAAGTTTGTCAAAGGAGGGTACCCTCTGGGACCTACTTTTGCCTCTGGTGGCGCCACCTGTTGAGGGATCCGGACGAAAAACAACAACACTTGTAGGGGACCAATAGTTCTTCATACCTACCAAGTTTCATCAAAATCCCTTCAGCCGTTCTGAAGAAAAAGTTGAAAATGTGAAAAGTTTACGACGACGGACGACGGACGCCACGCTATAACAATAGCTCACTTGAGCTTTGCTCAGGTGAGCTAAAAATTCATAAAAAATCAAAAAAATAAAATTTAAGCATAAAATACATATCAAAGCATTAAGTAAGTTAAATATGATAAATATGTAGTAAATGAGTGTGTAAAATCATACACTTATTGAGTTATTTAAAGAAATAGTGCAAAAATGTGCATTTCTGACTAAGTCCGAAAAGACGTCAAAAACGCGTCAAAAATTTGACTTCGAAGTGGAACCAAAAATAACAACACTTCTTAAGACATCTCTCTAGATCATCCTGATGCTTTCGGTTTGTCGATACATGCTTCGGTTCTGAAGAAGAAGTTTGTCAAAGGAGGGTACCCCCCGTGACCTACTTTTGGCTGTGGTGGCGCCACCTGTTGACAGATCCGGACGAAAAACAACAACACTTGTAGGGGACCATGAGTACTTCATACCTACCAAGTTTCATCAAAATCCCTTCAGCCGTTCTGGAGAAGAAGTCGAAAATGTGAAAAGTTTACGACGGACGACGCCGGACGGACGGACGCCGGACGGTGCGCTATGACAATAGCTCACTTGAGCTTCGCTCAGGTGAGCTAAAAAGGGGAAAAAGTTTTTGTTGGGGTCCCGCCGGGGTTTGAAGCCACTCCCCATGGGTCCATTGGGCATGGAAAACATACATTATACCTATGTACAATCTTAAAAATATTCCTTAAAAATCCAAAAGTTGATATCTTGACAAAATTCTTTCACTTGTAGGGTACCATGCATGAGTACCTCATACCTACAAATTGTCATGACAATCTGAAGAGTGGTTATAGAAAAGAAGCAGAAAATGTATGAAAATCACCCCCCCCCCCCTTCCTTTTTACATAAGAAAAAAATTCATAAAAAATCAAAAAAATAAAATTTAAGCATAAAATACATATCAAAGCATTAAGTAAGTTAAATATGATAAATATGTAGTAAATGAGTGTGTAAAATCATACACTTATTGAGTTATTTAAAGAAATAGTGCAAAAATGTGCATTTCTGACTAAGTCCGAAAAGACGTCAAAAACGCGTCAAAAATTTGACTTCGAAGTGGAACCAAAAATAACAACACTTCTTAAGACATCTCTCTAGATCATCCTGATGCTTTCGGTTTGTCGATACATGCTTCGGTTCTGAAGAAGAAGTTTGTCAAAGGAGGGTACCCCCCGTGACCTACTTTTGGCTGTGGTGGCGCCACCTGTTGACAGATCCGGACGAAAAACAACAACACTTGTAGGGGACCATGAGTACTTCATACCTACCAAGTTTCATCAAAATCCCTTCAGCCGTTCTGGAGAAGAAGTCGAAAATGTGAAAAGTTTACGACGGACGACGCCGGACGGACGGACGCCGGACGGTGCGCTATGACAATAGCTCACTTGAGCTTCGCTCAGGTGAGCTAAAAAGGGGAAAAAGTTTTTGTTGGGGTCCCGCCGGGGTTTGAAGCCACTCCCCATGGGTCCATTGGGCATGGAAAACATACATTATACCTATGTACAATCTTAAAAAATATTCCTTAAAAATCCAAAAGTTGATATCTTGACAAAATTCTTTCACTTGTAGGGTACCATGCATGAGTACCTCATACCTACAAATTGTCATGACAATCTGAAGAGTGGTTATAGAAAAGAAGCAGAAAATGTATGAAAATCACCCCCCCCCCCTTCCTTTTTACATAAGAAAAAAATTCATAAAAATCAAAAAAATAAAATTTAAGCATAAAATACATATCAAAGCATTAAGTAAGTTAAATATGATAAATATGTAGTAAATGAGTGTGTAAAATCATACACTTATTGAGTTATTTAAAGAAAAAGTGCAAAAATGTGCATTTCTGACTAAGTCCGAAAAGACGTCAAAAACGCGTCAAAAATTAGTTGTCGGATTTTAACGAAATGAACAAACTTGAATCATACATCCTTCTAGATCACAAAGATACAATTAGTTTTTCAATCCATTCAGTGGAACTGGAGAAGAAGATTTTTGAAGAGGGGTACCCTCCGGGGCCTATTTGACCCCGCCCTGGATCCACCCCTGAAGGGATCGAGCTGAAATGAACAAACTTGGTAGAGGACCTTTAGTACTTCATGCATACCAAGTTTCATCAAAATCCCTTCAGCCGTTCTTTAGAAGAAGTTGAAAATGTTAAAAGTTTACGACGGACGGACGACGGACGACGGACGACGGACGACGGACGCCACACTATGACAATAGCTCACTTGAGCCTTTGGCTCAGGTGAGCTAAAAAGTAGGTCAGTTGCTAAATCCTATGCACTGTAGCATTAATATGTCAATATAGTGAGCTACCCACAACTTCTGACCAAAATCATTTTAGTGGAAAAGTGGAAAAGTCAGATATAGCATCCACTGCATGGGTTCACTAAAAAGGGCACTGCAGACAAAATTTATGGAATACTCTTTCACCAACAGAATTGTCAACACTATGAATAGCCTTCTAAAACAGTGAAGAGCTTCAAAGCAAACTTGGATAAACACTGGGAGAATATATAGATGAGATGTGGTAGCATATTCCCCCTTGCAATTGCATGTTCTTTGCTATCAGCAAATGGATTTTAAATCAAAGTTGGGTATTGGCAGTGAAAATCATATTGCGATATAATCCATTATTTCATATATCAGAAATTGACAGAAAGGTTTAGAAAACAACAGCAAACTACACTGAAATTTAATTGAAAAGTTAAATTTATCGCAGATTAGTATCTACTATTTGATAAAAGAAAAATCCATACAGTTGAATCAGCCTCAATGAATAACAAGTACATGTATAAGACATGGGTAATCACAGATTACGAAGCTCACCTCGCAGCAGCAAATTTCAATTTAAACAGATTTCTAGGTACATGTGTATTGGCTTTTTAAAGCAATACCACTCAAGCGGAAAAAATTAGGTCAAGGCCATTTCATGAAAGTTTGATCAAAGATACATCCAATATGCAAGTTTGGTACAAGTAACACTTATACTTTGCTCAATATTGGCTTTTACATGTTTTATAGGCAAAATCACTCAAGCGGTAAGAGAAGGTCAAGGTATTTTGTGAAAACATCAAAGATAAATCCAATATGCAAGTTTGGTACATGTACATGTAGCACTTATACTTTGTTCAACATTGGCTATCAAAGGCAAAATCACTCAAGCAGAAAAAGTAGGTCAAGGTCATTCAATATGCAAGTTTGGTACATGTAGCTTTTATACTTTACTCAATATTGGCTTTTAAAAGCAAAATCACTCAAGTGGAAAAAGTAGGTCATATGCTGCGTGTGATGCATGGGTCCACCTCAACAACTAAAGATGAATCACTTGTGCAAGTTTGACCACTATAGCATCAGTTCTTTGTCAGATACTGAGCTACCCCAAACTTCTGAACCAAGTTACACTGAGCTACCCCAAACTTCTTAACCAAGTTACTAAAGCGGAAGATGTAGGTCAGATGCAGCAATATGGCTTCACCTCAACATCCCGAGATGAATCACTTGTGCAAGTTTGGTTACTGTAGCATCAGTACTTTGCAAAATACTGAGCTACCCCAAACTTCGTTACCAGATGCGGACACAGACGGATGAGGACACGGACACACGTGGGGAATAGCATAGGCTCACTCAACTTTGTTGAGGTGGGCTAATAATAAGAGTTTTGAGTTCAGTCATTTTTACCCTTTTTTCAAACCAAACTGTTTCCGAACATCAGCTTACGCCTTTGTATTTTTGACCACTATGTACATGTATGCCCACTTATTCTCCCATATTTCAAACCAAAACTGACGCAATTTTCCGCATAAATGTAATACTATCTTTCACAGATTTTATAAGTAGAATGTGAAGACAGATAGATATATAGAACTATCAATATTTGTTCAATCACTAGTGTTGTATAATCGGAAAAATTTCATAATCGATTATCGGTTTATAATCGGAGAGGATTTTAATCGATTATTTCAATTTAATCGGAAACAATTCTTTCTTGTTTTTACAGAAAATGATATGACAAGTAATGAATAAACTTCACTAAATCTTATGCTAATATACATAGCAAAATGTCTAGAAAGAACTCCAACCACAGAATGAAAAAAAAAATCTGTCTAGTAAATGAAATATTTTGTCAAGATCACAGCAGTAATGAAGTCAAAATAAATATGTATTTGTATAAGTCGACAACTTTATACGGCAGATGCAGGATGGGTGGGGGGGTGGGGGTGGGGTTAGGCTAACAATACTGTGAAATTTACTGACCTTGTCCCTTACGAAGGTCAGCTCAGGGAGTTCGGCGTAAAACCTAAAAAGTTTTTTTTCTAGACGAGTAGATATTGACGTAATCACAGGCCCATATCGCATCTGACGTTGAAGTTTTCTATAAGAGTACTTGTCACTACCATTAAATTCAATGAGAATCCTAATTCCATCCATTGTGTGCCTTAGAAAGCTACGTCCGGAACTTTAACTCGTAGAAACGATCGTTGATCCACTTTCGTTTTATTCGTACTTGTCATACGCGAATTCAATAGAAAGCTATGTCATTCTTTTCCACGTTGAATATTTCCGATTATAATCGCTTCTTAGAAACATAATCAATTAATCGAAATCCAAGGGTACATGTATTAGCGATGATGTCGCCGATGTCGCCGATAATCGTTACATTACTATCAATCACGTTATTGAAGTTATTCGTGGTCTTCTATCGTATACAAGAGGCCATAGGGGGCCACATCGCTCACCTGAGTTGCACACAAAAGAATGATAGTGGACAATATGCACATGATATGGTGGAGGCCATTGAGTACATAATTCCTTTAAGGTTTCATGAAATTATGAGCATCAGTTGACGATTCAGGGGGCCGGAAGTAACGTGTGCATTGACATCATACTACTGTATCTGCCTGATTCTGTTTATCTTGCGCATGCCTGACCCACATTTGTACATGTAGCAGGCCAGGCATGCACCAAGTCACAAGTTAACGTGCTCTGACGTCATAGACGTCAGACTACAGTTTGGTTTAGCCTCGCACATGCCTGACCCACGTTTGCAGCAGGTTAGGCCAGGCTAACTTATACAGTATCTGACATATTTCCGGCCCCCTGAATCATTTGAAAATGAAAGAACACAAAAGAAGTGTATGAAGGCGAGTTTTTGGGTCTCTCTAGCCGTAACAAGGGAAGCGAGACGTGACCTACTTTTGTTGTAAAAATTATACTCGGAGAAGTTACATACCTTCTCCCTCCCCCTTTTCTCTGTCTTAGGCTTTTATTACAAACATAACAAAAGGAGTGTGCGATTGATAAAGAAAGATATATAGACAAATTTCTCATATTCAAGTACCTGATCCTGAGGTGACATCTGCCTGGCAAGTATGACCAGCTAATAGGTACTTCTTTGATGTTTATTTTATTATCTCTGCAATCAAAATTCCATGTGTTCAAAATCAAGATTCGATTTTCATTACTAACCTGGCACTGACAACTTCAGTACGAAAGAAAGAAAATATCACATATTTTCAGATTTTTTCCCATTTTCATCAACTTTCGATTCATCGTATTTGCAAATCAACGCGAGGCGATCCCGAAATTTGAATGGGCATTTTCAACTTTTTTGAAACGACAGACCCAGACTATACCACCCCATCCAAAGGCACCAGACTCCTGAAAAAATTAAACCCTATCTTAAACATGTTAAACTCCCGTTTTTTCTTGTTTTTACCTTTGAAAAGGAGAAGAGAAACGACCATTTTCTAAAAAAGCCAAGATGGGGTTTTAATTTTTGGGGGGTTTTTTTTGCCCAGTTTCACAAAAATTCTTACGAAAAATTTCAGGAATTTTCGTAACTTTCATCATCAAATAAAAGCTTAATCTGTTTTACAATTTAGATTATATTATGCTTTCTACAAGTATTAGCTGTCCAAAAAAGCTTGGTCGATATCAACATTTCTTTAATCCCGCAATTATTTTTGTTTCGTCGACATAGGTTAAAAATTTTTACTCTTAAAAAAAAGACTAAAGAGTAGTACTTATAGAAACGTATGTCTTTATAATTCTGACAAGTAAGAAAATAGAAACATTTACACTGGACAACTCAAGATGCAACACTCTTCATATCCATTCAGAAATTGTTTGATCCGTAGGAAAATTCCATTATAACACATATTGACCAATCAAAAGTCTTTCTGGGTGTATTCGTGGGAAAAGTGGAGAGTTCCGATGTATGAGGATTTGGAGGGAAATAAGGGGAAACTTCTAAAAAGCTCAATCAAATTTTGTGACTCGTACAGTCTTGTCGATATTTTTATCGCTCATTAATTTCTTTGTTTCATTTATCAAATTGTCTTTGGTAAGAAAATAAACAATCAAACAAAGTGGTATATCCTTAACGAGAAAAAGCTTAGTCGGATGGACGGTTAGAAACTGTTTAGCCCACTGGCACCCGCCCTGGCATACGTTGTGATCGCGTATTTCTTTGATGTAATGGATCCAAGGATCCAGAAATGTCGACCATAGGAATTTTGAAGGCATAGGGTTCACTGTATCACTCACTAATTGGTCTGGAAGTAAATATTGTTAAAGAAAAACTATCATGCAGATATTACTTTCATCTGCAATATCTAAATTCATAATTGCGATACCTTAGCGTTGTCATGACAACATGTCCTATTTTTGTGAAGTGGATAAAGTGGGAGGTCATGGGAATGCCTGTCTCTGGTCACGTGTTTTTCACTAGTCACGAAAACGTTTCTTTCATAAGGATAATTCAATGTCGCATTGTGGAATCTGACGGACTCAATTAGGAACTTTCTTCTATTGACAACATCCGGTCTACAAATCTAGTAAGGTCGATTTCTTGAAATCGACCAATTATCATTTCTACATACTCAATATAAATTCAGAAACAAAACATCGTGATTTTTAGATTATAACAAGGACTTATACTCTGTTTATAATAAGTTCTTGTTTCTACTACAAATCTAGTAAGGTCGATTTCTTGAAATCGACCAATTATCATTTCTACATACTCAATATAAATTCAGAAACAAAACATCGTGATTTTTAGTTTATAACAAGGACTTATACTCTGTTTATAATAAGTTCTTGTTTCTAAGAAGAACTAAGCAGTCAAAATTTACGAAAATTCCTATATTGTTCGTAAGTACTTTTGTGAAACAGCCTGGTGCCTGCACGTGAACCACACCACACTTAGTTTTAATTATGGAGAACACCCCTTCTCTGGAATCTAATGAACATTCTCCAGTACAAGTGCTGAAGGCATTGTGGAATGCATTTTGGTGGCGCCTTTAAGGAGGGATTAAACAGCAAGATGGAGGCGGCATTATATATAGTATGTTTTCTCAAGGACTCTGTTTAAGTCCTTGGTTTTCTCATTTCTTAGGAAAAGTACAGTCTAAACCTCCTTAAAACATTTGTGAACAGTACTTAATACACCAATTGATTAATGAAATGGACTCCCCAGGCCCTGATGGAATTTTAAAAAAATCCGACGTCATTAATTTGAAGAAACTATACCACTTTTGGAATATAATGGTGTATTTATCCATGAGCAAACAACGACGTCATTTCGTCGTTATCGAGAGAAAATGACATTACGGACCCTCTTATTTAATTTGCCATAAAAGCATTAATATGAACTATAATATTGAAACTTTGCATAAATAAAATGAAAACTCAACCTTATTCACAGTATATTCGTTGACAAATTTACATCACAGAAAAGCGGAATAACGCCATTTTGTTGAAAATGGAGGATTTTAGAAAATAAAAATTGGAAAACATAAAGTCATGTAATATTTTAATCCTAAATTCAATTTTCATCATTTGATCACAAAATCATCTCTGGGCATTGTCGATCTTTTTATTTATTAGTTTTTGGTAAAGATTCATCCACAGTATTTTTAATGATTAGCAAGTATCTTTGGTCAATTGACTCAAAATTAGCATTTTTTGAGTGACGGTGTCATATTTTGCCGGTATGCTGCCTTAATTTGTTTGAAACACAATTATTCTCTTCTTTTCCATATAGAAGTGCAATGCATTATGAAGATTTTGGAAGTTAAATTGAATTCATTCTCCAATAGCTTTAATCGTAACAGAACCAGAATGATACTTTTAATTGCACATATATAATTATGACGTCATCAAGAAATTTGCGAATTTGTTGAAAAATGCGTATTTCAAATTCTCACAGAAAATTGCCTGTGTATAGAGTTTTAAGTCGGTAGAATCAGGGACAGATAAGAAATAAGTAATTTCAGAAATTTTGAGAAAATTTGAAATTGGCGTCCAAGTGTTCAATACCTCTTTAATACGCACAGGCTTTGAATTTGTAAACATGAACGACATTGAACCACATCTGACGTTGTTTGAAAGAATAATGTTGATGAATGACAAATATGGATAATGACCATATCCCTGTATACAGCACAAAATCGATAATTCAGAAAATCAGAAACCGAAGGCATACAAAATCAGTATAAAACAAGGACCAAAGCAAACAAACAAAATTCTCCACCATATGAAAAGAAGCGAACTCCCGATATGGGAGTGAGACCAGGTGCCCAGGAAGAGTAAGCATCTCCTGCTTACATGCAACACCCGCCGCTTCAATTCGGTAGAACTGTTACATCCGGTAACTTCCATTTTGGAAGACATAGATTACAATCTTTGGTTGGATGGTTCAAATGGTCTATGACAGAATATCATCCACCATTCTGGAGAGTGGGACATCATAGTGTATGACGAGTTCCCCGTATCGACCGTAGAACTTCCTCAGTGACGATGTTAGTCGGTCACAAACATATCCCTGACTGAGAAGCTTATCTGAAAGACGCCTAGCTCTCAGAACAAAATCCGTATAATTGGTACTTGCTCTGGCATAGCGTATCAACTGAGATATGAACACGCCATAAGCAGGCGATGAAGGGATGTTGCTACTCAGAAAAGGAAAGTTTGTAATGCTGAAATTGAAGTCGTCACGTTTGTCATAGAGTGAGGTGTTCATGTGACCATCAGTGTCGTAGGACAACATTATGTCCAAATAGGATGCTGAATTATTTGTCTCTGTAGTTTCTTTGACTTCAAGCTCTGAAGGATAGATACTGCTCAGGTAATCCGCGAATTTTGGATTATTGATGGACAATTTAACACATCGTCTATGTATCTGTAAGTGAAGTTGAAGTCAGAAGCTAAGTATCTTTTCCCTTCAGAGACTAGATATTGAATGAATTCAGCTTCGTACGAGTAAAGGAAAATGTCGACAAGGAGTGGGGCACAAATGGTCCCTATTGGAATTCCGACACCACAAAAATGTTGTCGATCAGAAAGTTTAACATCTGTATAATATCAGTTTCAGTGTACTTATTTTCAAAATCTTTTTTTGTTTTTTTGAATTGGATATTTTTGAATGGAAATAAAAAGAAGCTCAAGATTTATGTTGAAAAATTTTAAGTTCACGAACCAGTGTATTCCATATTGGTACTGGTATCGCGTCTCGGTCTGTTGCACAGTCTCTCGGGCCAGTACGACATACCTCGATGCCAGAAGACAAAGCAAAATCATTAGAATGAGTTAAAGAAGATCCTGACGATAATCTCAACAGCACTCACAATAATGCACCATGTTGAGCATCGACGGACCCCTAGCAAGCTAGACGTGGGATCAGGTGCCCGGGAGGAGTAAGCATCCCCTGTTGGCTTGCCGCACCCGCCGTCGATGTTAATGCACGAAAATGAACACAGTATATAAAATGCATGCACTGTCTAAAGTTTTGTCTATATAGAAAGTGCTATGGCGACCATGTCAGGGAAATATATTGAAAACACTGTCAAACCCCTCGCGGGGAACTTTTTTACGAGCTCCACACGAATTCTCATTTGAACGGTTGCGAACCTCGGAATGAATAACATTCTGAAGTGAGACCAGATGCCCGTGGAGAGTCAGCGTCTCCTGGTTGCATGCAATGTTCCCAAAAGGGAGAGGATATTCTCACCGTTGTCTACTTCGATTAATAAAGATTAAGTGCAGCTTTTGACGATCCAGCTATAAAGAGTTGTTTGTAGGAGAATTTGTGAATTTTGGAATACGTACAATTAGGTAATTCAATGTTCAGATTACTAGTGTCTGAACCAAAGTACATGTAATAGAGGGAATAGATATGTGATTCCAATAACAAGTCATTATATTGAAAAGGTAGAGGGGACATACGTACAAACCTTCCCATTTCGTTTTGGTGTCCTTGCAGTAATCAGTTGCTACATTTTTGGACCCCAATATCAAGATTGTAAACGGAGAAATTAATCTTAGTAATTCAACATAGTAATATCCCACGGTGATGTTTCTAGACTACTGCAATACACCATTTACATACCTCACATCTGGTACGATCGCATGGGATCGAAACGTTTGATGTTGCATGCAAGCAGGAGATGCTTACCCTTCCTAGGTACCTGGTCTCACTCTCATATCGGGAGTTCGCTTCTTTTCATGTGGTCGAGGTTTTTGTTTGTTTGCTTTGGTTCCTGTTTTATCCTGATTTTGAATGCCTTCGGTATCTGATTTTCTGAAATATCGATTTTGTGCTGTATACAGGGATATGGTAATTATCCATATTTGTCATCGAAACGTTTGATGTTGTGATTCCTTACTGATGTTTTGATTGTTTTCTCCTCATTTAAGTGATACTGCACAAAACTAATAAGACGTTGCGGCCTAATAAGTAAGTTCATACAGTTTATATATAAATATATATATCTGAAAAGTCTATAGTATTTGCAAACACTTCAAGAGTTCGTCGAAAGGAAAGCTAGGTCAAGAACGTTTCTGTCGTCGACAAACTATTGAAGTGTTTGCAAAAACTATGAGCTTTTCATATACCAGGACGAAATGGATTGATTTGCCCTACTGCAACGGCTCATCAGTTTTGTAAAGATTAATGTAGAAAATAATAAAACATATCAAATAACTCTCTAAAGAATTACAAAACCATACAGTATACGTTTCGTGCCCACGCGGTGGGTACAGTAAGGCATTTCACAACCTGCCTTTTATGGTGACAAGAAGGATCAAAGATAGACATAATTCCCGTCGAAATTGAGTCAGAATAATCAGAATCCTTATACCGTTGGAATTTTTCTGTTAGCAACAGAAGGACATTCAGCATGTGATCTAACCAATAAAATATTTTTTAAATAACTCTTCCAGCACATTCTTAAGAATGGCACTCTGATTAACTGTGACAACGACGGTACTCCATAACGGGCCCTGTCCAAATCTCGTTAGAAAAGACAGGGTCAGCTCCACTTGTTCTCTCTGAATGTCGGTCCGTCTCCATGAGTTATAGCATGCATGAAATCGTTCCAGCAGGCAGAACACGAGCTGCTTTTCGTACGCTCAATATGTTTTTGTATTCATCTGTGTGTTCCTTGCACCTCTGCGAATTGATGTTACTTTTAATTGTGTTGTCATTTTAAAATAAGAAGTCGATATGCACAATATAAAGTCCTGCTTTCAAGTCTTTTTTTTTTATTTGGTTGTTGAAGCATCCCGCAGCTAGGTTTTATAAATAGAACTAACACAACATTATTTTTGTGTTCTACGAGAGAATTTGGAGGGTTGCGTGCATGTAATCCGGATAACTACATCATATGATAATGTGCACTAAAATGACAGATGTCATTGGACGATTTTCACATTACCACATTTGACTTGTATTTTACACATCCTAAGACCCGACATGACAACATTTGACGTAACTTTTGACGTCGCATCTGAATTATACGTCATAATTAGAAATAATGTCAAAAGTAGTGAAGTCGGGTCTTGGGGTGTTTAAATGCAAGTCCAACGGTAATGTTAAGAAGGTCCGATGGCCCATTCATGGTTCATGTTTAGTCTTTTGGGTTTTAATTGACGATTTTTAGAACAATGGTGAAAAACCTGAGTATAACACTAAAGAAAACCCCAACTCTAAGATGAAAAAGAATTACAGCCAAGACACTTAATTCATAGAGCATGACGTTCCCTCTATAGATATTCCATAATTTGGAGACCATGTCTCTTTTACGTCTTTTGTTGTGCTTAATTGTACTCTAAGATTTCGCATTGATCTGGTGTTTTGGTGTTATGATGCAGGCGCTACAGCCGAGTCTTGTTGGAGATCCCCTCCTTTCTTCCTTTATGGACTGGAACATGAATGTTGTTAGAGAAAGGACATTTTCTTATTACACCATGATATCGGAGAAGAGACCATGATCTGGTGCTTAGAGAAGGTCGTACTTTGTTGGTTTTTGATCTAAGGCACGGTCCATTCGAAATTCTGGGGGGGGGGGGGGGGCTTGGGTTTTTTGTCGGAGCAAGATTATTTTTTTCGCCTCGGACCGGGGCAAAATTATTTTTTTCTTGCAAAGTCGGAGCAAGGAATTTTTTTTTAACAAAGTGATGTCCATATATATTAAGAATGTTTGTGTTTTATCAATAGATATTATTTATATTTTTACTCAAAATCTAAATATTAATATATACTTTATTTTTATGCAAGTATTCAATTTAATTCTAAATTGAGAGATAAAAGATTTCTTCAATACAATTCTAAATAAACAAAATTTATATAAGGTACATGAATATAAGAGGGTCTTTGGGGAAGGTCTTTTAGACAAATTTTAAAATGTAGAATTGTAAAATGGTGAATAACTGAAGTTCTTCCAAGCTTACAAGAACATAAAGTCGAGACTCTATGGGATACATGCAACATGTATTAATAGTTATACACAAGTATTGTTAACACTTTTGATATCTTCAAATATATGAACTTTGACATAAGGAAGTAATGATTGATAGAAAACTATGGCGAGCAGAGCGAGCCAAAAAAAATTTGATAGACTGAAAACTGCGGCGAGCGAAGCGAGCCGGAAAAATTTCAAGAATTTTAGCAAAATTTTATGGTAATTCTTCAAATTAAGATTATTTGTAAGAGCAAGATTATTTTTTTCTGTCACACCATAAGCAAATTCATTTTTTTCGTCAAAATTCAGAGCAAAATTATTTAAACCCCCCCCCCAGAATATCAAATGGACCGTGCCTAAACAGCGCACCAATTGATTCAATCCATTTGGAAAGAGTATGGATAGGTGAATTTTCGTTTTTGGCCCATCCTCTGACATATTCCTCGCATGAAATACGAGAAGATAGATATTTATAATAGACATATGGATTTGGTAAAAATGTATATTGATTTTGAATAACTTGACTTTTCCAATAAGGCATAAATTTGGACTTAAGATTTTATCTTCGGAAAAGTAACTTTGTAAGAAAAGTATAATATTTTATCCCATTTTAGGGTGTTAAACATACATGTACTATCGTGGGTGTGGGGTGTGGTGGACACTTTTTGAAGATGGAATGCCTTGAGCACAAGATTGAAAAAAATTTCGGTTCAATGATATATTTACATCTCCTATTTCACAAGCGGAGGTGATAATTGAACGTACATGTGCACATCGAACTAAATAATAATATATAATAATAATAAGACTCTTAATAAAAGCAATTCTTTATTAATGTTTTGGTCTGTCTGGTCGGCCGGGTTTATTTGGTTTTCCACTTGTTTCCTTTTTGATCCAGTCGCTGTATGTGGAAACACGAGTATATACACCTGGTTTATAAGCTTGAGCGCATCCATATCCCCAGCTAGTAATGCCTGCAATGAAAATGTTTACATAATTATATTTTCTTTCCATATACAGTGTAATTTCCAGTATAGATTGTCATGTAGCATCATATATCCTACCCATCCTGCTAAGTCCTTTGTTTACGTTCAACATTTGCACCACTTAATTGGTGAATATCACTGCTGGTGGACCAGGAGACCCTTAGGACGCATGTAGCCGAGTTCGATCAAGTTCGGTTGATCGTTTCTTTAACGCATTCGAAAATTTCTTTTATCCAATTTTCTTGAAAATTTTAAAACATGGGTGAATCATCACATCCCACTCATCCTACTACGTCTTTGGGTACATTTTTTCACTCTCTTTGGCCATATTGCATTGTTTAGATTGAGGATCACTGTCGAAGGATAAGTACCCGAAACGTGCATGCCTGATTCAGAAGAAAAAAACCCAGTTATTCTCAGCCACAAAATGACATTAACCTTTGACCCCTAACTTTAAAAATCTTAGGTTCGTTGACGAGCTAAAGTCAACCAACATGCTGAATTAATTGAAGGTCCTAGGGCTGAGAGCCATTCTTAGTTCAAGGTCCACAACCCTGCAAAAAAGTCAATTGATCACAAACTAAAAAACTAAAAATGAAGTCCAGAAAACTGTAAAATGGTTAAAATTTTCTAAGTTAAAGGGTCATAACTCTGCTAAAGATAAGTCAGTTGTTCAGAGTCTTGAATTAGATCTGTAATTATCTATTTTGAAGGGAAATACTTATGAGATAAAGAAGGTCCTGACAGCAATCTCGACAACATTCATAATAGAGCACCAAATTGAGCATCTACGGACCCCTAGCAAACTAGAGGTGGGACCAGGACACGACATGTACTGTCTAAGATTATGTCTATATAGAAAGTGATATATGGCGACAATATCAGGGTAAATTTAAAACACTTACTGTCAAACCCCTCGTGGGTAACTTTTATACGAGCTCCACATGGCAAAGAGCACAAGTGTGACACAGATGAAATGAAGAAGATTCTGACAACAATCTCAACAGCACTCACAAATGAGCGCCACATTGAGCATTGACGGACCCCTAAGTTTCAATTCAATAGTTTCATAAACTCAAAAAAAAGTCTAGAAAACTGAAAAATTCTTGAAAAGGGGTAGGGCCACGAGACCCCTAAATCGGCCCTTGATTTTTCTCTTAAAATAAATTTTATGAGGAATACTTGATATCTCTCATGAAAATACATGAATGTTTACCGCTTTTCATGAAAAGAATAATATCACCAAACAATGTGCCATTTAACTGTAATGACGTCATGAAGTGACGTCATTTTGACGTTATTGACAAAATATGGCGAAAATTGCTAGGAATTTTGTCTTTTGTCGTAGAATTCAATGTGGCCGCATGCATTAATTGAGATAAAACTTTTATGACAAGAGGATACAATGATAATCTTTCACATATAAATTTTCCATCATAGTAAATGCATGCGGCCATTGCTAATTTAATAGAAATATTGAGTTTTTGCATCAATTTCGCCGAATATGACCTATTTTGGTGTTTTCAAAGGGCTAAAAGGTGTTGATAAAAGCAATGTTTACAAAAAGTAGATTCGTGATTCAGTAGAGAACGTTTCAAAATGTCAAATAACAGTTAAACATTCTATGAAGTACAATGTTCAAAATTTATCAAAATTAGGGCCAATATCGGGCTTCGTGGCCCTACCCCTTTCTATGTTAAAGGGCCATAACTCTGCTTAAATAGGTCAATTTTCCCGAAATTCTTAGTTGATCATACGCCGCTTGATATCAAGTCATGTGTTAATTTTCAATAAATATCTTAAAAGGCTTTAGAAAAAAGTCTGGAAAACATGACATCGGACGGATGGACGGACGGACGGACTCACGCACAGCGCCATAACATACCGGTAATACGTCCTGTCTTTTAAAGTCGGGCGTATAAAAGGTCACGAAGCCCCGAATCGGTCCTGTTTGTTCACATGTGAATAAATTGAACATTCTTTGTTATTTGATACTAAATTATGTGCTGTGATTTTGTGAAGAATATATTAGCACTCTGAAAACCCAACAATCGGCAATTTTCCATAAAATTGCTGCAAAACCTACATGTTTCTGAAAAATTAGCATTAGTCACATGCATCGAGAAACATGACAAATTTACAAATGAAAGAAAATCATTATATCTTCTTGTCAAAAACGTTTCATGTTTCTCGACGCATGTGGCCACGTTTCAACTACAGACTCATTATCGAGCATTTTTAACCATGCTTTGTCAATAACGTCAAGATGACTACATAAGACTTCCTATGATGCTCCGGTTGGTGATGTGTTCATTTCATTAAAAGCATGAAACATTCATTATATCCTATGTGACATATCAAGTATTTCTCATTAAGTTTATAATATTAAGAAAAATTGCAGTGCTATTGTAGAGGCTTCGTGGTCTTATCTCTGATAGCATACCTCTGTCCTTAGCAGGTTCTTGACAGAAATTTTAGGTTAAGTTTTGCTCTACATAATTTCATTTTTCATGTAATTGCATTTCTTCTTCTTTGCTTTCGACAATAACTTTCGACAAAGCTTGATGAAATGCGCATAATTATGATTCTCAAAAATTTTAAAATAGAACATCCATTTTAATATTGACCATGCTCATATATGATATAGCTACGGCGCCTTGCATTACACTTTTGCGCAGTTTTGACTGAATCTCGATCAAACGTCATGCTATTTAATCTTGTTGCCTATTACAAGACAAGGTTTTGATTGGATGTTGACCAAAGTTTATAGTTACATACTAGTAATACTTATTGTTATCTTTATGAAAAAATACGCTATAGATTTTCAAGGTCATACATCTCCTGTGAGATTGCAACATTTATCATACTGTATCGATTAGCGTCATAGTCTTACCTACAAGATACCAGGATCGTCCCTTCTGACACACAAGTGGTCCACCACTGTCACCCTGATTTTGAAAAAAAAATTATAATATGTATTTCTTGAATTTGAAGACGTTTAACATTAGAATGAAATATTTTTTCTTACGAAAGGCCCGCTGAGCATCTATACCATTCACCTGAGGTTTCATTTCGACGCAATTTTTGAGCAACATAGAAGAGAAAAAAAATTACTGGTAATTTTAATCAACAGCCTGGGTTAAAATATTAACCATTATCATCGACCTTAATTTCATAATACGGAAGTGTTCAAACTCATCCCTTTCTTGAATAAGATTTCAAACCAATTCTAATGCACCAGACATGCGTTTCGGCTAGTAAATCCTTATCAGTGGTACTTAACCAATACCGAAGTGATTTTCTGACACAGACAAATGTATTTAAGAAGCGCCCTCTGATATTAACTCTGATCTTAATTTTTGACTTAAAATTTGTGCATTTCACGTTGCATAGAGTACGTGTCTCCAATTGTATGTTGGGTCGATTAAATAGCATAGTAAACCATGAATCAACTATTTTCGTCAATTCTTAACGCAAACGGGTATATCATGCTTAGGCACCCTATTATAACCTACTTTTCTAGAAGAGCGATTGCGAACACGTATAAAAACTTATTTTCATATGAGGCTAGCACTGTATCAAAACAAAACAACACAACATGGCGGAAGGGTAACACGTGGAACGAAAATGAATCAACAATCGGTGTAATCAAAATCTGAAAAGAGAAATGTAATGAACAAATAGTATTGGCTTGGCATTGGAAAGTTATAGAGACCTAGTTTAGAGGACGACCGTGAAATTAAAAACTCTGACAAGTCTGAGGGAAAATTAGCTAAAGGGATCTACAGTGTACATGTGCATGTATGGATCTCGTTTATTTTAATCTATGATAAGTATATATATATATATATAAGTTTGACGTGTATATATATCCACAGTAATTTTGATATGTGTATATATAATATATATAGATATTCACATTCTAAATCAAATATTAAAAAACGAACAAAAAATCCTAACTAAATAAAGGTTAATTTTCATTCAGGATTTGGTAAACAAACGCACATGTGTATAGCAGCCTATTCATGCCTACCATTCAAGCCGCCATACGCTATTGCACTCTCTTAGTTATTTGAAAGTGTTCGATTATCCACGTTCAAAATGGTTATTTGAATGTAACATGATATCTATACATGTTATCAGCCTTGTATTTGCAATTAATGAAATATTAGTGAGTTTTTTTTAAGAATTTCAAAAAGACTGTATACGTGGTTTACAACACGTTTCGTAGTAATCCCACGATGTGGAGTTCATTCAAGCGATTGGCTGATCGTGGTAGCGTGTTCACTTTGACCTTAGTAAACGTGACATATTTCTACATACTGTAAATGCAAATAACAATTCCCGAAGTTTATCGAAAGCGTGTGATCAGAGAGTTAAAACGTCTATAAAACAAAAATGTGAGAGATATTTTATGCAAGTAATATATAGATGTTCAAATGGTAGTACTTAAAAGCTATTTACGGTAAAACTTCATTATTGACAGTTTAATCTCTGCGAGACTATTTGTACTGTAGTCACTGTGTATAGCCGACACCGGATATTGGTACTATTTGTCGGCGTATTGGTACTACTGAGGCGAGAGATTTTAACAAATGAGGTGTGAGTGTCACTTTCTAACATCGTTTTTTATTTGAATCTGGCAGCTCCTTTCAAAAGCAACTGTATAATGCATTACTACAGAAAGTCATCCTTGAAGTTATATGAGTAAGATATGTTTAAGTAGAAGACTTTTTAACTTTTAAAGGCAAAATGCATCACCTAGTACCGTAAAATTTTCCATACTGAGAACTTTATTTGGATTTAAATTCGCATATTGCACTTTTTTCTAGACTTGCAATATATCTATGTTTTACGATTTGATCACTGTATCATGAATTCATGGATTTGTAAAGATCTTACTAAGAACAACGTGTATTTTTCCCAAAAAGATACACGCCAGGTGTACGGCATATTGCTGGACGAAAAAGAATTTACTGTACGGCATGTTGAAATAGGTAGTGTACGGCGACTTGCTTTTTGGGTCGGAGTTGCAAAGCAATTTCGGGGCTTATGGAACGAAGATGACAATCCATCTACTATGTGTACCTGTCCGTCACTTGATCCATCATCTGTCTTTACACATTTTTGTTTCGAAAGAGTTCAAGGGTGTGAATGTATTCATAAAACATTGGTACTCACAGCAGGACAAGAACCCCAATATGCTAATTTTATTGTTTCTACCATGCGCGGATTCAGAAGGGGGAACCGGAGGTCCGGAACCCCCCACCCATGAGATTTGATAGAGGTGGTGTCCACGGACCATGGTCCCCACCTCTGACAGATCTCGGGGGGTGTCCAAATACGACATAAGATTAAATTGTTTCATATGGATTTTTCCGGCTCGATTTCGGTCGCCAAATACATAAAACTCTTGTATGAAAAAATACATCAACTAAGACATACTTATATTGAATTGATATTAAAATTACTTTTATCAGTTGTGTTAATTATCATACTTTCCATATGCTTGCATATTCAGTTTTAGGTATTCAGTTCGCATTGTTTACAGGCGATTAAAATGTGGAAATCCATGAGCTTCAGGGGGCTTCGCCCATCGTCCCCCACCAGGGCTTCGTCCTGGACCCACTGGGGGGCTAAAGGCGGCCCCCAGACCCCCGGCCTTTTAGCCCCCCCCCCCCCGGTGGAAAAAGCTGGATGCGCGCATGGCTTCTACTCTCTAGAAATTAAGACAAATTTCCTTTGTTTCTTCTCCACTCACTTCTCTGGTGTATTGAATAACACTCAGGTCATAAGGCGTAATTTTCGTGTTATGCATGCATTTTTTAAAAATATTTATAATAAAAGAGAAGGACAGCCCTGTGGTGCAGATACATAAATGCATGATAGCGGCGTTATGACACATGTCAGTGACGGATCTAGCTTTGAGTAAGAGGGGGCGTAAAACGGCGAGGGGTCTAGTAGGATGACCAGGGAGGCGAAGCCTCCCGGAAGCTAACGCATTTCAGCCTTTTCGAACCCATTCTCGTGACTGAAATTGATTAAAGAATTGAAATTGATGAAGACAATTATATCATCTGACAGGTAGTAAATATTTACCATTCTAATATGACTTGATTCTTTTTCCCTATTAAGACAACAGACTCGAGCCGGGCTCTATTCTCCAATATAGGCCCTATAGCGATAAGCCACGCCTACCCATTTTCTGAAAGCAGATAAACCGGCAGGAACTGGTTTTTACCAAGAATCGATTTTGTCGTAAGGTCCAAGTTTGGTCATCATTAGAATAGAAATAAAAAAAAATGACAAGCCGGGCTCTATTGTCTCATAATGCCCTCGCGTCCTCAGCGCTGGCGCGGCTCGGTAATAAATGTGATTGGCTGAGGACGCTCGGGCATTATGAGACAATAGAGCCCGGCTTGTCATTTTTTATTTCTTAAATATTTACTCTTTTTTATATGGAAAATGAACGTCATCCCCTTGAATCCGCCACTGCATGTGGAAAGCAGCACTTGTATGTCAATAAGTGGTTTTAGCTCACCTGAGCGAAGCACACGTGAGCTATTGTCATAGTGTGGCGTCGTCCGTCCGTCCGTCGTAAACTTTTCACATTTTCGACTTCTCAAGACCCACTGAAGGGATTTTGATGAAACTTGGTAGGAATGAAGTACTCATGGCTCCCTACAGGTGGTGTTGTTCTTCGTCCGGTTCCGTCAACACAAGCAAAAGCAGGTCAGGGGGTACCCTCCTTTGACACACCAAAGCACATATCGACAAACCGAAAGCATCAGGATGATCTAGAGAGAACTGTTTCTTTGAAAAACCCCCAAAACATGTGGTTTTATGCCCTCAATAACTGTATGTTTGCCACATTTAAGGCAATCAGTGGTTTCATATTGATTTTGGTTGAAATTTTTATTTTCATGATTTTTTCATGATTTTTATTTTCTTATTTTAAGAAAGAGAGGGAGGGGGGTATTTTCATACAAACTGGACATCTTATCCAGAACCACGGAAGGGATTTTAATGAAGCTTGGTAGAAATGAAGTACTCATAGTCCCCTACAAGCTTTGTTTTGTTTTTTTTTTTCGTCCGGTTCCGTCATTAGGTGGCGCTACCACGGGCAAAATTAGGTCACGGGGGTACCCTCCTTTGACAAACTTCTATTTCAAAACAGAAGTACATATCGACAAATCGAAAGCATCTGGATGATCTAGAAGGATGTCTTAACAAGTGTTGTTGTTTTGGTTTCAGTCCGAAGTTAAATTTTTGACGTGTTTATGACATCTTTTCGGACTTTGTCAGAAATGCTCATTTTTTATGGAGGGGGATTAGGGTCAAAAGCTTACATGCTTCATGATATGTTGCTTCATTCAATGTTTGATTATTCCATGTTCATTTGTCTTGCTTTCATTTCAAATTGACTTTATCTTTCTTCTTTGTGTGATTTTGCTTCCCTGCATTTTACATTTGTCCTTCGTCAATGCATAACTGTCATTATACCATGCGTTATGACATCCTTCTTTCTGCCATTATCCTTTCGTCTTAATGCTATTATTATTTCGTCAATGCTAACTTCAATTTTGATGGCGCTTCGCGCAACTGCATGTGCCCGTTCCTTGAAATGAACTTTGAAACATCCCATGTCATTAGAAATTTCTTTTATATTCTTCTACTACAGTATCGTTCGAAAAGTAATTATATTATCGCACGAGAGGACAGAAGTAGATTGGCTGTATAAATATTTGAAAAATATTATGAAGTAATTAGTAAATATTTGATTTTGTATGCATCAGATTTTTGTAAGTTTTAAATCTGACTGTAAAATATACATGTATGTGAAGAATCTCTGTGGTGTAGTGGTTATCACATTTGCATCTGCATTTTATTTCACACCTTTCCGAGTGGGTTCGAATCCCGGACGAGGATACTTTTTTTTCCTTTTGTCAATTTTAAGTACATGTATAATGTAACTTGTCCATGTTGTCCATCGGCCCAGTAGAGGATGTCGAAAAAATTTGGGGTACTTATAAAAATTAAATGTTTCAATGCATTTTTTTCAGTTTTTCTTTGCGGGGGGGGGGGGTCATTGTTTTGGAAAAAAATATCAAATAATGGCTTTTTGTTGAATCAGTAAATGAAAGTCAAGTTCAAAACTAACAAGGCATCGTGCTTCGTCGATAAATCACCTCGTCGACGCGAAATATAGGCAATGATGGCTTTTTGTTGAAAATTGTCGAGTCTGCTTCGAATCAGGAAATGAAAGTCAATTTGACAAACACAAAAGCCGAAACTATGTTCGATTCCCCCCCTCTCTCCCCCAATAAAAAATTGGTCGATGAAATATCTTCCGACAAAATATTGGGTCAACATGAAGATGAGTTAGATGACCATGCAAATTTTCTCGAGACAAGTGTACGTAATATCTTACGAGTACCCGAGGCTCACGTGGTTTTGGGGCTTTGTATATAGTGTAGCGAAGCCTTGAATGCGTACATGTAGTAATTTTTGGAAGCGTGTCTATCTTAGACAAATCTTTTGTAGCGTGTCTTTCTTAGACAAATCTTTGGTAGCGTGTCTTTCTTAGACAAATCTGCAATCTTGTCGTCCCAGACGACTAAGTCACTGGTAAAGTATTGATACCACTCGTCCCAGACGAGAATTCCAGCCATCCCAGACGACAAAGTATTAATCCAAGCTCGTCCCAGACGAGAATTATCCAAGTGTTGTTGAAGTGAGACAAAGTAATAAAGTTGACATTTTATTTACACTATGTACAAAATCCAGTTTAAGAAAAGAAATCACATCACAACGTGTCCCTTGGCATCACAAAACTTATGTATTCATATGCAGAATCGGGGGTCCTATCTTTACTCTCAGGCAGGGATCGACCCGATGTAAACAAAGGTCGTGGCCTCTGATTAGTCAGTTGGAATGATCGGCCAATACATACATAATTAATTAGGGATCGACATTTCTATGAATACTAATTAGGTTATGAAACAACGATGTAATTAAACTGATAAGTAAAGCTATTAAAAATACAAATTCGGCAATTATTACGATTAAATATGAAAGTTAAGATATTAAAGATAATTACTGCAAACAAAGGTAAACAAATAATTATGTACAAACAACGTACAAAAGAGATCGGCCGCCATATCTCGCATGTAAACAAACATGTAAACAATGCATTTTAATACTTTTCTACAATAGCATTCATACGCATGTGTATATACATCTTTAAAGAAAGAAAGAAATTTAAAACTATAAGTATATCTGCATGAGTCTTTAGTTTGAGGATTTTATCTGTAAGGAATCCTAGGACCTGGTTTTCAACTAGCCGTACAGTTAGCTAATAACATGCCGTACACAAACAATTTCCTTGTTGAGCTCGTATATAAAATATAGATGCAATTTCTACATTACCCTTGATTAATATTTAATAGTTATAAACTTCTACATAGACTGTGCACAGAATCATGATCTGTAATAGTACTTTCTTTCGTTAAAAAGAATATAAACTTCATACATGTGCAATTTTATGTGTACTAGGTACCCCATTTTGTGTTATTTTACTATTATCGTCCGATCAAATCCTTTGTTTTGAGGGTTTCGATGTTGAGTTTACCATCACAGAATTATTTGCTTGAAGTTCACTCCATATAAGATCAAATTTTCTTCACAAATCATTGTCAAATGCTAAAGGTAATACCTATGTCATACTTGTTTACCGCCTCGGTAGTACCAATACGCCGACAGATAGTACCAATATCCGGTGTACGGCTATACACAGTGGTAGTGGTTCCGGTAGTAGCAGGTACCAATAGTTCAGTACAAGTTCTAAGACTGAGCTATTGGCATGTCCCTTTAGCTCACTCGGCAACGAGTCTGACTATCACCCGGACGGCCGGGGTTCGATTCCCCGAGTCACTCGGCAACGAGTCTGACTATCACCCGGACGGCCGGGGTTTGATTCCCCGAGTCCGTCTCCTGCGAACTACTTCATTGGCGACGAGGTGAACAATTGGTGTGTGTGGGCCAGCTCGATCTGCAGGAGAGGTCGCAGAACCCTGCCAGGGGTTGGAGAGTGGCCATACAGCGGGGTACATCCACGACCCTCAACGGAAAAGGGGGAAGGATGTAGTGGTTCCGGTAGTAGCAGGTACCAATAGTTCAGTACAAGTTCTAAGACTGAGCTATTGAGATGTCCCTTTAGCTCACTCGGCAACGAGTCTGACTATCACCCGGACGGCCGGGGTTCGATTCCCCGAGTCCTTCTCCTGCGACCTACTTCAGTACCTTTAAGGTGGCTCCCTACTCGAACCGTTATAGGTTTTTCCTTATATGCAGCAGTCTGCGTATACCGTTTTACAATGGCTGGTGAGGGACGAGCGAGCGCAATGAAAAACACAGACAGAAGATCTTAAATGTCAAAAGAAGCAAAAGATGGTGCAATCTATCAATGTCCACACCAATCATATAGTATAATTTCTTAGTTGAAAATGTAATGAAATTATAAGGGGGTACCCTTATGTTTGTAGCCATATCTTGATCATTTATAAAATTGTATACCTGTATGCGATTTTTTCACCATCTATACATATTATCGTATAAAATGATACAATCTGAAGAAATTCCATCTGTTGTTTTTTGCACAAAAATGTGATATACTATATATTATTTGTCGAAAATATGATATCATTATAAGGGGGTACCCCTATGTTTGGAGCCATACCTTGATCATTTCAAAAATTGTGTACCTGTATGTGATTTTTTCTTCATCGACATACATAATTTTATGAAATATTACAAAATGAAAAAAATTCATCTGTTATTTTTTTCAAAAAGTTGGATTTAGTACATATTCTTGGTCCAAAATGTTATGAAATTATAAGGGAGTACCCTAATGTTTGGAGATATATCATACTTAGATTTATGTTACAATATCATTTTATGTGTTGTATTTCTTCTACATGACTTGTTATCATAAGATAAAACAAAGCAAATAAATATATTCATATCATCACTGAATTTGGAGGGTTCAAAAGCGTACGAAGGATATTTGTTATTTCTCAATTTTTAAGTTCTAGGGTACCTTTCTTTAATGTACTGTATCTTAAATGAAAACAAAATTACCTATCTATGTCTGTGTTCATTATGTCATTTTGACTAAAATGTATAGAAAATAACCTTAAAATACAAAATTCATCTGTTAAATTCACGAGTAGGGACCCACCTTAAAGATGTGCTTGTTTGTGTAATGTTAACATGTCTGAGGTGTGGTTTTTAAACAAAAAAAAAAAAAAAAAAAGGAAAACCTACTACATACCTGACAGGAGTCTTTCCCACCTTGTTCGTATCCAGCACAGATCATGGTATTAGGGTCAAAATATGTACCGTAATAGGCGTCACTACCACATGTGACGTCATGAACTAATGGTACAGTGACTTGTTGCAAAATAGAACTATCCTTTTCTGGATCTAAAAAAAGAATTTTTCTATCATTCCTTTAAAACATTTTTTAAAAAGATATTTCATTAAAAGAATGGGAGAATATTAAAATGTTAAGAATGAATCCCTCTTCTCTTCATGCATTCTAAAAAGAAGCAAGCCCACGCAAATCTCTCATCTTGTAAATAAACAAAACGTAAGAACATGTAAGGACGACTGGTCAACACGAAATTAGAGCGATTCGACAATACGGCATTACGACAACAATGTCATACGATAACATGATAATACGACTTGCTCATAAAACAAAAGAAAGTGGAACCGATCTGTGCATATATGGGCAAACTGCCCACATATGACCATTGCCGGTCCTTTGGTGACCTGGGCTGGACACATTTTGCATTACACGCTATGTTCCCATCTTATCTACCAACGTTGGTCCATAGTAATTGCAACATAGGGCACATATGGGACATTTGAACCATGTTGATTGGGTAATGACAATATGATGTCATAATAAGATTACAATACGATAATAAGAGAAAGGAGGAGTTTTCAACATGCTTGATTGCATCAACCACCGAAACACCAATGTATAAGAAAACAGGATAAACGAGTACAAATAGAGACACGACGGCAGTCTGCCATGTCGTGGTTATCCGGATTATATGCGCAAAATCCTCCCCACTGTCCGGCTACCAATTGGTCTCAAAGAACACACAGACAATTGTTGTGTATAATAGCCACTGCACTGATAGATGACCTCATAAACAACACAGCAAAACGAAGGGGACCCAGTTAAACATCGATAATTTGGTAAATTACATAAGCAGTAAATTCGATAGACAAAGACTAAGACATATTTCCATGAAGACTACAGTGAATGACAATAACAAAACACGTCCAAGTCTTATATAGTGTTCATGAAATATGTGACAAATTGAAGAAATGAAGTAAAATATACCAAGCGTGTTTCCCCATCCCGTGGTTACACAATTCGTGCCATTCTCAAACATCTCCTTGGACTTCCCTCTTTGCTGTTTAGGGATACAGACAGGCGTAATCTCGTTCACTGAGGTATTTACTGGCTCGGACAGCTCCAGAAGAGCTATGTCATTACTCAGAAAAAAATCGCCGTATCCTGGGTGTACAATTACGCTTTTCACATTCACAATTTGTTCAGTACCTTCATCTTCATACAGACTGTGATCACCAAGCAGGACTAAATAATCTGACGCATTTCCCCTGATTAACAAAAGAAGAAATACATAAATCTGATTTCTTTTTGTCAGAGAAAAGATTTACTAAGTTTACGTCAAATCCTGACACCCAGTCTAGTACTCTTTCAAATAAACAATGCAAGTGTTGCATCCCCTCGCAACTTGCTCTTTGCTATCTAGTTTTTAAAATAAATCTAATATTACCTTGGCCTTTGACCCTTAGCCTGGACATTAAACATCGTTCGTTCTTTGTGTAGGAGGAACAAGGGTAGATATTTTGGTAATGCTATAATTGGTTGGTTTTCTTTGCTAATTTTGCGCCACAACTGACAAAGCCAATCCTTGAAAACTATAACTTAGAGTGTAATAGAAGTCATTTTATTTGGGGGGGGGGGGCTGAAATATCTTGTTTGGAAATCGATTTTGTTTTTAGCTTTTTATTTTAATAGCACTTTAATGTATATTTGCAGTTAAGTGTATCTTTGTTTACACTGTACAGTTTATTAGAAAATCGTTTTACGTACCAAGTGACACAGTGTGCCGCTGTTACAACATATTTTTCGGACATTAAACTCCCACCGCAAATTTGGTACAGACCGCCATTAAAACTGAACAACAAAGCTACCTGAATAAATGAAAAAAAAAGGAATATACTTGATGTACCATGACAAGGAATGATAAATAAGATTTGTGAAGGTATAAACATTGTATAGACAAACTACAAAAGGAAACTGTCTCAATTTGCATAATAACCCTTACAGAAAAAAGCGTCGCACTATTACGACACTAATGCCGCTATAGCAGCGGCACTTGAATCAGTGCACAAGAAGGTTAGCGACAGAATAGTGCAGGCTAGCGCTACAAGATATGAGACTCTGGCACTAAACTCCAATGACACCAGAATAGTGCTGGAAACTAGTGCCAGACACTACCATTTGTAGCACTAGTGCCAGAGTAAAGCATACTTCTGCTGAAATATCTTAATATCTTCTAAAGACGCTTGTTTCATATTGAGGCAGAGTAGTGACAGAAAAATAGCATATCACTCTGTTTGTGGAAAAGTAGAAGTATAAAAAGGTTTAAGAAAGGAGGGAAGGAAGTGTTCGAAACTTAAGATTTCTATGTTTATTATGGATTACACAACAATATCGAAAGATTATGTGTACTGTAATGGATTAGAAAAGATATTGAAGGATGATGAAACTTGTCAGTCAAAGGTATACACATATAAGTTTATTGCTATGAATGAAGAAAAAACCAATGAATTTCAAAGAGGAAATTCAGTCTAATGAATAAGGTCTTTTTATTGTTCAAGCTCACCTTCACAATTTTTAGAAATGTCTTTCCTTTTGAAACTGTTGTCATATATCCCCAATGACTTGTTTTTTAACTTAATAAATTTCAAAGACACCAGTGATACCTGTCCTTAAGAAAGAAAACAGGTCTATATTGGTTGAGTGGATGGATATTTAATTAATACTTCTTTTTGAGCATTCAAATCACTCGTTAAAACGAAATTAGATCCCTGCATTCATTTTATTAGTTGACAGTTATCATGACACTATTGGTGTAGTTAAGATTCTACCCCACCATCTCACTTTATGATTGTCTCTTCACATTTGTGTAACGTGGATCCCTCTGCGGTCTTGTTTGTTTGGTGATCTTAGTCTGAGGAGGTTTTAACACAACAATTTTGTGTTCTTCGAAATCTATGGGTAACAGGGTACATGAGAGGGTTATGCTCAAGTAATCCGAATACTTACACCATTTGCTACTAACTTGGCTCATGGCCGTCCTTAATAAGCAACGATTGGAATTTGGTCTCGTTGGTTTATAAATTGTCGAGTGGGGTGTTTGTCGTATTTGGTGTTCGTTGACACTATTGTGACTCGTTTAATGCATGTCTTCTTTTTGTTTTCGCATATGGCTCTTCGGTGTCTTGCTGTGGGTACTGCAGCCAATTCTTGTTGGAGATCCCCTCCTTTGTTTAGTTTATTTTTCCTTCTGGATTATTAGCATTGTTAATGTTAGATGTTGCTTATAAGTTTTGATGGATCTCTCAATTCCTATTTTAGGTCACTCCCTTTATGCTCCATTTTTCAAAATTATTTTGTTTTATTTTAGAGTTATCTCTCTTGATATACTGTAGTATTACAATGGAATTGGAAATCTCTAGAGCACAGAGACCCGAAAATTTTGTGAACCTGGTAGTGTCCTTAATGTTAATATTCATTGGACTTACCATCCATGGCCAGCTATGTGGTATAGCTTCTGTTCCCCCAACTATGAAAGATGAAGCAGGTTGTACGGCTGGTACACCACACTTGTCTCTGCCGGGTGGTATGTGCCATGGAGGTCGGTTACCCGGTGGTCCATGACCTGGTGATTTGTTTCCTGGTATTCCATGTGGTTTCGCTTAAATTATTATATCAAATTACAAGCGTTTCCGAAGAATGATAAATGGCAAGATCCCTGATCAAGATTGAGTTGGAACTTTAATATGTGACAAAGTCGTATAGATGAATGTTTTAATCTATGATAAACGAAAGATCAAATACTGAATATTGAGACGAAGTGTTAATATTACTGGAATGTCTTAATAGAAATGTTGTTATCACCATGGATATGACTTAATCGAAGAATACAATGCTTAAATTAAAAAAAGTGATTTTTTCCAAGTAAGTCCTAACTCGAACCGTTAAATGTTTTATCATATACTCTTATTTATATACAGTAACTGTGTATAAGCATTCCCTCTGACCAAGCAACAGACGCGACTTCCTTTTTTTTGTTTATGTTAGAGAAGAAAATGGCAGTCGGCAGGAAATAGAGTGTTGACATGACTGAGGAGCATAGTACTAGCAGCGCTTTTTATAAGATGAATTTAAAAAAAATCTTATTTTAAACATTCTTATTCAAATTTTTATATGTATACATGTATATAATAAAACATTTACATTTGTATAGTATAATTCATTAGGTCGATATAATAATTAATTGCCTCGATCCATATTTCTTTTATCATTCAATAAACGATGATATCGATCTCATTACTGTGCGATAACGTTTATTATTATATATTTTAATCATTGGTTGAGCACTGCCCCATCATATGTGGAGGGCGATTTCATTTAATAATTCTAACGCAAAAACTCTTACTTTCGGTAACCTTGAAATATCGAAAATTCGAACAAATTTATATCATTGTCTTTTCATAAACAGCATCAATGATGCTGAAGCTGGGCTTGAAGTTCCTGAATTTTAATCCAATCTAAGGATATCGACGAATATTGATTCTGAAATGATCTTCATTAGACTTATTGAACTGCTCTTACGTTCTGTATAATTCAGGAACATCTTATATGCTTATGATCTAACAGTGAGGAGGTTGTTTATCATCAAATTAGACCTAAATTTCTAACACTAAGGGGTATCTTCATCATTGCATAGCTCTGTCCTTAGCTGGGTTTCGGCATAATTTTTTCGGTCATGTTAAGAATTGGGCTCCTTGCGCCTACCCTCTAACGAATTTTGGTCATTTTTTTTTCTCTTAAATACGCTTCTGAATAAACCCTACACAAAATTTGGAGCCGCTCATTTTGGCAAGAGGAAGTTAAAGCTCTGTATTGTAGATGGCGCTAGGTAAGTTCACTTTGGCTTTATTCATACTGTTTGACATGAAGTACTACTGACGAAGATTAAAATATCCGAAACACGTGTCTAGTACAACAAAATTGGTACTTTAGAACATATATTTCAATATTGACAATTACACCACAATTGTACGTTCTTCGAAACCTCTGGTTAATCGGAGAGGTGAGAGGATTGTGCGCATGAGATCCATGATAACTACACCATTTGCTACTTGTTTGACCGTCCAAAGTCGGCACCGGTTGCTCATTGGTCTCGTTGATTTATGTGTAGTCTTTTGTGTTTGATGTTTATATGTCGTATGTCTCTTTTTCGTCTCAAAGTATGCTCGTCTTTGTGTTTTCGCATCGGGTGTTTTGGTGTTTTGCTGTTGTTGTTGCAACAGGGTGTTGTTTGAGATCTCCTCCCTTCTTTCATATTTATTCTTACAACATATATAAATTTCTAAGTCGACACCTTCTTCATGCATCGCGTCGAACGGCTACTCAAACTAGATCTGTGAAATAAGCTGAAAATTACTTTGACATAAGATGTAAATAAAAGACGATCAATGCTTTTATGAAGGGGTTTATAGTAATGTGTAAAATATTCTAATTTTGAAATAATTTTATGACGACAAGCAAGGCGATCTGACACTTTAATCTTTATCATATTCTTCTAGTAATCATGTGTATTATAAATTCAATAAAATTTATTGAAAACAGTATAATTCCTTAGGCATGGTCCTTACAGACAACAGAACAGCCGTACATACAGAAGCGGCCGTTGTAAATTCAGTAAAGATAACAACTCTCGAAGAACGCACAATTGTGGTGTAAAATAACCTCCTCACTGTAAGATGAACTTACAAACATACAGCATGCCGCAAGGGCCCAAGAAACACACAGATGGATTTGTAAATGGATATAGAAATCAAAAGGCATACGAAATACAGTCCGCGCTCTACCGGCTGTAGCGAGCTCATACATATGATCAACCGAGGATTCCGACTAAAATTCAGAGAGGACAGGTGGTCGGGGCCCTGTCTTCTCTAAAGAATCAAATGATAGAGCAGTATTAGTACCAGACAATTTTCCATACTTGTCAAAATTTGTAGCCGAACACTTTTTAACCTTGATATTTTTATGAATAGTAAAAGTTGGTGAATCGTAAACTACAAAATATGCTAATCATTTTCATTTTCATTTTACATAGTTTTTGCGAGGTCGCGTTACTATACAGCCTGACGAATTCGACGAAATATGTATATGTTTGTACAGAACACGCATAACCGATAAAACATGCTTTTAAAATAACGTTAAAAATCACACAAAGATACATGTTCCGTATCACAATAATCACAATATCATGAAACGTTGTTTGAATACGGCGGATACGCAAACAAAACGCGCTTCTGAAAGACGCAGTAGTATTCCTTTGACGCCGTAGTGATTTTTCGAGTCATGGTGTAATATTGATTTCTTCTTCGATTTCTTAAATTTCTGAATGTAAAGAAACAACACTTCTTTAATTTTTTCGAATAAAAATCCTCTAGAACGCAAGAATATAAAGGAAAAAGTACAATGAAAAAAGACAAACTAAACGGGATTTTTTTTGCGATCGGAAGTGCTGATTTTCTGTCGCATCGATGACCTTAATTTCGGATTTACAAGGAACTAATGAAACAATTACTTTTTGAGGAGCACAAGTAGTATGGCAAGTAAAATAAGACTTAATTAATTTGAATGCAAACATAATAGAGATAGGGAGCAACCATATGATTTTTAAGGGGGGGGGGGGAGGAAGACTTTGCAAAAAAATGAAAAAATTTCCTGATCGAGACTTTAGGGAAAAAGTCCGGTCCGTATGGCCGGCAAAAGAATTTTCCGGATCATTATACCCCCCTTTCCGACCTTTGCACATGCCAGGTAAACACTTTTTTTGTGTGTCATACATGTAAATATAGTACAATTATAAATGAAACAAACTTTATTCGAAGGAACGAAATCATATTCGAAAGTCATTAGCACCATATAGCAGGTCTGCGTTAAGTACCATTTAAGTGAAAATTAATATTATAGGTTTCATATACCATTCAAGATGTTAAAAAAAAGTGATCTGCTACCAAAAATAACATAGGCATTTCAGTCATGTCGTATTGAAAATATACAATGACATTCTTCAGTAATATGATATTTTATCATAGAAGAGTATAACTATCAAGTAGATGCTGGCATGTGGGATGAGAAATGCCCACCCGAGGGGTCTGGTTTCTGGTCAGGGAACGAGGCTTGCCGAGTTCCATGACCAGAAACCAGACCCCGAGGGTGGGCTTTCCTCATCCCACATGACAAACATATGGTTGACCGTTTTCTCCCATTTCTAGGGGCCTTTTTTGAAATTCCATGAAATCATGAAATCGTCAATATTATCGAATTCGAAAAGCATAGGAATATTCGTTTTCAGCGCCCTCAAAAATAGTTTTTTCTAAAAGAATAAACCGTAGTCCTTAGCCTTAATTGGTTTGATAGGAATTAGAATGTAAAAAAAGGGTTTTAAAATGCCTTTTTTGTTGAGAGGTCGCCGCTGTAGGTGCAAAAATCATGACGTCACAATGGATAACAACGACGTCACAATCTGTATAAGGCCTATACAGCCGACGTCAAAAGTCACGCGAAGTACATGTGGGATACAGTGACCCTACATGACGCGTCGCAATGGGCAAACTCTATCCCACATGGGGGCAAAGGGGAGAAAAATATTTTATCTGTATCAAATTAATGAAGTTATTGATTAAACCCGTAAACTGGAACTAATGGTGTGTTGAACTATTATACAAAAATATCAAAGACCGAAAATAAAAGAATGGAAATGATACTTTCTTAAAGATGAAGATAAATAAGCTTGGTGCAGGTTTCACAATAAAAATTATTCAGATACTGAAAAATAAGACTTATAGATAAAGAGAAACCTTTGTTTGGAACAATTTTGGCATAATTGTTGGTCAGATACTAATAGACCCTTAAATACGGCACGATCTTTTCCCGTAAATCGTATATCGAAAAAAAAGAAAGAAAAAGTTTGATGCAAGTTTCGGATAGCACTTTGAAAGTTCAGATTGAAAATGAGGAATCTTGTCAGCGAACACTGTACAGTGTAAATTCTAAAATATTTTCAACAAGTAATAAATACCAGTAGCCGCTATAAGAAGGCACACCGCAACCACAATACACTGTCTTAACATCTTCTTGTCTTCAAGAAAGTTTAATCAATGCTTGCTTTCAGGACATTTACCTTATAAAATGTCCCCGACGTCCTTCATTGCACCTATCAGTACGTATATCTTATCTTTGGCATACTTATGGTGACCAGCCGAATGCCTTATTTGTGCAAAACAAAGATACAACACATTTACTACATTCATAATAATACGGAAGGATTCCATCTCTATACCTTACGAAGAAAACATCAAAACAATTCATCATGCGCCAGACACGTGTTTCGGTTATTAAATACTCATCAGTGATGCTTCCATCCAAAGCGATTTACATAAGTCGCCAAAGTTCATTTCAGTGGCGCCCTCTAGTTTTATATTTTGAATTAAAACACATTCAATTTGATTAAAATATGTTCGAAATGAAAATTTGTATGATTTATTCTAAGAAAACACGAAATGCCCAACTCTACTGCCAGAGTCTAAAGCAACATTTTGAAAAACAAGTTAAAATATTAAACGTCTTCAAATTCAATAGCATCATTTAAGAACAGATGAATTTTCAGCATGGACAAGACATGCACAATTCGGGTACATAACCCTCGTCAACCGAGGTTGATCGAACTTTGCTACATGTGCCCTCGGGGACTCCTGGTCCACCAAGTTATGTTTGTAAAACATCAATGTCCCCCTACTCCTTTTTTGATTATGAAGGCAACAGTTTTTATATTTGGATCAATTAATCTATCATAATCCTGACCTAGATTTTCACATGATATATATAGGATCTCAAATGAATTTTCATTTCATACGATGTATTATAATTATGAAACGAGTTGTGGGTTTTATATCCCCGAGCCTTGGCGAGGGGATATAAAACGCACAACGAGTTTCATAATACATCGTATGAAATGAAAATTCATTTGAGATTCTTTTTATCACATGATATTGCCTAAAATGTGTATTTCTAACGTGAAATCAACGTTTCCGAGAACTATAGAGGCGAATCACGCCGTGATATAGAAGTCGTCTGCTACGCCATGAGAAGTAGTGTCCCAATCGTATAGATAATCTGTGCGTAAGAGGAAAGTATTTCAATTTTGTTTTAGTATTTTAATGCAAGAATTAATTCAACAACAACAATTTTAATCATTGATATTGACTCCGGGTCTGAATTTAACAGTTGACCGATATTTGAAAGGTCACATTTGTCAAGGTTTATGTGATTAGGTTCCAAACTTGACCAATCGCATTCAAGCAGAGCGATGTGTAACGTGTTATCATATCATATATTTATGAAATGGCTTTATGAAACTGCATAACGGGTGTATCATGTGATAAATCTGTATACCAAATGACATTTTGATATAATATGCATCCATTGCAGAAATAATGGGTTTAAGAAACCTTTAATTTTTGGGACTTAGACGAAGGGGCATAGTCTTGTTTTTTTTTCAATTGGACCTGTGTATAAATTTGATCTGGATTTTCACGTGACGGATCTTTAAACTAAATATCAATTCAATAGGTGAATCCATTGCAGAGATAATGAATGGAAACCCATAAATTCTTATATTTCTTAAAAATATCAATTCAACAATCCATTGCATAGAGAATGAATGGATACCCATAAATTCTTTGTATAGTTCTTAGCTTCTGACTTCAACTTCACTTACAGATACATAGACGATGTGTGTCTATCAATAATCCAAAATTCGCGGATTACCTGAGCAGTATCTATCCTTCAGAGCTTGAAGTCAAAGACACTACAGAGACAAATAATTCAGCATCCTATTTGGACATAATGTTGTCCTACGACACTGATGGTCACATGAACACCTCACTCTATGACAAACCTGACGACTTCAATTTCAGCATAAATAATTTTCCTTTTCTGAGTAGCAACATCCCTTCATCGCCTGCTTATGGCGTGTTCATATCTCAGTTGATACGCTATGCCAGAGCAAGTACCAAATATACGGATTTTGTTCTGAGAGCTAGGCGTCTTTCAGATAAGCTTTTCAGTCAGGGATATGTTTGTGACCGACTAACATTGTCAGTGAGGAAGTTCTACGGTCGATATGGGGAACTCGTCATACACTCTGATGTCCCGCTCTCTAGAATGGTGGATGACAAATATGGATAATGACCATATCCCTGTACACAGCACAAAATCGATAATTCAGAAAATCAGAAACCGAAGGCATACAAAATCAGGATAAAACAGGAACCAAAGCAAATAAACAAAAACCTCCACCACATGAAAAGAAATGAACTCCCGATATGGGAGTGAGACCAGCTGCCCAGGAGGAGTAAGCATTTCCTGCTTGCATGCAACACCCGCCGCTTCAATTCGGTAGAGCTGTCGCATCCAGTTACTTCAATTTCGGAATACATAGAGTACAATCTTTGGTTGGATGGTTCAAATGGTCTATGTCAAATTTAGCAAACCAATTAATGGAGGTATAATATGCTTTAAGCGACCAATCAAAATCCTTGATACAAGTCCAATTAAATTTTCACTCGTATAAAGGATTTTCATTGGTCGGTGGAGGCATATTATACCTTCATAAATTGGTTTGCTTAATTGGACACGCCCACTTGCCGGAACTACTTCCAAAACTAAAAATACAATCGGATATTTTCCGTCGCTCTTGTTGTTAAAGTGTGCACCGCCTCAAACCATTGATATATCAATAATTGCAAAATTGTTAAAGTGAATCCTTCATAAAAATTCACATGATCATAAGAAAATGAAATGAACCAACTCGAAACCTTCCCTCACAACAGACAAATGTTTTGTATAGTAAATCTTCATCAGTGGCATTTCATTCTTAAGTGATTCTCAGGCACAACCAATTATTTAAGTACCGCCCTCTAACTGTTTTCGATAAATTTGATCAATCTTCTTTGATGTTTATTATCATCACAAAGAGTGTGCGGTTCCAAATTTCTTTTAGGATCGATTCAGATGCTTATCTATTAATATTTACAATGCGCCCCCTTTGTATCTGTCTGTATAAGTAAAGAAAGCACTATTTGTTCTTATAATTGTAGCCATATATTGGTCAATTTTCGAGATAGGCATGTGCAAACGAGGAAACATTGCTCTCTTAGCGAAGGAGTCCATTGAAAATTAACAATTTTTGTTTATTCATGGATACATTTTTTGTTCATTTCAAATCACGATCGTTATTTGATGATTTGAGCTAGAGTGTATTCGTTTTCTTTTGAAATAACATTTGGCTCAACATCAATTTAAAAAAGCTTCAGAACTGATGTTTGAAGATGAATTGATATCTGTACATTGATTTAAAGTTATTAAATACTTAGAATCGATAAGTTTTAAATTTTGTCTAGTCTTATCTTTATTATCTTTCATGTATAAATTTTTTCCAAATTTTATTTACCTATTGCCAGTGCCTTGGGACAATTCATACAATTCATTAAACCCTGACTTCTTTTTCATCGTATTCTGTCATTGATATCTATGCAAAAGTTGCGATAAGATACGATGAGAAATGCATCGTCATTCTTAAACGATACCCATGGTACAGAGCAGCTTGTTATTTAAGGATAATTGAAATGATTTGTAAACAGACTACTGAACAATTTGAAAGAATATGACAAATTTTTAAGCAGATGAGATGTACACAAAACTTGATGGATATAGGAATAAGAGTGCACTGGGATTCTCATAAATGTCTTCTAAAATGTAACTTGTTCGGAAGAAAATAAGAGAACTAGTTCATAACTTTTCGAATAATTCTCACACATCACTATAGAGACTTAGGGTTCTTCGAAACTTCTGGATAATCGGGAAAATGGGAGGGTTGTGCGCACGTAATCCGGATGACATCACCGTCGGCTACTCGCATAGCAGATAGCCGTCTTAAGTCGGCACCGATTTCCCATTTGTCTCGTTGGTGTTTGTGTATAGTAATTTGTGATTTGGTGTTCCTTGTCCCTTTTCTTTTTTTGCACGTGTCTGCTCTTTGTTTTTGCATGGGATGGTTTTGGGTTTTGGTGTGGGCGCTGCAACCGAGTGTTGTTGGAGATCCCCTCCTTTGTGAGAAAATGTAAACATGAAAGGAGTGGATCTCTTACCAGGCTCGATTGCAGTACCCACAGCAAAGCACATAAACACCTAATGTTAAAACACAGAGTAGACAAGCACAGCAAGAGACGCAAAAGAGACATACGAGATAGAAACATGAAACACATGTAATTCATTTCCAAGGCGGAGAAATTTGCCTTTTATGCCCAGCAAAATTCAATTGAATTTCGATTTCGACTTACTTTGACCTTTTTAAAAATTTTTAGAATATGTTGTTTAAATCGGACATTGATCATGCGTTTCAATAGAGTTTATTCTTATCAGTTATACCAAATTATCGAATTAATAGTATCAAAAGTCCACTATTTGTCTCACCGAATAACCCAGTTCCTATGACATTTGCATAAATTCTTTGCACTTTGAACGATATTATGTATTTATACAAGGAAACATTAGATAGTGTCTAATGAGATAAACAATTTCAACATTCTAGTGTCATTTTCTATACTTTTAAAGCGTAAACATTCATAAGTTGAAATGTGCGAGATACGATATTATCCGACAAAAAAGAACCCCCCAAAAACAAACAAAACAAAAAACTCTCATTGCTCTTGAAAAGGACTTTTCTTTTGTAATGTTGACTCATTGATTTACATGTAAATAAAAACTATTTAAATGAAAAGAGAGACATTTGAACATTCGATAAGAGTTTAGTTTTATCCTAACTTCCTTCCGATCGACAATATTTTTTTTTGTCATTTTAAAACGTTGTAAAACTGTTTTGGACCTTGTTTAATTCGTCTTTTGACGTTCAGATTTGAAGTCAACATTTGCGCATAAATATCTCAATTATGATATGTAATATAATCAAAAAGCATTAAAACGTGTCGAATTAATGAGTTAAAGGAGATCCTGACGTTTATCTCAACAACACTCACAATAGAGCACCAAATTGTGTATCGACGGACCCCAGCAAGCTAGAGGTGAAACCAGGTGCCCGGGAGGAGTAAGCATCCCCTGTTGGCTAGCCGCAACCGCCATCAATGTTCATGCACGAAAATAATCACAATATATACAATACATGCACGGTCTGAGGTTATATCTATATAGAAAGTGCTATGGCGACAATGTCAGGGAAAATATTCAAAACACTTACTGTCAAATCCCTCGCAGGGAACTTTGTTACGAGCTCCACACGGCAAAGGGCATAAGTGTGACACAAATGAGTTAAAGAAGATCCGGACGAAAATCTCAACAACACTCACAATAGAGCACCAAATTGAGCATCGACGGACCAATTTTTTAACAATATAAAATATTGTGTGAAACATTTTAATAGCTTTATCAAAATGTTATTGAAGAATTAAAAAAGAACTTTATTACTTAAAGATTAGTATATAACATTTTTAGAATATTTCTTAAACATTCTTCGAAATGATAGATTCATATTTCGAGATTGTATCTTCAAGCCCCACTGTTGCAGAAGTGATCCTAAATGTTCCCTAAGACATAAACATTTTAAGTCAAATGTTAAAAAAACAATTGTTTCAGGAAACACCTTAAATGTTATTGAAACCTTACAAATAATGTTTTTAAATATTTTCAAACACGTTTCAGAAATGTTTCAGGCTCAGAAACATTTGCAAAGAATGTCATTGGAACATTGCATTATAACGTTAATTAAAAATGCTATTAAAACTTCTCAAAATCATGTTTTCAAAAACATTTGTTGTGACACAAGTCCCGTCGTCACAGTCGTTTAGTGTGCAAGTCTTAGGAAACCGTTGGTACAAGGCTGTAGATTGGTCCAGTACATTTGTACCATGCCAAGTGTCCGTCTGGTGGCATTAGGATCATATCCACGGTATAAAAGGTGTTTGAGGATTCTGACGAATTTTCTATGCTTATGCTGTCTGCCTTAGATCCTGTTAATTGTGTCACCATAAAATGCAGGCTGTGAAATACCCACAGTAATATACTCTGTTGCTTGTATAGGTTCGAACTTTAAAAGAAGCTGACTGTAATTTTTGAGAGCGGATGCCTTGACCTAAAAGTTTCTTAGCTATATGTAAATTTATACTATGAAAATCGAAAACATTAGTACACGCTCTAGCGGATGATGTAAATGCCGTATAACGGTAGTCTTGGAACGTGACCGTTAAGCCAGGGGAAATTTAATATGTTGAATCCAAAATCATCTCAATTTTCATAAACACGTTTATGAATTTCTCCGTTTGTAATTTTGATATTAAGGTTAACAAATGGTGTTACTGTATTTTTAACATTTGTCTTCTTGAGTGTCAATTCTTGGTGATAAATCTAATACTTATATGTATCAAAACAGATTGTCAATAGTGAGAATGTTAAACGTCTTCTAATTGAATAGCATCATTTAAGAACAGATAAACAGGCAAAATAAATAAATAAATATCATCCAGTTACCTAGAAGTATCAGCAAAGCATTTGAAATCATCAAATTTTCTTTTCTTTTGAAGATGTTTGATTATCATAAATTCTTTTTCATATAAAAATGAATCTGCAGCTAGAGGCGCAGTTAGTTCCCACAGTAATCCCTACAACCTGTTTGTATAGATCCTCACACGAATGTTGCCTAAGCGAAAGGATAGGGCATTAAAAAGGTCGCTACATGTCCATGATTTAAATGATTTGCAATCTGTCGAGGAAAAGAAACTCTTTGATACAGATGTACAAATGTAAGTTTTCCTCTGTCGATCAAAGAAGGGAGGAGATCTCCAACAAGAACCCGTTGCAGCATCAACAGCAAAACACCAAGACACCCGATGCAAACACACAAAAGACGAGTACAGCACGAGACGGAAAAGAGACACACGACATGTAAATATCAAGCACAAAAGACTACACAAAAACCGACGAGACCAATGGGCAACCGGTGCCGACTTTGGACGGCCATTTGTCACGCAAGTGCGCATCACCATTTAATTAATTTAGACAATCGATCATTAATTTTGTCGTAAAGAAGTGTGGTGTACATGTACGAAAAAAATGGTTTTGGCTTTGAAATTAGTAGTCTTCAATGTGTCAGTCACGTCCCCTGAATTCTTAAAAATTTACATAGTTCCTATTCAGAACAGCTTCACAATATATTGCTACATGTTTCTTCATAGCTGTAAGTGCTGATGTCAGATTTTAGACAAAACTGTAGTAGAGCAGTTGCTAGAATTAGCAATGAATCGAAAGAAAGGAGACTTATGCAGTTTAGGTATGCAATACATGTCGGAAGATGCAATTTAGAAATAGAGATGTTGAATGAAGACCATTCACTGTCATCCTTGCTCAAAATATTAGACACGCGTTCATTGCTTTAATATAAGTATTTGTAGAAGAAAGTTCCGAAACTAAAGTTTATAGATAAGTTAAAGAAGATCCTGATGTTAATCTCAACAGCACTCACATTAAAGCACCATTTTGAGCATCGACGGACCCCTAGCAAGCTAGAGTAGGGACAAGGTGCACGGGAAGAATAAGCATCCCCTGTTGGCTAGTCGCATCCGCCGTCGATGTTCATGCACGAAAATAAAAAAAAAACAATATATAAAATACATGCATTGCACTGTCTGAGGTTATATCTATGTGCTATGGCAACCATGTCAGGTAAAATATTCAAAACACTTACTGTCAAACTTTTTCACGAGCTCCACACGACAAAGGGCATAAGTGTGACACAAATGAGTTAAAGAAGATCCTGACGATAATCTCAACAGCACTCACAATAGAGCACCATAGATAGAAACGTTTTCAAATGATTCTGATGATGTTGTCAGCTTTATCTGCAGGTGCGAAAACATATTTTACATGTATAAAGGGTATGGCTTTAATATTTCACATGCAATATCCTCATGACCAGACATTTCAATTGAAACCTTGAATGAATTTTAGACCTTGAGACCTATATCTTTGAGTGTGACCTACTTTTAAGGAATCTTAACCTAGGCTATATTCATGTACTATAAGGTAGATATTTGACATGTAGATTCCTCCTGACCAGAGCTTTCATTTTATTCCATGACTCTTGACCTAATGACCTTGATCTGACCTTTGACCTACATTTAAAATACAAGAGGTAGTTGATATATAGATTCTAGACCAGAGTTTTCATTGATACCATTTTTTTTTTACTTTTGACATATTTTTGAATTTTCAGGGATAGGGTTTTTATATTTCAATATAGATTCCTCATGGACAGAGCTTTCATTTTATACCATGAACTTTTACCTAATGATCTTGACTTGTGACCTGCCTTTAAGTTATAAGGGCTATGATTTTGATAATTTAGATATAGATTCCTCATAATCAGAGCTTTCATTTGGTACCACGACTTTTGACCTAGTCACCTTGACCTTGACATTTGATCTAATTCTATGACACTTTAACATAGGTTCGGATAGTTCAAATATAAATTCGCATGACCTTTTTTGATAACATAACATTTGACCAGGGGACTTTTACCTTGATTTAAAGATATTTATTTTATATAAAGCAAGGAAATGGCGACAGGTAAATCATACTTAAAATTCGCCTCTCCAGCAATTTTACAAAAATGTACAATTATTATAGCATGTGTTAAACTAGCCATTTCATCGATAAATATCATCGAAATTAACGGAGTTTAACATCTAGGCACCATTCCTCCAATGCTATTTTGAACATAGATTTTATTTGGATATGCTACTGAATCAACCCTACAGGAAATGTGAAGCCACGCGCTCTCTGTAAAGTAAATGTAAGAATCTAACTTCAAAAAAAATAAAGAGGGCGCTACTGAAATTAATTTTGGTGGCTTCGCTGAAAGCATCACTGATGAGGATTTGATATTCGAAACACGTGTCTGGTGCATGTAAATTGAATTAGAATTTTCTTCAAGAAGGTCGAAAGTTGGAACCCTTCGGCATTATTAATTATATTGATGAAATACGAGTAGTAAAAATGTTTACATCGATGGAGTTTCAAATATCTTAATATGTTATTTTTTAAGGAATGAAAGGTGCTGACATTTACAAAGTGCAAAAGAAATTAAATGTTATACCAGAGCAAGTACCCTATATACGGATTTTGTTCTGAGAGCTAGGCGTCTTTCAGATAAGCTTCTCAGTCAGGGATATGTATGTGACAGACTACCATCGTCACTGAGGAAGTTCTAAGGTCGACATGGGGAACTCGTTATACACTATGATGTCCCAATCTCCAGAATGGTGGACGATATTCTGTCATAGACCATTTGAACCATCCAACCAAAGATTGTACTCTATGTCTTCCGAAATGAAAGTAACCGGATGTGACACTTTTACCGAATCGAAGCGGCGGATTTTGCATACAAGCAGGAGATGCTCCTACTCTTCCTGGGCACCTGGTCTCACTCCATATCGGGAATTCGCTTCTTTTCATATGGTGGAGGTTTTTATTTGTTTGCTTTTGTTCCTGTTTTATCCTGATTTTGTATGCCTTCGATTTCTGATTTTCTGAATTATCGATTTTGTTCTATATACAAGCTTATGGTCATAATCCATATTTGTCAGCTAAAGCTTCATTCAGCACTTCGCGGCACTGAATGAAATATATCTTGGATGGGATTCTATACTTAGGTCCTTTATACAAGATGCATAGGAAGAGTAAGCATGCCATGCTTGTTATATTAAACTGTAAGCAATTAACAACTAGGTACAATCTGAAAACAAGACAGAACTAAAGAACGTATTTACTCCAATGGTTCTAGCGAAATCGGTACTCAAAATCCTCAAAATGTACGACTGATTGATGCAAAACTTTAACAAAATAAGAAAAAATGACATCGAAGCATCTTCCTCTTCACTACACAAGGAATTACAAACCAAAAACGCGGTTCTATCATGTAATAGGAATAAATCCTTCTCAGATTTGCGAATGATTTCTTCATCACTGCAAATCTTCTTTAGAAAACCAAACTATTGCTGTGAAAAAAGAAACTTTCTGTAATATCGAATTTAATCGAATATTGCGTTTTTAAAGTATTTTAATCTGACGACAACCGCAAATGATAACATCCTTACCATTGATACTTTTACTACTCGATGGTATAAGTATAAGAGACTTCTTTGACCAAAATATGAGGTAATTTCAATCATCTTTTTATAATAGAGGGTGCCTTTTCCACCACAAATATGTGGAATTATTTTAAAAAATTAGTTTCGATAACAAGCTGAACGATTTTTAAATGTGTTCTAGGTACCTGGATGATATTTTTACTTTCGACAATCCTGTTTTTGAAAAGTATAAAAATGTTATTTATCCACAAGAATTGACTCTAAACAAGCCAAACGTTACAAACACAGAAACACAATTTTTGCACATAAATATAAATGTAAAAATTGTTAGTGGAGAGATTCATACAAGTATGTATGACAAAAGAGATGATTTTATATTCAACATAGTAAATTTTCCCCGGCTTGACGGTTATGTTCCTAGATTACCGTCACACAATATTTAATTTTCATCCGGTATGCTAGAGCATGTGCATATAATAATTCTTATAAAATATGTGGAATCTTTTCCCTTCAGACACCAAAGATTTAATGAATTCAGCTTCGTACGAGTAAAGAAAAATGTCGGCAAGGAGTGGGGCACAGTTTGTCGGAAGACCTTTCCGCCAAACACCACAAATATATTGTCGATCAGGAAATTTAACATCTGAATTATATCTGTTTCAGTGTACTTATTTTCAAAGTCGGACAAAGTAGGTTTTGCCACAGTTAACAACTTTAAATCTATATTTGCGATTGGCGTTCTTGCTTGTAAACGCATAACTTATAACTCTTGCGAGTCTTTCTTTCAGATATGTTTATTTTGAGGTAAATGGGATTGCCTGGTGTCGAATTTAAACCCAACTCTTTACCGAGACTGTCGAAATAGTACTTTTTGCAAGTAAATTTGTAATTATTTGAGGCTTTGTCTGCTGGTGTGATGTCATATTGTTCTTGGAGGGAGGTAGGTAAGCTCTGTGATAACGTCAGGGTCTTTGAATTGTCAATATTGAAATATATGTTCTATAGTACCAATTTTGTTGTACTAGACAAGTGTTTCGGATATTTTAATCTACGTCAGTAGTACTTAATGTCAAACAGTTTAAATAAAGCCAAAGTGTAATTTCCTGGCGTCATCTACAATAAAGAGCTTTAATTTCCTTTTGCCAAAATGAGCGGCTCCAAATTTTGTGCAGGATTTATTTAGAAGCGTATTTAAGTGACAACTATGGTCAAAAATCGCCGGAGGGTAGGTGCAAGGAGCTTAATTCTAATCATGACCGAAACAAAAATGCCAAAATAAAGCTAAGGACAGAGCTATGAAATGAGGGAGATAACCCTTAGTTTTATAAATTTTAGGTCGAAAGAAAGATAGACTTGATTTTAATCGGTAAATTCTAGATAAAAGTAACCCTCTGATGGATTTTATCCATTCGGAAAGGGTGTCGAGCTGTACATCCTCTTTCTTTGCCCAACGTCTTGCATATTCCTCGTAAGAGTCCATGACAATGAAAAGTTGGTTCCATGTATTTGTCGTCGACATACTAAGGTCACCAGTGATAACGTGTCCACATGTAGAGTAGTTGAAATCTGATGAAGAACATTCGCAAGGAAGTGGATGTAGTGAGGGATTACTTAAATCAATACACTGCAGGAATTTTTTGAAATCGTTAATCTAGATGCAGCTGTTGGTGTGTAGCTTTAGGAAATACAAGGAGTTTCTTGTTTTTTAATATCGTGGGATTTTTTTCCGTAACAGTTTTGTGATAAAAAAAATTGACCAAGATTCAATTTATCAATACCTTTATTTGCAAACCTTACTTTAATGAAAGGGGGTTGTTTTCTATTCTTGTTTATCTGATCTAACTGCTTGAAGTAAACGAAAAGTAGAAATGTCCATGATGACTCCTTCTGGGGAACATGTATCGGTAAATGTGAGTTCCTCAGTTTATTCGTAGATTTCGTGAAACTTCCATAAAGGAAAGAGTATAATTTGGTACGAATATGATTCAGGCCTAGAGGCTCATTCAGAAATGTTTATCATGCTTATTATATGTACGAATGCCATGACATGGAGGTCTTCTTTGTGGTCTATCGAATAAGCTAGTCATATTAACCGGTTGACAATCGGGAATTGTTAAGATTCCTATGCTACTGGTGTTGTCATTGCGCCCATGGCGCTTCGGTGTAAAGATTTTTTTAATCCAGAACTCTTCTCTTTTGTGACGGAAAGGTGTGCTCAAATTTGGATTGTTTGTGGCGTGATATATTTTCTACAGGATTCTTATTCTCATAGATAAAACAGAATGATCAGCTTGGTCAAAATGACGATAAAGAAGTTGATTTCCTTTATTATTGATTTTTGACCGATGTCCTGACATTCTGGTTCGGAGCTGACCTTTTGTGTCACCCAAATAAATCAATCTACAAAGTAAGCACTCTATTTCGTAGACAATATTAGATGTCTTACATTATAGGTTTTCAAAACTATGCGTGTTAAATGAAGTGTCTGTTATGAGGATATTACAATTTTTGCAGTTCTCGTGCCGCACTTAGAAATTAAGCAATCGCTTGGTGAAAATTGATGCCCTTTTAGTATATCGACGACTTCAATCTTACAAGGCTTGATTGTATCATACCCATCTGCATGTTTATACCAAAACTCATGGTTGCTATTTACTACGAATGGTTCATCTCTAATATCATGTAAATAAATTATATGGACACCTAAATTACCTGATGCGTATCTGTCCGTAGATGCAAACGGTTTGTGCCTTTTATAGTGGACGACGCCCCAGCCACTTTGTAGGTCTTCTGCGTACTACCCATCTAAGCAAAAGACTGCCCGACAAGTGCCCTCGGGGACAATTTGTCCACCAGCAGTGACACATGAACAGTGCATTGTAAAAATGACAAATATGGACATTACCCATATCCAAATATACAGCACAAAATCGATTATTCAGAAAATCATAAACTAAGGGCATACGAAATCACGATAAAACAGGAACCAAAGCAAACAAAAAAAAAACTTTAACAACATGAAAAGAAGCGAACTCCCGATATGGGAGTGAGACCAGGTGCTCCGGGAGAGTCAGCATCTCCTGCTTGCATGCAGCGCCGTCGCTTCAAATTTAATTGTCACATCCGGTTACTTCCATTTTGGAAGAAATAAAGTTACTGGTTGGATGGTACAAATTGTCTATGACAGAATATAATCCACCATTCTGAAGAGTGAGACAATATACACCACAATTGTACGTTCTTCGAGACCTCTGAGTAATCGGAAAAGTGGGAGGGTTATGCGTACGTAATCCAGGATAACCACACCGGTCCTTCTGCTATTTCCGTGGCAGTTGGCCGTCCTGGGTCGGCACCGGTTGCCCATAGGTCTCGTTGGTTTATGTGTGGTCCTTTTTGTTTGATGTTTCTGTGTTGTGCGTTGACGTTCCTTGTCCCTTATGCGTCTCTTTCTGTGCTTGTCTGGCTTTGTGTTTTTGCATTGAGTGTTTTGGGGTTTTGCTGTGGGTGCTGCAACCTTTGTATTATAGTTTATGGTGAGTTCCCGATATCGAGTTCCCTATATAATACTAATTCACTATGTTCTTTCGCATTCGGCTGTTTGGATAATTTGGTTTGAGTTCTGTTATCAAGTTCAGTTGAAGATCCCCCTTTTCTCTTGTTGTTTCAGTTGAAAGGACTAGATGCGCTAACCCCTCAAATCTGCCTTATATTTTCGACAAAAATTGCTTTTATTAAACGAATAACGAGAAATAACTTTTTGCGATAAACAATGGGTGAGGGAACACTGTGTCATAATTTTGAGCCCTCGTAACGTCACGTGCATGATGTATGACGTAATATTCCGACTTCATTTATCTTGATAACGGAAAACACTGGAAAATCATCGTATTTACACACAAATCTTTAAAATTCGAGTGCGTGCCAGGCCTTGCCCGCAAAAAGTTTTTTGCAAATTAACAGGTCGATCAGATATGTATCATTTGTTATTAGAATATAATGGACAAGGGCTGGCACGCTTCTAAATGTTATAATTTCTTCATCGAAATTTTGCCCGTTTACTTTCGGTATTTCACAACCTGCATTTAATGGTGACATTATTAACAAGATAAGAAGGATCAAAGATAGACAACATCACTATCGAAAATGCGTCAGAATCATCAAACGCCTTTTATACAATGGATATGATCCTAATGTCACCAGACGGACACTAATGTCCTGTTCACTAATTCCAGAGCACCCTGTTTTCCCGGTTTTCTCTAAAATATGATAATGTCATCTTCCAAAAAGATATGAATTGTATAGTACTCCTTTAGTCGTAACAGAAAATACCATTCTTTTGGCTGTGCGTCAGCTAAGTTAGAAATAGGACGGAAAACAAAAATTCTACGGGGATTTTCTATAGTAAAATCGCTGAAAATGAGTGACGTCGGGAGCTTTGACGTCACTGTTTATCATTGTTGACACGGAGAACAATATGGTGGCGGCTTGAAATTAACATGGGAATTTCCCGTAGACATTTTATTTTTTCATTTTGCGGGTTGAAGGCAGCTGATAGGGTAAGTTGAAGTTAATTTTCAGTTACGACTAAAGGAGGTCAATTCTCAGAAACAATAATTTATAGCATAACTCTTCAGACGACAGAATAAATCGCCCAAACAGGGTGCTCTGGAATTAGTGAATAGGACAGTAGGCTTGGTACTTGACCAATATACAGTCTTGTACAAGCGTATTCTTAAAACTTGCATTCTGACTGACTGTGACGACGGGACTCCATGACGGGCCCTATCCAAACCTCTTCAGAGAAGACACCTGTCCTCTCTGAATGTCAGTCGGACTCCTCGGGTGATAACATAAATGAGCTCGCGGTGGCAGAGCACGGATTGTATTACGTACGCCCTCTTTTTATATCCATTTACATATTCATCTGTGTTGCTTTGGCCCCTGCGTTTTGCGGTGTGTGTGGTCATCTGACAGTGAGGAGGTTGTTTTACACCACAATTATACGTTCTTCGAGACCTCTTGGTAATCGGAAAAGTGGGAGGGTTGTGCGCATGTAATCCAGGATATATCTCCGTGGCAGATGTCCGTCCTAAGTCGGCACCGGTTTCCCATTGGTCTCGTTGGTTTATGTGTAGTCATTTGTGTTTGATGTTTCTGTGTTGTGCGTTGACGTTTTTGTTCCTTATGCGTCTCTTTCTTTGCTTGTCTGCTTTGTGTTTTTGCATTGAGTATAACGGTGCTACAGCCTGGTGTTGTTGGAGATCCCTTGATTATTTCAATGATTTCACTGTTTTAGACGTTTTGAACCTCTTAGTTGACAGTGTGGGGCTCTGAAATTGTACCAAACTTTTCTCATTTAGGTTCATCTCCCGCTAGACTAGAGTAAGCCATCTGTGTCTAGCTGTAGACCAACTTGCTGTCCTAGTCATTCATTGATATTTTGGTTTCTTGGTCTACATTTTGTTTCTATATACAAGGGCGTCCATTATCACAAAAATTGAATGATTGTAAAACCATCGCAGCGGGAACGGCATGATCGCCGTATACGCGCGGACAAGACACAGTGCAATCGCTGTGAGCGCCGTGAAGTCGTCGTCAGAGCGCCATGGAAACGCAGATAGGACGCAAGAGACTCCAATAGGGCGGTAGGGTCGCTAAGCAAATACGATCGACATTCAATCCATTTCAACTGCGATCGCACGGCGCGCACACTGCGTTCTAACGGCGTTATAGGATATCACATCGCACTGCTACTGAGACCTTACTGTGCAGCAACGGCGTCCTCACTGCGCTCTAAATCGACGGCGATCCCACGTCGTTTGTTTTGTGCGTTCATAAAACAAACGCCAACCTATCGCGCTCTAGGCGAACCCACTGCGCTTCCTCGGTGATCTATAATTTTCTAGATCACCAGGAGTCCAACTAAGATTCAGAGAGGACAGGTGGTCTAAACACCTTTTATTTGATTAAGATGAGCGGACTTGCTCTTTCATGTTTAATGTTTGAATAATTATTTCTTCCAAGCTAGCTCTGTGGTTTATTTTACCACCACAGAAACTTGTCACTTAATAAAAAACATAATCGAAATTAGAGGAGGTAAACATCCTAGCACCATCCATTCATTATGAAGGGGTAGGGCCACGAGCCCTAATTCGGCACTCAATTTTTCTCTTTCATTAAATTTCGTAAGAAATAGTTCAAATCTCTCATGAAATCACATAAATGTTATCGCTTTTAATGAAAAGAAAAATATCACAAAACAAGGTATCATTTGACTGTAATGACGTCATTTTGACGTTATTGTCGAAAAGTGCTTGGAAATTTGTCTCTTGCGGAAAAATTTGATGTGGCTGCATGTGTTAAGGAAGAAAAAAAGGTTTATGTCAAAAGGATATAGTGATAATATTTTACATATAAATTTTTCATCTTAGTTAATGCAAGCGGCCATTGCAAATTTGATAGAATCATGTTATTTTTGCAGTTATATCCAGGAGAATTGGCGATTCCGGTGTTTTCAGAGGGCTAAAAGCTATTGATGAACGCATTGTTTACAAAAATTAGATTCCTTCTATCAAAGTGTAAAATCAAAGTAAAAAATTATATGATGTAGAATGTTCAATATTAGGGACAATATTTGGCTTCTAGGTCCTACCCCTTAAGTTATAGATTTTATTGAACTATACTGCTGAATCGATCCTACGGGAAATATGGCACTCTTTGGAAATTAAATGTAAAAATTCAAATTGAAGAAAATAAACTAATGGGCGCTAGTAAAATACATTCGGCATTATTAAGTACCACTGATGAGGATTAACTATCCGAAACACATGTAATTGAAATGAACAATTTTTCAAGAGGGTATAATTGGAACATTTCCGTATTATTTCAGAAATCTTTCTGTAACATCTAAAATCTATAGTCGGTGTTTTTAGGGTACAAACAGTATTTCTCATTTTAAATAACATATTTCTGGATTCTAGTAAGATCGAGGTAATTGTTATGAAAATAACAACAAAACGGTGTAGTATATCTTGAGAATAATGTGATAATTACAATCACATATAATACGGAAGTGTTTCAACTCTACACCTTCTTGAAGAAAATTTCAAACCAATTTACATGTAACAGGTTGAATATTGTTAGCTATTATTAAGATGGTTCGATTTCTTTTTTTATTCATTTGTGATGTGAGAGATTACAACGTCATCATTCCGACTAAGCGTTTTGTGCAATCCAGTCTTTAAAGGTTGAGACCTTTGCATACACTCCAGGGTATTTCTCCCAGGCACATCCAACTCCCCAACTTGTTATGCCTACAAGAAAATTAAGAATATATCTTAAAACATTATTTCAAGTTGAGATTACTACTTTCAGTACATAAGTTAATAGAGTAAATGGTACACATGTTGACTCCATAAAATGAAGGTGTTTAAGGCTGTCAAACCGAAAGTCCGAACTACCTTTAAAAACTACACCTTTGTCTGTAGATAGTGATTGTTAGACTCTTTCATGGTCTTCTATGAAAGATACATTGGTTACCCCCGAGGAGTATCAAATCATGTAAAACTCGAGGCTTGCAAAGGGTTTTGCAAATTTTTGAGACCCCGAAGGTGGAAACGATGTACATTTATCTTACATAGAAGAACATGAAAGGTTATTTTTCACTAAATCTAAGGGCCTAAGTTAAATATGAAAGAAAAAAAGACGAAATCGGAAAAAGTATTATGTTGATCTCATCGGAAAAAGTTTGCGATATTCGAATTCAGCGCCCATGACAATGGTTTCTTCAATAAGAATAAACTACGAGTATTAGGCTTTTCAAAATATAACACAATAATGCATCGAAAAACGATCTTAAAATCGATGTTTATTGCCGCCTCGCCGCTAGCTTGTTTGTTTAGCGTTCTGAAATCATGACGTCACAATAGCGTAAACAATCGAAACAATAGCGTCACGTGATATGAAATACAGCTGTCACGTGATATGTGACACAGATGCCGCTCACATAGCAGTATCTCATGGGCATTCTCGGTAAAACACAACACGCGGGTATGAGAGAAATTCTAATGATAAACGGACATTCAGTGACGATCATCAAGCCATTTGTATAAGTCGATCCACATTGTTTTGTCCATCATCTTTATGTATTTTCTTACGTTGTCATATGCAGAACTTCATACAGAGTAATTGGATAACAAATATGACCTCATCACTCTGATTTAACACATGATTATATTTCATTGCCAACAGGTTAAAAGGTTTCAAGTAAAACTTTATCTAAATCTATTCTAAATGACCGTCTATGAACGGCCTGTGAAAAATAATACATTAAATCTTGAAAATTCTTCTTGAAAAATTGAATTAATGAAAATGTGATGCCCTTTTTTTCTGGATTTTAAACACGTTAAATCGAAATGTGTTTATGATAGCTCTAAGTATCTAGTTTTCTTATTGTCAATATCATTATGCAGCCGAATAAGCGGCAGTAGTTGTTTGTACGTACTTAATAAAAGATAACCATACAATTTGCTACTAAGTTAGCCATATTGTAACATTAAGGATTCCAGGACAGCCAGACTTAAATAAAGGTCCTGCTATTTAATTTTCCTAAAATTTATAAATGTTAATGATTGAAACATACTTTTTCTAGATGAAAAGTTCCATCAATTTTTTCACGTTAGTTTTGAATCCACGAACGTACACATATACCCATTCAAAGCCCCGAAATTGGCCATAAATGTGACGTTAAAATTAACACACTTTACGTAATGAAAAACAGTTACAAATCATCAGAATATAAACAAGTTCTGTATTTTTCATTTAGATATGATGCGGACAATCGGATATGTATAGAATTATAAATGATCACTAAGACTTTTAAAAGAAATTGTCGAAAGGAGATAGATTAGTGTCTATTTTCAGAACATCTTTGAGTTGTTGCTTTTTAATAATTAAGTCCGTTTATCTGAAATCGTATCATTCATTTTTCGTAAAAAACTTGATATTATCTTATTCGTATGTCAAGTGAAACACCGATAAGTTCCTATTGAAATTTGACCGTCAGTATTAAAATTATAGCGGTTTTGTTACCGAATTCTCCTTTTTTACGTTACATTATGCTGACGTTCTTGTGAAAAACGCGCCAATTTCTATTATGACGTGATAATTGATCTAGAGCTTTCCGATGGAGTTCTTTCGGATACTGTTCTGGATCCCTTAAAATTGGTTTGAAATGCTGTTTAAGGAGGTAACCAGTTGGAACGAATAATAGAGAAAAAAAGTTTCAAGTTTTGTCGCATTTTTACCGGTGAGGGAATAAATTCCTTCTATCTTTGATCAAATGACAAATTGAGACAGTATTGATTAAATTGGAATCGGACCGTTCTCTTAAGCTACATGTAATCATTAGAATAGCAAATACATTTCATTCTTCCACAAATCTTTACATTATGTTACTTTCAATGTCTGTCTGAAAACAGTGCAGCCTATTTCCTACTTCATTTTGATTATTTAATTCATCAATTAATTTATCAACTTAACTATATTTATATATTTGCAGCCATCTTTTAACCACTAGACTGGTAATCGCTGGTGGACTGTTTGTCTCCGAGGAAATCGCTCGTCTAGTTATTTGTGCTTCCGTATTGACTTCAGATATATTTGTAATTTTTCTAATACTGAATTTGATAAATTATTTGAACCAAGGAGTATCTTCCTCATGCATAGCTCTGTCCTTAGCTGGCCCTTTGCCATACATTTAGGTAATGAATTTCGATCTTTATATACCTATTATATGGATTTCCTCTCTTTTGGCGTCGAGCTTAAGGTTGGTCCCTACCAGACCGTTTAAGGATATCCTTTCCCAGTTACTAAGAATGTCAAAACATTAATTTTGAAGTTTTGTAAGATGCTTGTCTTTGTAATTATAGAAATAAGATGTCGAAATTATTGATCATACACTTATCATTCAAACCATAACTTAACCCTTAACGGAATGGTATACCAGTACGTGCATTTATCCTAGTCAAAATCCATCATTTTATGAAAAAATGCAAAATGTAGAAATTATATCAGTCAGTTTTTGCATTTTTGCATTGCGTTGGATAAAGTCATTTTTCGTAGTAAACAAATCAATGAAATGATAAGGGGTACCATAGTGTTTGGAAATGTATTTTGCATCTGAGGATATATTTTTATGTGCTATATTTCTTCTCTTTTACTTATTAAGATAAATTAATACAATTTTAACATGAAATTATTGTTACTGAACCTGGAAGGTTTAAAAGCATATACTGAATATTCAATATTCCTAAATCTTAAAATGCATACGTACCTTTTTGTAATGTAATGTATCTTTAATGTATCTATGTCTGTGTTCATTATGTCATTTTGACAATAGTGTTTAGAAAATACTCTTAAAATAAAAAGTGTATTTTTAAAATCAACGAATAGGGACCCACTTGAACTGATAATACATCATTTGTTGGAATGCGCATTGGGCGTTTCATATCATTACTAAAGAACATATGTTTCAATTTGGTAATTCCAATAGAAAATGAACTATCTTATCAAATCAAAGTAACATGAAAATTTACAGTTCATTAAAGTCTACATTTTGGGACAAAATGTGGGTTTGTATGTGCAAAAACTATTTCTTTTGAGAAGGGAATAGCAACTTTGTTAAATCTGCCCAAATTAATACATTCTTGCGTTGGTAGCATAGAGTTTCTTATTATAATAACTAAAATACGAACCCTGCAATATGACGAAAGAACCCTATAAGCAAAAAATCGCTTATTTCTCTGTGGTGTGTTTTGTTTTCTTTGCTATTGAATATTTTGTGGGAGTTATATTCGCTATAAAAATGTCTTTCCTATTATAAGAATGCAGCTGGGATATTTTCGCGTGGAAATTTTTTCTCGCGAATTTCCCTTATTCACGAAAAACGCGAAAATTGCCCCTACGTGAAAATATCCATGTTTACAGTACCAAAACAGGACAGATTTCTTAAAATTTTATTTTATGTGATCACGTACGTCATATAAGCCAGAGGAGAATTTTATGAGTATTTCTTGAATGGGGGTTAGGGTAGATCACGTGTTATAAAACAGAGAATAATTTTATGAGTATTTTAATAATGGGATTTAGGGGAGTGTTAATAATATCGATCTAACTAAAAAGGAAGCTTTGGGCTTATGGTATATGAATAAGAATTTAGAATAACAACAAAAGTGCCAAACGTCATTGCAGAGGAAAGGGGGGGTCTCCAACAACAATCGGCTGCAACCCCACAGCAAAACTCTAAACACCCAAAGCAAAAACACAGAGAAGACACCCATAGAAAGAGACACAAACAAAAGGGACAAGGAACATCAACTCAAACCATAGAAACATAAAAAAAACAAAAAAGACCACACATAAAACAGCGAGACCAATGGGCAACCGGTGCCGATTTAGGATGTCAGGTAGCCCTACTTTGAATAAATCAGATGTAGGAATACAGACATACAATAGACCCTTAAGGTAAAATATGTTGCTAAATCATCTTCATTATCCTAAACCTGTTAAAATTCAGCTGTTATAGCCTTACAATGGGTTAAAGCTCGTATTATAAATTATTATCTCATTTCACATAACGGAAATGGATGGAGCAAAATTTTTCACATTTTATAATGTCGTCTCCTTATATTCTTGCATACTTACATTTATACACCATAAGGTTTAACTGTATAAATTTTGCGTTTAAAGCAATGGGAATAAAAGAGACGGCAATTACCTACTACTTCCCATTGTGCGTCGCTATTTTTGCAAACAAGTGGTCCTCCGCTATCGCCCTGAAGGTAAAAATGAAATACTTGAATTCATGTTATTAATCCTCTACTGAATATTCCCTATTATAATAAGAAACTCACTTTCCTATGGAAAATCTAATGATTTTGCCTTGCCTTCTCGACTTTGAGACTGAATAACTGATCGGTACTTCTTCAATGTTTACATGTGTATATTTATCAAGCTGTCCCTTTTCATTAATCTAGCTGTAAAACTCCTGATAAGAATATATCCCTGCAAAGGGTGCATTAGTTGAAAAAAAACCTTTCACTGACTTTGGATTAAGTCTCGAAATTTGGCGGAGCTTCTTTGCGACACACTGGCGACCTCACAGTGAGGTATAATGAAACAGTATAGCACGACTGTGGCTCTCGTCGCCTCGGGGAATATGTCTAATCTCGGGGGAATCGGAATCGTGCTAACTCCGTAACGGTATACAGTATACTGATTAAGGGGTATGGGCAAACTGTTATTCGCCATATTGGATTTTATGCAGTGTATTATTGGAAATGTTTCCTTAACCTGAGTAAAGGCTCCAACTTTACCTATTTTAACCCCTTGTATTCTCTACCTCAATAGCTACATTTTTCTTTTTTCTACGGAAAATTACACTAATATTTCAACATTAGAAAACTTTTAATTTCATGCACCAAACTGCACAGCTGCACCTCAGAAGAATTCATGAATATTACTTTAACTTACCTTAAACATTACATTGATTCTATATCTACAAACATTTGTCCTTTAATTTTGAATACACGGGTCTCATAATCTTATAAACCTCGTGTTTATACAATACGGGGTCCTTTCGAACACGAATTTTTACAGGTAGCCATTTTCACGTGCCGATCCGCCCAAACATAAGTAGAAAAAATGAAAGATTTTAAAGTATCTTGGGTAATTCACTAAAACTTCAACTGTTTGCGATTCATTTATTAATTATTTACATGATATATCTTAGAAAAGCGGGAAAATCTTGTGTATTATTGGTGACAAATGACAAATGTGCAACATTCCGAGGATCCGCCCCGGGATTTCTTTCTATGGTGATATGGCTGCTCCCTCCCCCTCCCCCCGCATGTAAAATGAAGATACCCGGCAGTTGGTGTTCCTTGTCCCTTTTGCGTCTCTTTCTGTGGGTATCTGTTCTGTGTTTTTTGCATGGGTGTTTTGGGATTTTGCTGTGGGTGCTGCAACCTAGTGTTGTTAGAGATCCCCTCCTTTCTTTGAGAAAGTATGATCAAAATTGGAGGACAAATGAATGTAGGCATATGATCATACTAACTTTTGAGGTAGGTTTTAGTATAAATTATGAATTCTGCAGAACTGTAGCTGCGGAGTTCGGTGCACTAAGTTCATATGGTCGTCGTGAAAAACATTGATGCAGTTTTTACTCAGAAAGATTGGAAAATGAAGATGTTTATGTACAGAAAACCTATTGTTATAATGGTTCAATTTGGAGTCTTAATTCTGCAGAACGGCAGATTTTCAAGTGTGCTTCACGTCAAATCCAATATGGCCGATGAACTTTTGTCCATACCCCTTAATATGTCTATATTCACAGGTATTTTTCATACACAAAAAATGTATATAAAAGGGCTGATTGATATGTTGTGAGCCTCGTATTTATGAATTTGAATTTTATCAGTCATTTTGCATTATTTTTCTACATAATCCCCTTTAGTATCGTACACTTTCGCCACCTTTATTTAAGGGCCTCAATACCTTTTTCAAAGAACTCCTTATCTTAAATGGTCAGAAAGCCATCCACTGCAAGTATGATGTCATCATCGGACTGAAAGTGGGTGCCAGAACTAGCTGCTTTCAGTTATGGGAATATATGAAAGTTTAATTGAGCAAGATCAGGTGAAGCTTTCCGCGGCGCTTAAATTTAATATTTTCCCATAATAATGTCAGAAGTGAAGCATAGTATGTGCCATTGATTATTTGTCATTTTAAGATATAATCTAGCATCAGAATACCTTCTGTAACCCAGAAAACGGAGGCTCAAAACGTATCAATAAGTCCTCGTAGATATATTTTTATCTATTCTTTTTTTTCAAGTCTTCTGATACCTCCTTCACATCTTTCCACACTAAACATTCGATATGGATAAATGAATTTACCTGACATGAATCTTTTCCTCCACTTTCATAACCCGCACAGACCATGGTGCTCTCATCAATACCGCCATAACTTTTATAATAGTTATTGCATGTATTATGATCTACTAATGGTACATTAACTTGCATCAAAACATTACTAAGACTTCCTCCTACAATAAGAAGAGACTTTAATGAACAATACATTTGATTTCATGATCAATACGTTTCATTCATCACACTCTTTGGCCATATTACATTGTTTAGATTGAGGATCACTGACGCGGGTTAAGTATCCGAAACGTGCATGTATTGACCATGCTGCAAATTGACCTGTTCTTAAATGATGCTATTGAATTTGAAGACGTTTAACATTTGAATCACTTGGTGAGTGTCACAGCCGGTGGACCAGGAGTCCCCTAGGGCACATGTAGCCAAGTTCGATCACCTTTGGTTGATCGCCTGTCTCTTCAACGCATTCGAAAATTTCTGTTATCAGAAAATCTTGAAATTTCGAAAACGTGGGTTCTGCAGCATCATATCCCAACCATCCTGCAACATTTTCGGTACATTTTTGGACATAATAATTTACACACTCTTTGGCCATATTACATTGTTGAGATTGAGGATCACTGACGAAGGTTCAGTACCCGAAACGTGCATGTCTGGTCCATGCTGAAAATGTATCTGCTCTTAAATGATGCTATTTAGTTTGAAAATGTTTATCATTTATGGAGGATATTATGTGATAGGATCTATATTCAGTGTTTCCGCCAAATTATTATCTTTTAGCCGTTTACAGGAAGCGCAGCTGTTTTGACGAAAAGCCTTGAAATTTGCACTTGATCTTGAATATTCTTCTCCTGAGTAATCTACATGTATTGCCTGATAGATTTGAAGTATAACTCAGATTTAGCACAGTGAGGTTTAATCAACTGTTTATAAACGATTTCACGGCTTTGGTCAGATTGCCGGATTACATGCAACGGTAAGTTCAATCGGTTTTCAGTGTTATTATTTGAAAGTTGGCGCCAGCAAAGTTGTATTGATCCAATGTAAACAAAGAAAGATAGCTCGAAGAATGTTTACCTGATTTTAGTGTTTAAACTCCGACTATGCGTATGAATACTCTATGCATATTTTTCCTCCATTTGATAAGAGACTTCCAAATATATATGATATTTAAAGCAAGTCAAAATTCTTCTATTTAATAACAGCCTTCAAATATTTAAAACAAGTCAAAATTGCAATTTCCTTGCATGTTTATACATTTTTCAACCGCAAATGAGTTAAAGGAGATCCTGACGATAATCTCAACAGCACTCACAATAGAGAACCAAATTGAGCATCGACGGACCCCTAGCAAGCTAGGGGTGGGACCAGCTGCCCGGGAGGAGTAAGCATCCCCTGTTTGGCTAGCCGCACCCGCCGTCAAAACACAAAGAAACATTGCTGCAATGTGCACAACGGGGAATCCCCTGTTACATGTATTTATGCGCAAACCATTGAAATATAACAAGATTTAATGCTAATCATTAAATCCATTTATCAAAGCTAGACAAGAATAGCTTAATATTTTCTTGAGTGAACCAAATGCACTAACGATAAAGATCTATGTATCTATTTATATCTGATCAATGAACCGTGATTAGATCAGGCTATTTTTTCACCTGTTGAGTTAATGTGAACTTCGCTCACGGGTTATTTATACGCATGTTTTCACCACTCAGGTGTCACTTTTGTTTGAAAATTCAACAGGTAAGTTTCGTTTATTTAGCTTGTTATTTAGCAATGAACTTGAATTGACTTTGTGCATTTTAAATTTCCCTTCTTTATTTTTCTGTGTTTAGTTCTTTCTTTTGCTTTTCGATAGTTAAAAAAAACTATTACTGTAGATTGATCTTGTATTTGAGAGTTGAAGCAGCTAAACGTTTCCTATTGAAATTCAATTTATAGTGATAATTTCTTTCTTATATCAAATAGGTCGTACGTTTCATAGTTTAAATTATTTACACGCTTTTATTCAAATTATCATTATACTTTGGTATTTCTATATTTGGTTCTGATTTATATCTCTGAATAGATAAGATCTTATGATAAATCTGATCTGTTTACGAGCATTTGGATCGAATTAAAGAGTGACGTTTATGTTGATAATCCACATGTATAACATATCTAAAATTGGAATTTTATTTAATAATCATGGTAAAAATTTTGTTTGACGTCGAATGCTTACCAAAACAAATTGAGTCATTACGACATGTATTAGCTAGAGAAAGATATTAAAAACAACGATAGATGTCGCCACCTTGTTGATTCTTCGTTGAATTTTATCTGATTGATTTCTACACTTTAGTATTTTGTGCTGCAGTTCTCATCTTCGTCGGTTAACAATAAATATAGGGGATTATTCCATTATTGCTTGCTTCATTTATTCTCTATTCTTCATTTATTCTGTATCATATTAAGTTTACGTATTATCACTCAGACCTTTACATTTATCAAGAAGTTAAAATAATTTAAATGAATCCATATTCCATAAGGCTGGTAGCACACAAAAAAAAATATGCTTTTGGCGAATTGTAATTTTCATTTCAATCAATTATAAGTTTAAAATAATTTTTCTGAACCAGGGCGTTAATCGTACAGATAATAGTTATATTTCCGCCATTTCAACTAGTTTATATGAAGGGCCAAATTGGTTTGCATCTCCTTTATTGATATTTACATGATGGTTCATTATCGACTTTTTCAATATTCAGATCTAACAAATTATAACATTTATGAGCTTCAGATTTGTCAACATAAACTTGAAGACCCGGAAGCTAAATAAAATTTTGCACATTGCATACAGATGGAGATCATACATCGACTTTTGCAGATTTTGAACTACGAAGGTAGTGTCATTTAAATTTACTTAATGTTGATTTATATATATTTTTTTCTTTGATTTACAGCTATTTCCGATTTATGACTATTTCAAATTTATGAATATTTCGATTTATGACTATTTCAATTTATGAATATTTCGACCTATGACTATTTCGATTTATATCTCATTTATTTAAAAACCGCTTTTTGTACTATACCTATTGCGATTCTATTTCAATATAAGAAATTCTCTGGTCAATATTTACATAATACTGGGTGATAAAACGATATACCGGTATTTTGCAGTACTTTTTTGGTCCCAATACTTAATGTGAAATATACGTTTCTGTTTTTAGTTGATAAAGCGAAAGATTAAAATAAGTCTTTAAGTGATCATTTAAGTGATTTTAGGAGAAGTTTTAACAAACAGAATATCATCATAGTGAGTATATTGAATATTCCGGAGATACAACAAATTCATCACTCATTTGTCGACATCATTGACGTATTTTCGTTAGTTCTTTTTTATTTAGTCTTTGAATTAAAACTTTCCTTTGTAAGTTTACAATAAATCGCGATGACAATTTGGCATATCGCAATGCGCTTTTTGGGTGCGACACCGAACACTACAATTGTAGCAAGTTTTCAGTTCATTTAAAATTATGTCAAAGGATGTCTGACAATATGTTTTCTTGAAAAGGTAGCATAAGCAAGAGTTGGTTCTAACTTATTTCTGTTAGTGAATTTCTTTAAAAACTATCACTAAGTTTTCTGGTAACTGATTTCATCGACAAATACTGTAATGTTTTTCTTCGATAACATCTGGTGTCTTTGCGAGAAGGAATTTAATCACGATGCGTTCATAATATGTCATAAGAGTATTATCACTAAACTATACTAGCTGCCCTCATTTCAAGTGTATAAATGAGCAAATCAAAACACACCTTTACTTCATTTTTTTGGGTTCGGTGAAAATATAATTCAATGGGTTAAGATTCTTAATACTGATATCCAAGCATCAGTTCTCCAAAGTGGTTTTCTTTCAGAACAAATTAAAATTGAGCGTGGATGCAGACAGGGGGACCCTGTATCCCCTTATATCTTCTTGCTTTGTGCAGAAATACTTTCTATTATGATTAAGAATAATTCGGACATTAAAGGTATAGTTATAAATGAAAAAGAACACAAAATCTCCCAATATGCGGACGACACCTCTCTCACTCTTGACGGTTCAGAAAAATCATTATTTGCAGCACTTGAAACTTTGGATTACTATTCTCGGTTATCTGGTTTGAAAATTAACTCATCTAAAACTAAGGTTGTCTGGATAGGCTCAAAAAAGTTTTCCAATGAAGTTTATCACCATACAAGATGGAAGTTAGACTGGGGTTCTTCATCTTTTACACTCCTAGGTATTCATTTTTCAGTAAATCTTGATGATATGATACATTTGAATTACGATATTCAAATTCCAAAAATTAAAGCTTCTATGAAACAGTGGAATAGAAGGATCCTCACTCCGATAGGGAGGGTAACAGTTCTGAAGACATTGCTAATTCCAAAGCTAAAGCATCTATTTATATCTCTTCCTACACCCAAAAGTGAAATAATTCAGCAACTTAATAAAGAATTTTTCTCTTTTATTTGGGGTTCGAAATGTTATAAAGTTAAAAAAGATATATGTACTCAAGATATTGAGAAAGGTGGTCTTAATATGACAAATTTAGATTATTTCATTTCATCTCTCAAATGTTCATGGATTAAAAGGATCCTGAAGGGGGGACAATCATGGTTTTATATCTTTGAAGCAAACTATGGAAAAGATTTTATTGAAAAACTAACAAATTTTGGAGATGAATACATTTTAAACCATATGAAGTTGATCAAAAACCGCTTTTGGAAAGATGTTTTTAATGAATGGCTAAAAGTTACAAAAGCAAATTATTCTCAACTCCCCTCAAATATTTCAAAGCCATTGAATACCTATACTTCTATACCAGTATGGTACAACTCGAACATAATGATAAACAATAAGACCGATTTTTCAAACATTGGTATGATAATGGAGTTAAAATAATTAATGATTTTCTAGATGACAAGGGCACTATATTGAGTAAAGATAATTTTGCTTCCAAATTTTCTCTTGTTTCCATTGATTTAATGCAGTACAACAGTATCTGTAGTGCAATTACTCACTTCTTAAGAATCAATCATTATAAAATATGTAATTATAGTAGACTTCAGCTACCATATATTCCTTACCAATTAAGAATAATTTTATCTGTTGAAAAATGTACAAGAGCTATTTATAAACTCTTAAACGACAAAATAATCACTCCAACTGGAATGTTAAGATGGCAATATAAACTACCAAATATACCTGACGAAAAACTTAATAATGCTTTTAAAATATGTTTTAGAACTAGCAAAGATTCATCTTTACAATGGCTTCAGTACAGGATTCTTCATAGGATACTAGCAACAAATTCATATTTAAAGAAAATAAAGATTAAATCATCAGACTTATGTACTTTTTGCCATTTAGAAGAAGAAAGTTTAATTCATATGTTTTGTCAATGTTCTCATGTACTGCCTCTTTGGAACTCTTTGAGCCTATATATATACAATATGACTTCAAAAAGAATTGGTTTTAATCATGAAAACATACTATTTGGAGACGAATTGAACAACATTCCTTTAAATTTTATCATATTGATAACAAAACAATATATATATTTGTGTTTCAAAAAGATGAAAAAGCCTATTTTATGTGGATTGGTTTCACATCTTACTTTTAAATTTAATGTTGAAAAATTCATTGCAATTAGCAAATCAAAGATTTCATATTTTAATAAGCTATGGTCTGAATGGTCAAGCTTATTCCATTCATCATTTATGATCAGAATCTGGTTGTGATCATAGAAATGTATCTTTTATAGTCATGTATGTTCAGTTTGTTGAATGCGAGTGAGTGCATGCTCCGTATGCGCTCACTTTCATTCAATAAACTGAAAGTAGTATTATACTTCATACTTATCAAGTCTATGTATGGTCTAAATGATCAAGATTGTTTCGATTGTGATCATAAAAATATATTTTTCTATTTATGGTTTTCGGTTTGTTGAATGCAAGTGGGTGCATGGCTCATGCGCTCACTTTCATTCAAGAAACTGAAATTACTATTACGTTATATTACATATTCATATCTCTTTTTTTTTTTCATTTATATGATGAAATTTGTTCAGCTAATTGCTTCAAACTATACGTATCATTTACTTTATAACCGAGAAAAAAAATGTTTACTTCTTTATTTGTCAATACAAAGCTAACATGAGCTGCTTACATTTGATATATTTAATCTTTTTCAAGTATTTGTTTAGGAGTTTGAATGAGTGTGGTTTGAGTGGATGAGTGTATGTCTCTCTCTCTTTTCTTCCTGTCTCTATCTTATACTCATAAAATGTACCTTTTGAAAAATGTGAATAAAAAAAAAAAAAAAAAAACACACACCTTTAATTAATCTCGGGGGATCATCCTAATCTATTTCTTGTTTTGAATACATGTATTATAAATTAAATTATTCCTAAATTTTCAACAATATGTAGCTAAATATATATATATATATATGCCCCAGTGGATTATTGATTGATTACTGTTTGATTTATTACTAATTTTTTCGTTCAATTTTATTAGATACCACATCGGATATATATTAATAAAAATAAGGTTTATTGACTAGTTTATAAGTTTAATCATTAGTCAGTTTCACCTCTTAATCTTTGATGATTAGAATTTTTTTTCTCTCTCTCTATGCTATTTTCATTCTCATTCTATATTAAAGACATTTTTATGATAGATATATACAGTTTGATAAACTTATCTGCCTCTCCATCTTTGCTAGTGATAAGTAAATTACGTATGTTATGACCATATACAAAAAAAAAAAAAAAGAAAAAAAAATCTAAATAAGCTTTGTTCATGTGACATTCCCAAAACGCCATCTATCTGTTTTCAGTACAGAAATATTCCCATAATTTTATCTAACTTATTGAAAAATATATACCTTAATTGTTTAATTCTGGCAGTGAGTAGGTGCTCAAGGTAGATGGACGTATTTGTTTTAACAGTAGAATTTTTAAAAGTAGTGATCTTGGCAGAAATAGATGTTTTAAAAAAAGGACATTATTATTTTATAGGCAACGTTTTTTCGTCATGCTGTACTATATTTTTGCAAGTTAGCAATTCTCGATCACCAGCATTATACATATATAATATATACCTTTGTAAACATTGCTTCATGAAAAATAAATGATTGATTGATTGGCAGCTTTACACTCAAGTTATCTCTTCCTGTATACATTTTAATCAAGTTTCTAACACGACTAAGGTCCAATGAAAAATTCAACTTGTGTTATGATCAAATCGTCATTTATGAAGAAATTACTGGTGTCGTATGGTCTACTCTTTCATGTCTTAATCTCGAAACCATATTTATGATCGAGTAAAAATAAAATAGTATGTAATAGTGTTATTCTAAAAGTGAAATTAGTTTAAATTCTCTTCTTCCTCTTTTAAAAAACTTAATTTTATTTCCTACCCCTTGTTTCTTTAGTTTTTTAGAACTTCATTCTGTCATTGTTTTTAACTAAAACAAAATTTTTGGGGGACAAGGGAGAGAATCGAATAAATCAAATCAATCAGTGTGATGATATACAGTAGATTGTCCTCCGTACAAATGATTACGATATATTGAATTATTATATATTGTTTTCTTTACATTTACATATAGCTTAAGTGATGTCGTTTTCTACAATTCGCGCACTTTTAAAACATTTGATACTTGAACATATTGACTTTGATATCCTTAATAAATGTATTTCCGTTTCATATATTCGATTGGCTGAATTACGAATCAAATGGATCACTGCACATGACCTGGATCAAACTGATTGACATTATTTTGTATTTCTTTATGAAGAACTATCTTTATGATACAAGTGTTCCATTAATTTACTCTCGGAATAAGTTTATCTGCAAAATTTAAATCCTGTTAATTTTGTAACATTTCACGCATAGGTACATAAAACTTTCGTAGATTCCCTTTTCTCAATTTGCTTGACATTGTTATATCTACATTTATTTTAGTAATATGAAATTCTTTGGCATTGCCAGCAATTTGATTATATTTTGTAATAATTTCGATTTGGATTAATTTTTATCACTTCAGAATTTTAAGATTTACATAATGCTAGAGGAGGCGAGCCTCTGTCTCGATATAGTTTTTTCGTGCACCAACAAAATACAATTACACTTTTGCGTAATCTATGGTAGTCAATGGCGATTAAATAAAACGAGTAATTTATACGCGTAATTTAAAATACAACATTAACTTGAGTAATTTATACAGTATTCGTCATTTTGTCAAGTAGTCTATAAACTTTGCTTCCATATATCATGTAAATCTTAATATAATATAAATGTCCTTGCACTTGCAAGTTTAGAAATTTGATAAATTATTACTAAATTGAAAGCTAATATTAAAAATATGATGATTACCTATTGTGCTTAGCTTAGGACAATAGAGAACAAAAACAATGAAACCTTTTTAAGGTTTTTATCATTAATAAGACAGTAACACTTCGTGAGAATGGTAAAATTCTGAGTATGTAAAGTAAAACAAGTTTTATTTGGACAATTTTAGCGTAGGTTTCCTTCAACAAATTGTGATCCGTATTTTACAACCGGGTAGATATAATTATTACCAATTGGGAGTATTGCAATCGATAATTTAAAATCTACTAAAGTTTAAGTTCAGACGATGCAGGAACTTATTAAAACATTTAGTCTACAATCTATGGATTTTCAGCAAGGTCAGCGAATAATAACCTTCATGATATGTCCCAATTCAGAATTTTATTACTCAAAAAAATTAACAAGGGTACACTTGACCGTCGTAAATTATTTTTTAAATGAAATTAAACTATACTAATCTATACATTTATCACTAACATACATATTTAGGTAATTAACACAAATTCTTCGAACCCTTTAGTCGTTTCGCTAGCTGTTGATGATTTTTGGCGTGGCAAAATTGTACTAAATTTACATGATCAATTTGAATTTTCTTCGTTGAAATATATCTCAGACCGTAGACTTTAAATTTATTTTTTATTTATACATGAATTCTCATTTCTGCAGCTGCATTTTATATCTCTTTCACTGGTGGAGGTGTCTAGCTTCGCTATCCAGATGGCATTTTTTCGCCATTTTTTCAATTGGATGAGAAGATTCTTGATGTCAAACTTCATCGTCATTTTTATTTGCGGATTGATCCGAGTCAGACAGACCTTGTCGCGGCTGTACAACAGGTCAACAGTCTAGATGGGAAGACATGTGCTAATTTAAGATTTGTGTTGTGTAACAGTGATATTATGGCATTTTTTCGCCTCACCAGTTCAGACATTTCACTTTTTCTATCAGATAATATTATATTTACATATCATTTTCGTTTCACTTAGCTTATCCAGAACGGCTGATCTCAGAGTTCGGATAAAGTTAGGCATTTTAATTATTGAACTAGGATGCCCTTTATGGCTCAATTTGAGTCATGGCTCCTGTTAGTGCAGCCGCGGCCAATAATCACCAAAAACAGTAACGAATATGTTCTAAAGGAAATAATATACAATAAATCATAAAAACATATCTGTTATTTTGTTTAATTTGCCTTAATATAAAATATCTGCTTTGTCTGTTCGTTATCAGTAGAACACCTGAAATGAATCTTGACCTGTCAGTCTGTCTGTGGTTTATTGAATTGTCTTGTCTGGGATAACAAGATTTAATGCTAATCATTAAATCCATTTATCAAAGCAAGACAAGAATAGCTTAATATTTTCTTGAGTGAACCAAATGCACTAACGATAAAGATCTATGTATCTATTTATATCTGATCAATGAACCGTGATTAGATCAGGCTATTTTTTCACCTGTTGAGTAAATGTGAACTTCGCTCACGGGTTATTTATACGCATGCTTTCACCACTCAGGTGTCACTTTTGTTTGAAAATTCACCCTCCCTCCCACCCTTTTTGTATCATTTAGGATTTGATTCTGCTCTTAGTTTATGTATTTTCAGCAACTATCTTTGACCTTGACTTCGGATTACCTCGAGACCAACGTGAAAGTGCACAGAATGATTCAATTGGATGAGAAGATTCTTGATGTCAAACTTCATCGTCATTTTTATTTGCGGATTGATCCGAGTCAGACAGACCTTGTCGCGGCTGTACAACAGGTCAACAGTCTAGATGGGAAGACATGTGCTAATTTAAGATTTGTGTTGTGTAACAGTGATATTATGGCATTTTTTCGCCTCACCAGTTCAGACATTTCACTTTTTCTATCAGATAATATTATATTTACATATCATTTTCGTTTCACTTAGCTTATCCAGAACGGCTGATCTCAGAGTTCGGATAAAGTTAGGCATTTTAATTATTGAACTAGGATGCCCTTTATGGCTCAATTTGAGTCATGGCTCCTGTTAGTGCAGCCGCGGCCAATAATCACCAAAAACAGTAACGAATATGTTCTAAAGGAAATAATATACAATAAATCATAAAAACATATCTGTTATTTTGTTTAATTTGCCTTAATATAAAATATCTGCTTTGTCTGTTCGTTATCAGTAGAACACCTGAAATGAATCTTGACCTGTCAGTCTGTCTGTGGTTTATTGAATTGTCTTGTCTGGGATAATGCGAATTTGAGTATAGAAACGAATGCGCGTCAATGTTTTGCATTGGAAAATGCATACAAGAGGTCAGGAAACGAAGTTGAAGAATAAAATTTCTCTTTTCTTTTGAAGGTTTTGGTTAAATTCGTTTTCATAAATGTATAAAGATAAATCTTCAAGAAAAGGCGCTGAGTTAGTACCCATAAGAAATTCAGGGAATTTATTCTTATTATTATTAATAATGCCATTTAATTTGAAGACGTTTAACATTTGTACCACTTGGTGAGTGTCACTGCTAGTAGACCAGGATCCTCGAGGGCACTTGTAGCCAAGTTCGATCAACTACGGTTGGTCGGTCGTTTCTTCAACGTATTCGAAAATTTCTGTTATCAAAATTTCTTAAACATGAGTCCCGTAGCATCATATCTAAACCATCCTGTTACGTCTTTGAACAGAATAACTTTCACACTCTTTGGTCCTATTACATTATTTAGATTGAGGATCACTGACGAGGGTTAGGTACCCGAAACGTGCATGTCTGGTCCCTGCTGCAAATTTATCTGTTCTCAAAAGATGCTATTGAATTTAAAGACGTTTAACATTGGTATAGAAATAAAACTGCATCAAGACATAACATTCAAGCCTTTCTGGTCCTTTATCTATTTGACATCAGATATTATTGCAAGTGCTCATAGACGTTTAGATCCATGTGATGTATTCTTAAGTAATGCAATTCATTTCAAAATTTCTTTGGTGTTTTTACAAAAACCAGACAGCAAATCAGTGAAATTCAGTTGATCAAACCAATCACGGATCCACACCATTTAAGGAAAGGGGAATGTCCAGCACCATCGATTTTTGAAAATTACTCAATCCAAGGAATGCTTGTGTCGCCTGCGAAGCCGTTTATTTTTAAACAGTGGATCAAAAATGTAGGTCTAGGATTATTGGTATCAGTAGGAAAGTCTTGTCACATAAAATTCATATGTAATATACGGTATCATTCCTCTTACCCAATGATTAGAAGATACTGTGAACGTGGTTATTTTGGCGGGGGACAATTCGTGATTATTACATCAAGACTTTTTGCATGGGGGAATATGCACGATAAAAATGTCTTTTCCATTGTAAGAATGCAACGGGATATTTTTGCATGGGGGAAATTTTCGCTAAATCTTTCTATTCACGAAAAAACGCGAAAATTTACCCCAACACGGAAATTTCTGCATTTACAGTATGGTCAATTTCAACTTTTAAGACAAGAGGGTCAATTATGCAGGTCAAGGTCACAACGTAAACATTTTGGTAACAACAGAAGGGTATCTTCATCAGAAATACACATATGATACAAAAGGTAAAGCCAATGTCAGATTTTTTTTGAAAAAGTAGGTCAAATATCTAGGTCAAAGTCTCGAGGTGAAATGTTATGGTATGTTAAGAAAGGTCTTGTTACAAGGAATACACATGTGAAAATACCAAAGGCCTATCATTTACCAATCAAAGCATACAGCCAATCTTATTTTTTAAGAAGAAGGTCAAATATCTAGGTCAAGGTCGCAAAGTCAAAAATTATGGTAAGTGTAAAAAGGTCTTGTCACAAGGAATACACATGTGAAATATCAAAGCCCTATCACTTACTAATCACAAGATATAGCAAATCTTAGATTTTTTGAAAAGTAGTTCAAAAATCTAGGTCAAGAGCGCAAGGTCAAAAATTATGGTATGTGTAGAAAGGTCTTGTCACAAGAAATACACATGTGAAATATCCAAGCCCTATCATTTACCAATCAAAAGATATGGACTGTGACACCCTAAGTGTGACAGACAGACAGACGGACGGACTGACGGACAGACGGACAACGGAGAAAGGGATTCCTAAGTGTCGCTATGCTTCGCAGGCGACACAAAAATGACAAAGCACAGGAGAACGGAATGAGGGAATGGAGTATTGATTGAACGAATCCGTGCATTCAATTGTTTTTTTAAAGCTGGCGTTAATACATTTCACGTATGAATAAACAAAATAAGCAATTTCGATAAAAAGTCAAAATACGAAAATTCATATAATTCAGATCATCATACCGAACATAACTTTTCATGAACATATTAAATGGATTGTCAAAATGATATAAGCGTTCAAGATAGATTTGGGACCAAAAGCACGTCATTTATAAAACTAAAGTGTCATCAGAGATATTTCTCGTAGAGAAGAATATATACAAACGAAGTTCGTATATGATTAACCAAATGAACACGACCTTTTGATATAGGGGGTACAAGACAAGCAGAATACATAAAGGCGTAAAGGGGAATGGGGTGAAATTATAAACGTCTTCAAATTCACTAGCATCATTTAAGAGCAGATACATTTACAGCATGGACCAGACATGCACGTTTCGGGTATGAAACCCTCGTCAGTGATCCTCAATCTAAACAATAAAATATGGCCAAGTATTTTAGACGTTCTTAGCGACGTATTATTCAGTATAGGACTGTGAAATCAAACTATGCTTTCGTGATATGGATTCACCAAACATTTGACATTTCAAAAACTAGAATATTATGGATATATGAACAACTTTAAAAATGGGGCCGATATGGCAGATTATCGCACCTACTTCTTTGAGAAAAGTTTGTGAACAGAAATTTTCGAATGCGTTTGAAGAAACGACCAACCGAAATTGATCGGACTTGGCTATATGTGCTCTCGGGGACTCCTGGTTCACCAGGAGTGACACTCACCAAGTGGTTCAAATGTTAAACGTCTTCAAATTCACTAGCATCATTTAAAAGCAGATAAATTTACAGCATCGACCAGACATGCACGTTTCGGGTATTAAACCCTCGTCAGTGATCCTCACTCTAAACAATGAAATATGGCCAAAATATGTGTGATGTCATCTTACAGTGAGGAGGTTGTTTTACACCACAATTGTACGTTCTTCGAGACCTCTGGGTAATTGGAGAAGTGAGAGGGTTGTGCGCATGTAATCCAGGATAACCACACATTTGCTACTTGCGTGGCAAATGGCCGTCCAAAGTCGGCACCGGTTGCCCATTGGTCTCAGTCGGTTTATGTGTAGTCTTTTGTGTTTGATGTTTACATGTCGTGTGTCTCTTTTCCGTCTCGTGATGTTCTCGTCTTTTGTGTTTTTGCATCGGGTGTTTTGGTGTTTTGCTGTTGATGCTGCAACGGGGTCTTGTTGGAGATCTCCTCCCTTCTTTTATGTCCAAAATAGACGAAAGACGTAACAAGATGACTGGGATATGATGCTACAGGACCCAGTTATTCTAATGCCTCATCTATAGAAAAGTCCCTGATTCATGATTCTAAATTATGATTATGAGAAGACTGACAATGTTAAAGGTCTTCAAATTCAATAGCATCATTTAAGAACAGATAAATTTGCAGCATGGGCCAGAAGCTCGACCACCGCCTTAAAAGAATATACGTGTACACGCACAATATAAATACTTAACTTAGATTGTCGTTTGTTTCCTAATTTTGATTTCTCAAACCATATATCACTTGAGCAGATGTAGAATAATTTTCCAGGGGAGTCCTGGGGGTAGGGCTAGCCTATAGTTAAAAAAAACTGTACGTAAAAGCGGGGAAATCACAATTGATGGCAAATTCCTTGGTTTTCCGAAACCCCCAACTCCCTTCGGTCCATGCTTGGATACCTGCTTTTACGGATCATATATTGAAGAATTTTTTAATACGGCCAATAGTACGTAACACACTTACGTTGGGTTTCGTATGAACGACGTTCTTTGGTTTGTATTCGTTGCTTAGAAAAATAGCTCTATTTTAAAATGAAGAAATGAACTAAACATTCATCAAATCCAAGAATTATGCCTATGAGTGATTGAACGTCCAAGCCAAAAAAAAAAACCATCCCGAATTCAGATACCATACATTAACAAATGTACATATAACATTTCAGATACAATGATAAATGTACATTCAGCAAGTAAGCCATAGCAATACGAAGATGTGCACAGGAAGAGTATATAAGGTGCGATCAAAACCTTGGTGAATACGTCTTATTCGGAGAACACTTTCATTTCAACGTATTTGTAAACGAAAAATCTTAGTTTTTGTATCTTCATTGTATCGTGCAATATAAAGAGTGACAATAAGATTTTTAAGGCATAGAAAGCAAAATGAAAGTAAAGTACATGAATTACCTGAAGAAAGAGTTCCCCAGCCAGTTGTTGTGCAGTTCGTCCCTGCTTTTGGAAGTGCAGTTGCTACACAAACTGGAAGTATGCTTTGACTTTCTTGCACTTCACGATCTAGTTGTAGAATGGCTACATCATTTTCTAGTGTATTTGAATTGTAACTTGGGTGTTGTATTTTACGTGATACCGAGAATGTCTGTTCGCCGTCGTCTGTGTTGAGGCGGTTATGACTTCCAAGTTTCACACTCAAATTTCTGATATTTTGCCTAGTTAACAAAATAACTCTTTCTGTATTACTCCTTTAGTAAATGATATTTCAAAATTTCGAAATTAAAGGAGTTTGACATCCTAGCACCATCGATCCAATGCTATTTTGGACATAGATTTTATCTAATTATGCTACTGAATAGACCCAACAGGAACATTTTGAGCCGCGCACTCCTTGCAAAATGCATGAATTGAAAAAAAATACAACAAGAGGGCGCTACTAAAATACATTTGGTCGGTGAAAATCACTTTTGATTTAATTTGTTACCACTGTTATGACAAACTATCCGAAACGCATGTCTGGTGCATTGAATTTGATTGGAAATGATCTTCGAGAAGGCAAGGAGCCGGAACACTTCTGTATTATTATCAGCATTATCATTGACACTTATTCCTTCTTGCAGTGTGGATCAATAACACTTATTCTTCGACTGAATATTACCAGAGAAATAATTATTTCTTTCAAGCTCTGTCGCCTGAAAGAACCTTGGTTTTGACCCTTTATTAATTTTACATCATACGTTATTTTTGGTATTTTGAAAACACGTCATTTCATCCAAAAATATCAAAATTAAATTGTTAGTCAAAAAATAAAACAAGAGGACGCTACTTAATACATTTGGCTGTGTCTGAATATCACTTCAGCATTTAAGTAAAAAGAAGGGAGGAGATCTCCAACAAGACCCCGTTGCAGCATCAACAGTAAAACACCAAAACACCCGATGCAAAAACACAAAAGACGAGTACAGCACGAGACGGAAAAGAGACACACGACATGTAAACATCAAACACAAAAGACTACACATAAACCGACGAGACCAATGGGTAACCGGTGCCGACTTTGGACGGCCACCTGTCACGCAAGTAGGAAATGGTGTGGTTATCCTGGATTACGTGCGCACAACCCTCTCACTTCTCCAATTACCCAGAGGTCTCGAAGAACGTACAATTGTGGTGTAAACAACCTCCTCACTGTAAGATGACATCACACATGACATAAGTACCACTGATGAGGATTTACTATCCGAAACACATGTCTTGTGCATTATATGGGTTTGAATATGGATTCGGACCAAAAACAAAAAAAAACTTGTAGGGGACGATAAGTATTTCATTCCTACATGTACCAAGTTTCATAAAAATCCCTTCAACGGTTCTGGAGAAGATGTTCAATATGTAATAAAACACCCCCTTTCTTTTATACATCAGAAAAAAAAGGAAAAATCAGAAAAGTTAAATTTCTAACAAAAATCAATATAAAACCATTGAAGAACTTTAATATGACAAATATGCAGTAAATGAGTGCACAAAACAACAATCTGATAGTTCTTCAAGAATTATGTAAAAATGGACTTTTTCTGACAAAGTCCGAAAGAACGTCAAAATTTTATTACGGAATGGAACTGAGAATTGTTAGCAATGAATAAATATTTCTTGAATGCTTATTCGTACTAGAAAAATCTTTCAGCTACATACCCAGAAGTACAATGAGCAGCAGTTAGTATACTCCGACTGTTTATTAAAGCGCCTCCACAAAAATGAGATCCATAGCGCAGAAGCGATGCCTGTAACATATAAGGGAATTCGGATTTTACTTAATGTTAAACATTTTCAAATTCATTAGCATATAATAATTTTGATAACAAATAAATTTTGCAAATGCAATGAAGAGACGATCAACCAAAGTTAATCGAACTTTGCTACATGTGCCTTCGGGAACTTTTGGTCCAACAGCAGTGACACTCACAAAATGGTACAAATCTTAAACGTCTTCAAATACATGCGCATCATTTATGAACAGATAGATATGCAGCATGAGCCAGACATGTACGTTTCGGGTACTTAACCCTCGTCAGTGATCCTTAATCTAATCCTTAATCTAATCAATATACTATGACCAAAGAGTGTGAAAATTATTATGTCCAAAAATGTACCGAAAGACGAAACAGGTGGGTGGGGTATATTGCTACAGGACGCACGTTGAAGATATATCAAATAATTTTGATAATAAATTTTCGAATGCATTGAAGAGAGGATCAACCTACTTTGATAGAACTTGTCTACATATGCCCTCGAGGACTCTTGGTCAACCAGGAGAGACACTCAAAAAGTAGTACACATATTAAACGTCTTCAAATCCATTTAAGTCATAAAATAAATAAATGCAGATACCATTCATTCTTTATTAGACATAAAAGATTCATTAACATTAAACGTTTGAAGCTTTTTTAAAGTTTCGTTTGGTCTCGTAAAGATCAAACCGTAAATAGATTATTTTTGTCATTTTTTTAAATGCGAGTCAAGCATACTTTAAAATTAGAAACTAGATGGTTACAACAGTCACATATACCCTCGCTTCAGAAATATGATAAATTATTGCTTTTAAAATGGGTACCCTATTATATCCTAGTTTTCTCCGTAGATGAACGGATGCGAACACGTGTAAGCACTAATTCGCACATGGCTAGTACTGTAGCAAAACAATACAAATGATGGACGGATAATACGTAGAACGAAGATCGGTATTATGAGAACTATATTATTATTATATAGTACAGGACACACATTTAAGAAATTTGAAGAAATTTTGATAACAGAAATGTTCGAATGCGTTGAAAAAACGAGCAACCGAAGTTGATCGAACTTGGCTACATATGCCCTCGGATCCCTGGTCCACCAGCAGTGACACTCAAACAGTGGTACAAATGTTAAACGTCTTCAAATTCTAAAGCATCATTTAAGATCCAAAAAGGATCTACCGTGTACATTAGATCTATTAGATGTATAGATGACAAATATGGCTAATGCCCATATCCCTGTATACAGCACAAAATCGATAATTCAGAAAATCAAAAACTGAAGGCATACAAAATCAGAACAAAAGAGGAACCAAAGCAAACAAACAATAACCTCCACCACATGAAAAGAAGCGAACTCCCGATATGGGGGTGAGACCAGGTGCACAGGAAGAGTAAGCATCTCCTGCTTGCATGCAACACCCGCCGCTATCAGTATATCAGTTTGATGTGTCTAGATATTCACAGTTTTTATACGTAAACATAAATTTACAATAATGTCGAAGGCATTACACTTTATATCAAATAAAAAAACATGAAATTATAAATTTTCATTCAGGATTTAGTTGACAAACGCAGATGTGTAGCAGACTAAACCTGCCTTCAATTTAAATAAAGCGCCATATACACGTTGTTATTCATTTGGAAGTGTTCGATATTCCATGTTTAACATGGTTATTTAAACGCAATATTATATATGCATACGAGATCAACCTTTTCTTAAGAATTTAATAGGATATATGTACGACCTCACTTAAGTGATTTATTATTTTATTGTTGTAAGCATTTTAAAAAGACAATGCTTTACTAAATGGTTCGTAATAATTCCACGATGTAAAGTTCATTCAAGAGCTTTCTCTGACCTGAATAAAAGACACATTTCTACATACTCTATATGCAAAAAGCGATTTCCAAAGTATACCGAAAGCGTGTGTACCTGAGAATAAAAACGTCTATAAAACAAAACTTTGAGATATAATTTATGCATTTGATAAACGTCTTCAAATTCAATAGCATCATTTAAGAACAGGTAAATTTGCAGCATGGACCAGACATGCATGTTTAGTAATATATATATGTGTGTTCAAATGGTAGTATTTAAACCCCATTTGTGGTAAAACTTCGTTATCGACAATAATTCCCTGCGAAACCATTTGTAACTTTAAAGGTCATAAAGGCTAGTATTGAACATCCACTGAACTGCTTGTACCCCTAGAAATGCTTGCATGATAAGGCGTTTTCAAGAAAAGATATATTGAAGTTCTTCAATAAATAAATAGAGAATAGAAAGAAATATATAATTTTCGGTTGGTCGTTTCTTCAAATGCATTTGAAAATTTCTGCTTACAAAATTTCCTAAAATTTCCGAAACTTCGGTCTTGTAGCTTCATATCCCCGCCATCTTTCGGTATATTTTGGTCGTCATTTTTAATAGTTTTCGCCTTATTTCAATGATCACTGACGAGGGTTGAATACCCGAAACGTGCATGTCTGGTCCTTGCTGTAAATAAATTTGCTTTTAAATGATGCTCACGAATTTGGAGACGTTTAACAACTATATATAACATTTAAACTGACCTTGCTCCTTTTCCACTGCACATGCAATTTATAAGTTCATTTTATAGCAACATTGAGGGTGATAGAAAAAGAGGATAATTTGGTTGATCATGCACATGATTCACTTTTGATGCAAGTCGTATCAGCATATGAATATATTAAACTGTAAATTGGAATAATAACAATATTATGTAGGAACACCGCGGCTTTTGAATGATATACTGTATAAGTAGAACCATTCGCTAGTACTTGATTTCGCAGTTTAATAAATGTAAGCCCTTTTAATTCGACACTGATTCGAGGATCCGTTCCTGCTGCTATTGAATTATGCCTCTGATATTATCATTCACTGAGACAAACCTTCGCGGTATGAGGCTGACCGCGAAATTGCAAAAGTTAATACACAGCGAATGAATCAACGCATGCAATACCTTCTGTACCTTCGAAAATTTGAAACTTAATACTCACTAATCAGGTATACAAAAGAAAAGGAAAGTATCTCTAGCATGACCACCCTGCACTCATCCAGCGAAACAAAACCACAAGAAAGTGACACACATATATGGATAATGACCATATGCCTATCATGAACCGAAGGCATACAAAATCAGGATAAAACAGGAACCAAAGCAAACAAACAAAAACCACCACATGAAAAGAAGCGAACTCCCGATATGGGAGTGAGACCAGGTGCCCAGGAAGAGTCAGCATCCCCCCGCAAAACTACAAACTGCAGAAAGACACAACAATATTTACTGGAACTTCATACAAAATGACCGAAATCGACATACAAAAACATGAAACATTAAACATTAATGCCAACACAGAAAAGATGGATACCAATGTGTATCCGGCGAGACTGTGGACGTTCATCTGCTATTAGGATATTGTGTGATTATCCGGATTACTGCGCACAATCATCCAACTTATCCGGATACACAGAGGTCCCCATAGACGCTCAATTGGTATATAAACTTTACACTTCTCACTGTAAGGTGACATTATGAACGAGATAAACGCAGCAGCCTCTTATAACACAGAATCTATGTAAATGGATCTGAGAATTCTATGGCATGCGTTTAAAAGTCTGCGCTCTGCTGGCTGAAGCGAGCTCAAGATCAATCAGCCGAGAAGCATGACAAACTTTCAGATAGGACAGAAAATCAGGCCCTAGTCTTCTCTGAAGAGATTTGAACAAGGCCCTTCATGAACTCCTGTCGTCACAGTTGGTTAGTGTGCAACGTTTGGAAAGACATTTTTACAAAACTGTAGATTGGTCCAGGGCTTTTTTTTGTATGACTTAAGGAATCATTGTAATATTTTTGTGGTTGATCGAGGTATCAACACCAAAAATTGAGAGAAAACTGGTACCTCGATCAACCAAAAAAATATTACATTGATTACTTATCATTTCATTTCGTCTCTTTTTAACGTTTATTTGCAGCTTTGAAATCGTGTTGCTAACGACGTTGCTTATGACGTTGCCAAGCGCGTACTTCCGTTTTGTGTTGATACAGGTATCAACAAAATTTCTCGGCCAATCAGAATCGTCGTTTCTTAATAATAACAATGGAAATTAAATGATTTTAGGATCACATCTTCGGTAAAGCAGGCGACCTACTATTTTCTTACATTTGTGGTTGAAGTATGATATGCCTTTGATCCTTCTGATTTTGTTTATTATGAAATCATACGAAGATCTGAACTATTGATGACAGTACTTTTTTTTTAAGAAAGTATACTTGTCAAATTTCAAGCTTACCATTTTACTTCTTTCTTGAATATTTTGATTTGTAGAGATCAATTTGCATTTATCAAATGAAAGAGAGTTCGTCAAGTTTGCGTAAAAAAGAAACGGTCTTGTAATGTGCATCTTCAAATTCCACCGCATTTAAGTAAAATTTCATGCTTTTCCTGGTTTGCCCTGTCCAAACCTCTTTAGAAAAGACAGGGCCCCGACCACCTGTCCTCTCTTCATCGAACATGAATGTCAGTCGGACTCCTCGAGTGATAACATACATGAGCTCGCTATAGTCGGCAGAACACGCATGTATTTCTTTTTCCCTCTTTTTAAATCCATTTACATAATCATCTGTGTTCCATGGGCCCCTTAGTTTTGCGGTCCTGTTTGTGTGTGATCATCTGAGAGTGAGGAGGTTGTTTTACACCACAATCGTACGTTCTTCTAGACCTCTGGGTAATCGGGAAAATGGGAGTGTTGTGCGCACGTAATCCAGGATAACCACACCGTCTTCTTCTGGTTGACAGATGGCCGTCCTTAGTCGGCACCGATTGCCCATATGTCTCGTTGGTTTATGTGTAGTCATTTGTGTTTGATGTTTCTCTGTAATTTGACGTTCCTTGTACAATTGCGTCTCTTTCTGTGCGTGTCTTTTCGTTTCTTCAGTGGGTGTTTTGGAAGTTTGTTGTTGATGCTATAACTAGGTGTTGTTAGAGGTCCCCTCCTTTCTGTTTTGAAGAACTCTTGGTATTGGGACTGAAAAGGCTCATGTAGAAATATTTATATTACTAGTAGATTCTCCATGTTAAACGCTCATTAGGCAACTAGAATTATATTCCAGTAACGTGGGTTGCTATTGTGACGTCATGTTCAAGTTTTGCATGTAGGGAGAATTTACTAACTTTAAAATACATTTGACGCTGTTACAGGCAAAATTTGCGATGTGCATGCAAATAAAATGACCGATAATTAGAACAAATGTAAATATAAGTCAATCCTTAAATGTCTTTATGGTTATTGTTGGATTCGATTTTCTCATTTTGAAATATTCGTAATCGATCCTGTTGTTTCGTTGTTATATGCTTACAAGGTTTCTGATGCCGCACGAGTCATTCACACTTCGGTATAATTGATATACCGGGTTGGGATTTTCACGCCGAAACGTTTCCAGCAAAAAAAGATTCGATCCTGCGTTATGCCAAATTTCATGTTTACTAAGGCCACAAAATGATGTTCGCTAAATGAAGGCTAATTTTACACACTAGTCGTAAGGTTTCTGCGTATAAAACTTTTTTATATGAGAAATTCGTTTACTAGTTTGATTTGCTCACAGTAGCGGTTGAAAACGAATGAAAACTTGTACGAACAATTATTTCAGTGGATTTGGTTGTTATTTATCAATAAAATACGCGAGAATTAAGAAAAACGCTTAAAATTCAAATTTCGTCACGGTCTATTTCCGTTTCAACAAATTTCAATTTTCTCGATTTTAGAATAAAGAATGAAATGTAGTAGAAGGGTAAATTAGAAAGTTTGAAAAGTATAATATCTTTTACACCTATTTGTCGTCTTAATGATGTCTTTCAGTGCGCGTACTATTGCTAAAGATTTGTTTCGTTGAATGAATGTACTATAAACGATTTTAACTCCCTTCAGAAAATTGAAAGATGGGAGGGGATCTCCAATAAGACTCTAGTGCAGCATCAACAGCAAAACACCAAAACACCCGATGCAAAAACACATAAGACGAGATAGTATGAGACGAAAAAGAGACATACGACATGTAAACATCAAACATAAATTCCTACGTACACACATAAAACGAGGAGACCAATGGGCAACCAGTGCCGACTTTGAACAGCCATTTGCCACGCAAGTAGCAAATGCAGTGGTTATCCTGGATTACGTGCGCACAACCCTCTCACTTCTCCAATTACCCAGAGGTCTCGAAGAACGTACAATTTTGGTGTAAAACAACCTCCGCGATCACCGTAAGATGATATCACAATAAGACCGCAAAACGTAGAGGCCCCAGCTACACAGATGAATATGTACATGGGTATAAAAAGAGGGCGTGCGAAATACAGTCCATGCTCTGTCGGCTGTTGCGAGCTCATGTCAGAGTCACAGTCAGTCATAGTGCAAGTCTCAAGGCTGCGCTTGTACAAGACTGTAGATTGGTCAAGTACCAAGCCTAGTGTCCGTCTGGTGACATTAGAATCATATCCACGGTATAGAGGGCGTTTGATGACTCTGACACATTTTCGATGGTTATGCTGCCTACCTTTGATCCTTCTAATTTTATTTATCATGTCACCATAAAAGACAGATTGAGTAATACCCCAAGTAATGTACTCTGTTGCGTGTATAGATCCGAATTTTAAAAAGAAGTTGACTGAAAATTTTGTAAAATTTTCAGAAAGTCTTAACTAGTTTATGAAAGCTGAAGCCTTGACCTAAACGTTTTTTTTTGTAATTTGTAAATTCTACTGTGAAAATCCAAAATATCAGTACATGCTCTAGCGTACCGAATGAGCTGTGATATGTCAATTCCGTATGACAGTAATCTTGGAACATCACCGTCAAGCCAGGCGGAAATTTACTAGTATGTTGAATCCAAAATCATCCCTTTTGTCATATACACTTGTATGAATCTTTCCGTTTTGAAAGAACCTTTTCTCTACCATTGTATAACAAGATCAAGCGCAGATCTAGGGGGGAACAGACCCCCCCCCCCCTGGAATTTTCGAAGCATAGCTACATTATTTTAATTAATATACATATTTCATAAGATTAAGTTCCAATTCCCCTTTTGTTGTCTTAAAATTTGAAAAATTTATCATGAATTTGTATGAGAAATCTTTCTTTTTGATAGCATTTCAAAAATTTATTACATACATGCACGTTACTTTCGAATGATGCTGCGCTTTCCTATATACAACACATAGGCATTACACCTAGGTCAATAAACAAGAGCACTAAGAAAACGAAAAGTACTGAAAAAAAAAACTCGAATAGTGGATTTTATTCAAATTCTCGGAAAAAAAATTCGCTGGCTGGCTATCGCTCGCCATTTGTTGTATTTACATTGTATTTACGTATTAGAACTTACAATCAATAATCAAGTGCTATGATGTGAAAATTCGAGATTTAAAGCTTTTTGCTCGCCACCGCTCTCCAATTGACTGTTTTTTTTTTTTTTTGCTCTTCAAACAATTCGAACCTTAGGACCCCTCCCCTTCCCCTAGCTGTAAAAGATTCCTGGATCCGCCCATGAAGATAAAGAGAAAGGTACAAAAACTAAAGAAATTGCTTAGCGATCTATCTGCACCATCGGCGACAATGTTTTCATGAGTACATCTAGTAATTGTCGGCAACTATTGATTATCATCGATCTGTGGTACGCCCCACCAATGTTTCCTTAAGGCCACATTCTTAAAACATTGATATGGGAATTCGGAAATGAGGTGCATTAGGAAAATTCATTATTTATGATTGATCATGTAACTTCTTATATGTTTATTGTTATTCGAATTAATTAAATTCAAAATAAATTTATCGCATTAACGCAACATTAAGTCATCATGCATTTAAAAGTAACAACACACTCATAAACTCATACTCACATTGTGATCTATATGTGCATTTGAATGTTTAACAGTTTAAATATGAAACTGGTGAGTGCAGGCGAGCAAGCAATTTTTTAATCATGACGATGAAGTTGACAAATATGGATAATGACCATATCCCTGTATACAGCACAAAATCGATAATTCAAAAATCAGAAACCGAAGGCATACAAAATCAGGACAAAACAGGAACCAAAGCAAACAAACAAAAACCTCCACCATATGAAAAGAAGCGAACTCCCGATATGGGAGTGAGACCAGGTGCATGACTAAAAAGTCATGTAACCTTAAAATATTAAGGAGTATATTGTAGGGGAACGGTTGACGCAAGACCAAAATACCTTCTGTTACTCAGAACTGTTGTAAAAGCTGCCGACGTTGATTTTATCAACGCTTAGATATCTAAATCACCGACAGTCACTATTAATTTTTTTGAATAGGCATTATTGGAGTTGAATAAAAATCAGCACAAACCGTCTTTTATCGCTAAAAATGACACTAAAAATCTCTCAAAATGGAAGGCTGGACTATGAACATGCGATATGCAATCACAAGACACACGATATAACCTATGTAGCGATAGATTGTTCGCTGAAATAATTATCCACCAGCGGCAAATCTTATGAAATATCATTTAAATTGTTTCAAAAGTAGCTACCAAATATTCTGGTAATGCCCCCGCTTGCCTTTTCAGAAACCTATTAATTATGATATAATCGATAAATAATTATACTGGAGGATGTTATCGCTAAGCTATAATGTTAATACTCACACTATGTTGCAATTTGTGTTACAAGCTATTTTTACAGGACTGTGTTGTTATCCCAGCCCAATCTCCAACATGGAGGACCAGTTGAGTGCGCTTCGTCTGGTTCTACCCTCTGACCTGTCTGGCATGGGTGACCCTACCGGAAAGAGACACACAAGCCCCCCCCCCCCCCCCCAACCAACGACAAGGTTGCACACCTTACTCACACTAGGTATTATCTTTTAAAGTTATCCGATGTACAAAAGTATAAACATTACAACAGTATCATAAGTTATTCAGTCTCATAGTCGAGAAGGCAAGGCAAAATCATTTAGATTTTCCACAGGAACGTGTGCGGACCTCGGAATGAACAAAATTCCGAAGTGAGACCAGGTGCCCGGGGGGAGTCAGCGTCTCCTGATTGCATGCAACACCCGTCGCAATTACACTGAATCGTGTGCCTAGCGCAAGATGCATATTAATTTTTCCCATAATTTTTGGTGTTGATACCCCAAAGGACGGGAACACGTTATGTCGCCTTACAGTACCGTTGTCAGAGGCATTTTTAAAAATTTCTGCACTTAAAACGGTCCGTTGACATTATGCCACAGGTGAGGATATGTTGGAAACTATCCGTAGTCATGAAAATTATCGACAAAAATCTAGTAAAATCACTAATAAATGATCAGGTTACCGATGATTTCTTTTAAAAAATCAAATTGGTTTTAGACACATGCTTCAGTAATACATTATTACCATGAAATGAATTAAACTCCTTTTATGTTTTAAGGAGATCTGATTGGCGATGACCTACTGTCAGCAACCAAAACGGAAATTTGAAAAGGAAAACTATTGTATCTCTTAATTATTTGATTTTAAATACCAATTTTAAGTAGAAAATTATCGATAACATCAAAACAATATATGTGAATGGACGTCGTTTACATTGTATACTTATTGTATACTTTGATTATTTGATAAAGTATGTCCGTTGTTTTGACAAGACCAGAAGATATGGTCCGTTGACATGACTCTTTACGGTATTTGGGCATGAAGGGGAGAATTGAATCTTTATATGGAATCTAAGGCTTAGCCATTGAATTAGCTTAGTAAATTCTAAAAGTATTTAGCTCCTTTTTTAAGCGAGATATCATAAGATTTTATGTATCTTGAACATAGAACACATAGAAAAGATTTAAATTTGAAAATATGATTCTTGAATTTTAAGAGTTGTAGGATGAGTTCATGAATAATGAATATGTACATGAATCAATTGAACAATAATCGTTAAAGGGATTTTGAAGTCATATATAGCGTTAAAAACAGAGACGTAATTGTTCCGAACGTTCTTTATACGAAATCCCTCTTTGATCTAGAATTTTCGCATGTTTTTTCAGAAACAATAAGATTCTTACCTGCAGATGGGTTATTGGGCACTGATTACTCCAAAGGACAAATGGATATCAAATGCATAGAAATAAATACAAACGTACAAAGTAATGAAATACTAGTAGAAATAAATACAAACGTACAAAGTAATGAAATACTAGTATAAATTGCCATTATGATTTTCCCCATTGTAACCCCCCCCCTGGAAAAAAATGCTATACACCTACTTAAGGCTGCCCTTGGTGAAAAAAAACCCTATTTTATAGTAGTCTTTGTATTCCCCTAAAGCAGGTTTCCCTCGCCTACCATTAATGGTTTGGAATTTTTGAATTTTGCATTCAATAGAGATCTTCGATGGGGTATAATATAGACCTTACACGTATATCTTAGGTGATAATGAAACTTGTAGTTGATATCTTTATTTCCATCTGTGTATATCTGTAAGTTCGTGTGTCGTCAGTGTCAGTGTCTCCGTTTGTCTGCGAGTGATTTCTGTCCGCGTTTGTAAGCATGTGTGTCTATCTGTGAGTGAGTGCATCTGTCTGTGTCTTTTGTGTGTGTGACTGTCTGTCTATATGCATGCCTGTCTGTCCGTTTGTTTTTGCGCGTGTCTGTGTGTATGTCCCTGTGTCTGTCAGTCTGTTGTTTTGCGCATATCTGTGTATGTATTTCAGGACGTTCCTTTCAGGATATTCATATCTGTGTTTTGATCAGCGTCTGTCTTTGGGTCTGTATGCGTGAATGAGAGTTTCTTTTTTTCAAGTTAGAGATATTGGCCCAGTCTGATTTTTCGTCTGTCTTGCTTGCTTTGATGAATTGAGGATTTACTGAAATCAAAGTCAGTTCATGTTTTTGTTTGTTTGTGTTTGAGTACATCTGTGTATATCTGTCTACCTGTCTATCCGTCTGCCTATGTATATCTTTCTGTATGAGTGTGTGTTTGTTGGTGAATGTGTGTGTCTGTTTATATGTGTTTATCTGAATATATATGAGTGTGTCTAAAACCCCATATATAAGTGTGTCTTACCCCCCCCCCCCCCAGATATCTCTAGCATATTCTGCAATGTTTCGTGATTATTCAAACGCATCTTTCATTAAAAGAGTGTCCATAATACATGAATTCAAAGTTCAACTTTAAGCGTAAGACTCGGAGCATTTTTCATGTATTTTTTTAATATTGGAGTGTTAACAAAATTCGGACATAACAGGGGGAAATGAATATATAGCATTTCTTTTCTGTGGGAAAAATCCATGCTAATATGAGGAGAGTCTTATAAATAGCGGAATATCCCCCAGGGGATGAAGCACACTATATAGCCAATTTCCCTATGTGAAAACTACTTCATTACACCGGTTTATAATACAATTATGAAGTAAGATACTGTATACAGTCAAATTTTCGCCTCCATTTAAATTTAACCCTTTTCGCGAACAGCCCAAGGATGAATCTTTAAAAGACAGGACGACTAAACTGTTATGTTAATTATATCTTAACAAAACGGATAATTCGACGAATTCAATTCAGGGCAAATCAGTCTCCATTCCAAATTGGTTGAAAATAATTTTTTGTATTCATAGCTGTATACAGTATATCATGGTCTGATTAGCACCGGCATCATAGCATCATTCCATCCATTAAAATATCAAAGCAGACAACGGACTTCTGACAATGGACAGAATTTTCGCAACATAAATTGACAACGGACCAATTTTAAAAAAGTCCAGAAAAGTAGTTCAAAATTGAATTCGTGATCATGACACTACCAGAGGAGCATGATATAGACTTGATATTAATCATGAGTATATTTCTGGAATAAGATAACCTGAATATTCATATATTTCTAGAAAGAGGAAGGATACCACATGTGCAGGACGAGGTGATCGAAGGCCGCCAACTCGATTTCCTCTTTTCAAACTTAATATCAGTACCAGAAAAGCACATTTACCAATAGCTTAGTGTTATGAACCCCCCCCCCCCACCCCCCACCCCATTGAATTTTCGGGTGTATTACTTCTAAAATGTCAACGTTTCTAAGTATAAGAAAATCATACTTTCCACACATGCTCACTGTCACGACAACGGATGGTTTCCTTCATATCCTCACCTGTGGCATAATGTCAACGGAACGTTTTAAGTGCAGAACTTTAAATGCTTCTGACAACGTTACTGTAAGGCGGCATAACGTGTTCCTGCCCGTGACCCCGATCAACCAACAAAATATTACATTGATTACTTATCATTTCATTTCGTCGCTTTCCAACATTTATTTGCAGCATCAAAAGCGGGTTGCTAACGACGTTGCTTTTGACGTTGCTAAACGCGTACTTCCGTTTTGTGTTGATACAGGTATCAACAAAATTTCTCGGCCGTTCAGAATCGTCGTTTCTTAATGATAAGAATGGAAATTAAATAATTGTCTTATCCAATTAATACATAAAACAAACTCTCCAGATGAAAGTAGTATTGCTTCCAAACGAACACTCTCAGCGATAAGCTTATACCGGAAATATCATACTAGCAAGTGTCAGATTGATGATGTATCGGTATATACTAGTATTTCCTTATCAGGTGAGAGATGATGTAACTGTTACAGTATTTTTTTTTTTAGTCTCTCCGTTTTAAATATTATTTTCATTCTAATGCAATGTCGCTATAACGTCGAATTTCATTGGTTGTTTGCTCCTAATTTACGGCAGTAAAACGAGAACAAACTACGCTTTGACGTTGCTAACGTCACATTTCGCCTTATATTCACAAAAATATAGATGTATTAGAATGGGAATTACTAGAGACTGACGTTATGTTTGCGGGCGGTAAGTGCAAACATCCGCATCACCAGAAAAAATCAGTTTGCGACCGTAAAATCAGCATTTACCGTCTGAAAATAACGTCAGTAGCTAGTTTTTCCCTTAATCTCCCATGATGCCACATAAACATATTGTCTTTGTGTTCAATTATACGATATATGAAAGGACAAGTACGCGTTTACATGGGCGAATCCAGCACAGCTTAAATGGTTGATATAAAGCTGAATCTTTTTCAGATGGTCAAAATTTACCTACGGACCAAGAAAAACTGTGGCTAAAACCCCCTCCCTCTCCAAAGGCAAAAACCCATTGAAACTACTTAAATATTATTAACTATATTCAAGTGCAAATGTACAAGACCCCCCCCCCCCCTTCTTTCCGTACCTGTATCCACCCTAGTAATGTACGGCATGTTTTATTTAAGTTTTGTTGAATTGCCGAGAAAAAAAAATTGAGCAAATTCCTACTGATGTATGACACATAAAGCAGTCAGAACGAAGGGAAGGGATCATGACCATCACTGGACGCGGGAATGCGTGTTCGCATTTATAAAACATAGTCAATATGTAAAAATTGGATAAGATGACTTTATTTCTCATTTCAGGTTTTATTTCCTCTCAGACTTTTAATCACATTTCAGAGGAGTCGAATGGGCGGAGAAGGGGAAGGGATTTCTAAATATTCAATATATAAAATTCTTCCCAATTTTAATCAAAGTGGTCTAGATTTAGGATTTTTAATTGCCAGTTTCTGAAATCGAGAATAATTCATTATTTCATCAGATGACTTCATTTCTCATTTCACAGGTCGAGGAATCCTCCTTATATGGAAGTCAAGCATAGCGGAAGAACTACGTCAAAGTGAGCGCTCTCATATTCAACCTATCGCTTCATTTAACTTTTTATTAAGGGGTTACTATAATGATAGTAAAATTGTGCGTATATTTTGGCTTTAGTGTTACCTTCAAAATTTCTAAGCTATCGCAGAAATAGCGACTAAATTCCTTGACATCTCTGTATATATTTACTTTGGAGGTATATCTATTGATTCCATATTGTATTTTAAAAAATTCTTTGTCTGAGACCGTATATCAAGGTGAGAAGGTCATGCACTATTGTGATCTCAATGCAAATAACGATATATTATTCGATTTATACGTTCTACATTAGCTGAGTTTCTCTCTTTCGCAAATTCAAAATCCAAAAGTAGAGAGATAGAGAGAGCGCATAAAATTGGCAGTGGATGAGGAAGAAGGGGTACGTCTCAGAGAATAAACTAGGATAAAAAGAACCATCCCGGCTCTTACTTTTCCATGTTCAATGAAACTATAATATCTCCCATCCCAACCTTACATTGCTACCGATAAATCTATCATGCCAGAATTCTTTGATAGAAAAATAAAAACTCATAAATTTCCCAATTCTGTTCAAATGAAAATGTTTAAAGTGAGTGGCGGCATGTACAACAATAATGATAAGTGATTATCAATTATGAGAATGAGGTTTCAACTAAGGTAATGTACATCTATGGTATACTCTTAATTGAAAAATTTGAGATTTGCAATCGCGGATCCAGGGGGGGGGGGGGGGTGAGGGGGCAGACATCCTACTTCTAGAATACCAAATTTTTATTTTTCCCGTTTTTATGTAATTTTTTTCAGACTCAAAGGTTGGCCCTCCTGACAGGCTGGACCACCTGCCCTAAAAATTCTAGATTGGCTAATGGTGTAAGAAGGGTGGATTTCAACTTCTTATTTCTTGTTCAATAAATTCGATTACTTATGATGATTTTCCGCGACATTTCTAGATTTTCTTTTCAAATGAGTACATAGTACATACACCGAAAAAGGGTGTAAACCTATGTCTTGAGAAAATAAAACATACAATAGGAAAAATATGCACTTTCGGCAAATACCAGGGGGTACCTGATAAACTCTTCCTCAATTCCTGGCAAACAGTTTTCGATGTATATAATCGAAACACATTATTCTTCAAAATCCGATGTTTTTATATTCACAAGCGTAAATTTATACATGTCTAGTACAGAAAAATCTTTGTATTGATCAATTTCACGAAGATTATGTCACATAGAATCGAAAGATATACCTCTGAAGTATAAGTGACAAAGGTGACAAAGAAGTCAACTTGAAGGCACTTGATTGCGATTTCTGAGATAGCGGGGCTCTTTTGATTTACAGTACTAAAGCCAAAATATACGCATGATTTTACTATAATAGTAATCCCACAATGCAAAGTTCATTGAAGCGATTGGTTGAATATGAGAGAGCACTCACTCTGAACAGTTTATATGACGCAGTCGTTCCGCTATGCTTGACTTCCATATCAGGAAGTTTACCCGACTGTTTCAGGTATTACATGTATTTACTCCCAGACATCTAATCACTGAATGTCACGGTAAACGAGTTTGACGATCGACTAACATACCGGCACTGGAGCGATGTACCTGGATTTTGGGTCATAATATCATATGAGTATGCATACGTCAACAGGTGTGGAATGTTGCTATATCTTGTTTCTATTGAATTGGAATGAAATTGTTAGAATCTGTATCTAACAATCCCCCCCAATAAAAGATGTTGTCCTTCAGCTTTAACATAATAAGTCATGGTGAACTGAATTTGTCGTCTGCAGAACAATACTAGAATTAAAAATAACTATTGTCGTAACAAAGTGACCTGACCTGCGGAACTTATTCAATCAAGCAACAGAGATATATCGATTTTAGGGTAGATATTTTATGGAATGCATATAGTATTAAGAGTGAATACTCATTACCTGTATATTTGTAAAGTTTATGTCAACTGGACAGAATTAAACTCTTCCTATGACCTGGTGAAAATAAGCTCAGCCTGGTCAGGTCGGTTTGCTACGACAATAGCTAGCCGTTGTTTATTGTCCAGAGATTGCCCGAGTCGATTGAGTTAATCAAATTATCACAAAGTCGCGAGACGGCTCGCTTTATGTTATTTCTTAAATAAATTGTGGATTTAACAGTTATGCTGAAATACTTTTACAGATATAATTAAGGAGTGTCATCCCTTCCCATATGTTATCACATGGAATTATGTAACTCGGTCTAAATAACGGAATGTGAAAATGTGTTCTATCTTCCCCCGTGCTTATATATTCTTCTGTATAGGAAACGAATTGAAATATTGTACCAATTCCGGCCAACAACGCATTTAATGAAAATGAATGAGAAAATTCTTGGCAGGAAGTGGCTGAATACGTTATATTTTAATGAAGAAGCGCGAAATGTTCCGATTTGTTAAAGTTTGTGTACGAGTTGTCGTTACTATCAGCCGACACCGAGCATTCGTTCAAAGACCTAGTGCCGGGCAAGATTTGCACCAAAAACCGGACGCAAACTGCACGTATGGTTAGTTTCAACTGAAGCTTTAGATATACTTGCGTGTTACCAAACATATTTTGTGCTTCATAGATCAACCTTACATTTAAAATTAATAACTCACCATCCATGGCCAACTGTGAGGAACTGCCTGTGTACCGCCGACTATGAAAGGTGCTACTCTGCTTACGCTAGATACTCCGCAGTTTGCACCATTTATTGAAAAGGTAGATGGTCTGGTTTGTGGCTGTAGATTTGAACTACTCTGATGACTATCTCCATGATTGCCCCAATGTCCATGGTTATGGCTTTGACTATTCAGCCAGCTGAAGAAACTTCCATGTCCACCAAATGGCCCCCTTTGAGGTTTTGCTGTAAAATAGAACATTATGCATGTACAGCAACGTATACATTGTACACAATCAATGACAAATATGCATTATGACCATATCCCTGTATACATCACAAAATCGATTATTCAGAAAATCAGAAACCGAAGGCATACAAAATCAAGGTAAAACAGGAACCAAAGCAAACAAACAAAAACCTCCACCATATGATAAAAAAAACGAACTCCCGAATCTTTAATTCTGAACAACACTGTTTATTGTAAAATCAGATAATAAGGGCCCTTCGGAATTGAAATGAATCATTAATAATTAAGATGACCTACACATTTAGAATTAGGTAAAGGTGGTTCCACCCACCTTAACCCACTCCTAACCCCAAAACAAAATCATCTTATTCAGTTTGTCTGAATTTGATGACTAGAATACAAAATTATATTTTGCAAAGTATGAAAGAAACAAATCATTTATCATAATTGTTTAAATGAAACCAGGGTTTAGCGGATTCTGTCTTCTCTTCTGTCTTTGTCGACGCTTTTCTGAAGAAAATACACCCATTTAAAAATTGTTTGCTTATGAATGTTTTCCGATTCAATTTTATATTCAATCCTTTTTTCATCTTTAAGCAAAGAATTTGAAATATAGATGAAAAATTACTAATTTAAGTTCCTCTTGGAGGTAGAAAATATTTTTATCATTATTTGGTGTTATATACATCTTTACACTTATGGCTAAAAAATATATCATTAATAACCATTGTTTATTGTGTGTTTGATATATTTTCTGCTGATGCAGATACAATGTATCAGCCAAAAAATTGGACGTAAAACTGCATCAAAGCGTGTAGCACGTTGATGCAAATGTTTTCCGTCCAATTTTCCGGTGATTCCTGCACCAACAGAATATGATATAAAACAAGGAGGGGGTCTCCAACAACACCAGGTTGCAGCACCCACAACAAAACCCCAAAACACCCAATGCAAAAACACAGACCAGGCAAGCAATGAACGTCAACGCACAACACAGAAAAACCAACGAGACCAATGGGAAACCGGAGCCGACTAAGCAGACGGTGTGGTTATCCATGATTACGTGCGCACAACCCTACCACTTTTCCGATTACCCAGAGGTATCGAAGAACGTACAATTGTGATGTAAAACAACCTCCTCACTGTCAGAGGACCACATAAAAACAAGACTGCAACACGCAGGAGCCCAAGCAACACCGATGAATATGTAAATTGATATAAAAAGAGGGCGTACGTAATACAATCCGTGCTCTGCCCGCTGTGTGAGCTCATGTATGTTATCACCCGAGGAGTCCGACTGATATTCAGACAAGACAGGTGATCGGGGCCCAGTCGCCTCTAAAGAGGTTTGGAGAGGGCCCGTATGGAGTCCCGTCGTCACAGTCAGTCAGAGTGCAAGTTTTAAGAATGCGCTGGTACACGACTGTAGATTGGTCAAGTGCCAAGCCTTCTGTCCGTCTGGCGACATTAGGATCATATCCACAGTATAAAAGGCGTTTGATGATTCTGACGCATTTTCGATGGTTATGTTGTCTATCTTTGTTCATTCTTATCATGTTAATTATGTCATCATAAAATGCAGGTTGTGAAATACCTAAAGTAATATACTCTGTTGCCTGAATTGGTACGAATTTCAAAAGAAGTTGACAATAATTTTTGTAAAAGTTCCAGAGAGTCTTTACTAGTTTGTGAAAGCGAAAACCGTGTCAATTTCTACTATGAAAACCCAAAACATCAGTATATGCACTAGCATACCGGATGAGCTGTGAAATGTAAATACCATAGGACGGTAATCTATGAACATCACCGTCAAGCCAGGGGAAATTTATTATGTTGAATCCAAAATCATATCTTTTGTCATACAAACTTGTATGAATTTAAACATTTTGATATTTAGGTCAAAAAATGGTGTTTCTGTGTTGGTAGCCTTTGCCTTGTGAACCTGCCATCCTCAACCGGTATGTCCAAGAATGTTTACTTCGTATATACTTTTTTCAAAGCATAATCCCATTTTTCCATTGTGGAAAAAAAGAATATGCACTTAAATTATTGAAAGTAGATATCATTTGTTCATTCCGAACTTTTATTTCTATTAAGTATCCTCCCTTTAAGGTGCATCAAAAACCTACCTATAATAGCAAAACAAAAATGAATTAATAGAAAAAATGGGAAAAAATTAGCTTCAGAAAAGTAAAAGGCATATATGTATAAATATCTCAAAACATATTCATAAATAAAGTATCCGATCCGTCCTCTCCATCCTAAAAGGAAGGCCAGAATTTACATATACAGTGAACTGTAGGCAAAATAATTTTGAACTTGCACGCTAGTTCATTTTCGCACCCGTCCACTCTTGGAGATACTATAAAACAATATCCGCAGAAATGTTCATTTTCCTGCAGGAATGTTCAATTTCCTGCAAGATGCCTTACTTTCCTGCAGATTTTTTTTAATTCCCAAAGAAAAAATAATTTCCTGCAGGGATTTTTATTTTCCTGCAGGAATATTATGCAAAAATATCATTTCTGCGGGAAAATAAAAATTACTGCAGAAAATTATTTGTAGAGCTTGGTTGTGCAAGAAATCTCGAATTTCTGCAATACAGTCGATTGAGGTATGAATGATTGTAGTGTTACATGCAAACCGGAGAAGTTTATTCCGAGGTTCGCAACTGTTCCAATAGAAATTTCTTTGTGCGTATTACATTTATTTTTTGTCAATGCACATTTTGTGAAGTACATGTATGATCAAATGACAAATATTGATAATGACCATGTCCCAATACACAGTCAGTACAAAATTGATAATTCAGAAAATCATAAGCCGAAGACATACAAATCAGGATCAAACAAGAACCAAAGCAAGCAAAGATAATCCTCAACCGTATGATAAGAAGGAACTCCCGATATGGGAGTGAGACCAGGTGCCCAGAAAGAGTAAGCATCTCCTGCTCGCATGCAACACCTTTCACTTCAGTTAGGTAGAATTGTCACATCCGGTTATATCCATTTCGGAAGATACAAGTATATTCGGTCGTTGGGTGGTTCAAATGGTCTAAGATAGAATATCATCCACCATTCTGGAGAGTGGGACATCATAATGTATGACGAGTTCCCCATATCGACCGTAGAACTTTCTCAGTGACGAGGTTAGTCGGTCACAAACGTATCACTGTTCTTAAATGATGCTATTCAATTTGAAGACGTTTACATTAATACCAATTGGTGAGTGTCACTGCTTGTTGACCAGAAGTTCCCGAGGGCACATGTAGCCAAGTTCGATCAATTTCGGTTGATCGTTCTTCAACGCATTCTAAAATTCCTGTTATCAAAATTTCTTGAAATTCCTAAAACGTGGGTCCTGTAGCATTAATCCCACTCTTCCTGCTACGTCTTTCGGTACCCTTTTTCGACATAGTAACTTTCATACTTTTTTGCATATTTTATTGTTTAGATATGAGGATCACTGACGAGGGTTTAGTACCCGAAACGTGCATGTCTGGTCCATGTTGCCAATTTATCTGTTCTTAAATGATGCTATTCAATTTGAGGACGTTTATACTGATTGAGAAGCTTGTCTGAATGACGTCTAGCTCTCTGAACAAAATTTGTATATTTGGTACTTGCTCTGGCATAGCGTATAAAATGAGATATGAATACCCAATAAGCTGGCGATGAAGGGATGTTGCTACTTTGTGATGTTGAAATCTGATGTAGGGTTGTGAAATATGAGTCAGGACAAACGAATCTCCACTCTTATTTTCATGTAGCATGTAGGTGGAGGTGGCCGGATGTGACGGTTCTACCGAATTGAAGCGGCGGGTTTTGTATGCAAGCAGGCGATGCTTACTGTTCCTGGGCACCTGGTCTCACTCCCATATCGGGAGTTCGCTCCTTTTCATATGGTGGAGGTTTTTTGTTTGTTTGCTTTGGTTCCAGTTTTATCCTGATTTTGTATGCCTTCGGTTTCTGATTTTCTGAATTATCGATTTTGTGCTGTAAACAGGGATATGGCCATTATCCATATTTGTCTTTGAAAACCAAACAGAAATATATATAAAAAAGAAAACATATAATGATTTCATAAACCAAATATTTTATCTCAAAACAAATAATACAAAATAAACAGATTGGAAATTATGTTTGGGATACTAAAAATCAATTCTAAGGAACATGACACTAGACATTGATAAAAATGGCCCACCTGAAGGTCGTTCCATTGAATCGCGTTTCAGAGGAAAGGATAGAGAGTTCTCCAGGGGACTTTCAATAAATTGGAGGCACTATTTCATCACAAATAATACATACATTTTATAAAAGGTATTGATAAAGCTCTTTCATAACCCATGTTTGAAAAATGAACATTCAACATCTCTAGCTTGCTAAGGGTCCGTCGATACTATCTTTGGTGCTCTATTGTGAGTGTTATTGAGATTATCGTCATGATCTTCTTTAACTCATTCAAAACGTTAAAAAATCATATGGTTGTTAAATTTAAGTGCAGCCTCCTGATTTTATTTGACATAACGATAATGTCTAATACAGAAGATCGTAGTCCTTTACATCCCTCCTTTTCTTTATTTATTTTCTTTAGTACAATTTGTCTGGACTGTAAATACACGCTTACCCGCTGTCATTAAGTGAAATGAATATGTCAATGATATGTCAATTCTAGTATAACACCGCGTGAAATCGAAACGTATGATGTTGTGACTCCTTACGGAGATGTTTGAGATTTCTTTATCATTTAAGTGACTCTGTACAAAATTGATGAGACGTTGCAGTAAGGCAATGCCTAATAAGTAAGTCCATATCGTTTATACTTCTCTACCCGGGCACCTGGTCTTACTTCGCAATTTCATTCATTCCGAGGTTCGCAACCGTTCCTACGGAAAATCTAATGATTTTGCCTTGCCTTCTCGACTTTGAGACTGAATAACTGATCGGTACTTCTTTAATGTTTTATTCTGAGACACTTCAAGAGTTCGTCAAAAGGAAATATTTTCTGTCGCTCTCCAACTATAGAAGTGCTTGCAAAAGCTATGAACTTTTCATATACCTGGACGATATGGATTATGTTTTAGGCATTGCCTTACACATCTTACCCATATGTATTATATATCATGATTTTTTTTCCTGCTAGGAAATCACATGAAATTATCAAATACATTCTCATTCTCTTTCTTCCTCTCTTCTTCTTTCCTCTTTCTCTATTCTTGTTTCTTCCATCATAAAAAAACTGATGAATTTGCTTTGTGATTTTGAGAAAATGATTTAGTGACATTATTGTAATATGCATTTCATCAACCAAAAAAAAAAAAAATAAAATAAGACCACAACACCATACGTTTCGATCCCACGCGGTGTATAAGGTGGACGCATTAGAAAATGTACATCTTTTTGCGCCAATTCATTACACAAAAGACCACAGAAGGCAACAACGTTAGTCTAAGAACGTTTTACAGAACATTTTGAAGGCAGCAAAATTAGAAAAATTAGTACACTTTCCTATCGTCATCCCTTTTATAATTGTGATTAATCATTGCAGTATGTTCTATTCAGTTTTATTTCCTCTTATTTAGGTTAATGTTTCGGTTTTTCAGACCATCTTTCTTAGTAGTGTAATTGTTGTCGTTAATATGTTACATTTTGCAAGAAGATCTGAACAACCTCGACGACCTAGCTCCTTTGGTTTTACCAATGTATTCTACATGTACGCATCACTATTAAAATACATGGTATCATATATATAAAATATTATCAAATGATTATGGATCGAATATCACAATTTTTTTAAGTATAGGCGCGATTGACATAGGCTTAGTTATGTCAAATTGAATTACATGTACCATCAGATAACTTATTCGATATATTCAATATTCAAATAACAAATTGTTCTTAAGACGCGGGATATCCTTTTCATTTCTGTTCGCAACATGTAATTGATCCCACAATTCGAATAAAAGGACTTTTTGAAACAAAAAATGATAAACAGGTACAGAATACATTTCTCAAATATCATAATATAATTATACTTATGTAGAAACGAAATGAAAAAAAAATCTCTATTACCAGACACTGCAATAACCAACGCAGTCAGAAGTAAATACTTCAACATGTTGTCTCCACAAATCCTAAAACCAGACTATGCAATAGCAGGATTGCTCTGCAAGTATATAAGATCCTTATCAATGTCATGATCCCCACGCTTATGACCTAACTACTATCCGCGCTGCTCACTTTAGAAATCCGAAAATTGAAGTTTTTTTCTACTTTGTCGGCAATTTTTGAGGTTAAAATGTATATCGGGGATAGATCTCGAAGTCTCATGGTTTATGATATATGTCTGTACGACAAATATTACGCTCACGGTGAAAGAAAATAGTTTTAGATTGGGAGTGCTCATGCATGTGGAGTATTGTTTATGTTGTTAACTTTGTTATAAAAATTATTTTTTTAAGTAAAAATGATCAATCTGTCAGTGATCATTTAGAAATGAAAAAAATAATAAATGAGACAGCATCTTAGACACTGGACTTGATACTTGATCAATCTACAGTCTTGTACCAGCGCATCCTTTATACTTGCACGCTATCTGACTGTGACGACGGGACTCCAAGACGGGCCCTGTCCAAACCTCTTTAGAGAAGACAGGGCCCCGACCACCTGTCCTCTCTGAATGTCAGTCGGGTTCCCCGGATGATAACATACATTAGCTCGCTACAGCCGGCAGAGCACAGGTTGTATTACGCATGTCCTTTTTTATATCCATTACATATTCATCTGTGTTGCTTGGGCCCCTGTGTTTTGCGGTCTTCTTTGTGTGCGGTCATCTGACAGTGAGGAGGTTGTTTTACACCACAATTGTACGTTCTTCGAGACCTCTGGGTAATCGGAATAGTGGGAGGGTTGTGCGCACGTAATCCAGGATAACCACACCGTCTGCTACTGACGTGGCAGATGGCCGTCCTAAGTCGGCACCGTTTACCCATTGGTCTCGTTGGTTTATGTGTAGTCATTTGTGTTTTATGTTTTTCTGAGATTTAGCGTTCCTTGTACTACTGCGTTTCTTTCTGTGCGTGTCTTTTTTGTGTTTTACACTGGGTGTTTTGGGAGGTTGCTGTTGGTGCTGCAACTAGGTGTTGTTGGAGATCCCCTCTTTTCTTTAGATGAATATTTTCTGTTACATGGTCTTGATTCTTTTTCTGGATTCTGAATTGACTCATAGAAATTTTGCAATCAATCATGCGATTCAAAGTCAAACACAATACCCGAAATATGATTCTAGAAATAACAGTTAAAAGGTTAACAAAGTCCATACATTATTTGCATACTTAAAACATTAAAAGGTCGAGGGACCAGTCGCTCACTTATTTGCACCGATTGCCCATTGATCTCGTTGGTTTATGTGTAGTCTTTTGTGTTTCGTGTTTTGCTAGGGGTCCGTCGATGTTCAATTTGGTGCTCTATTGTGATTATTGTTGAGATTATCGTCAGGATCTTCTTTAACTCATTTATGTCGTATGTCTCTTTCATGTCCCCTGCTGTGCTTGTCTACTCTGTGACAAATATGGATAATGACCATATCGCTCATTTCGAAATCAAGAGTTGCTTCCCTTTTGGGACGGTATCTGAAGTAGGCTAATTGTGACGTCATAAAATTCTATGGAAACGGTCGACAAACTATTGGAAATGACGGTATAAAATCGACGTTACAATACCATTCTCATGACGTCATAGTGGTATTACGTCAGATACCGTCTCAAATGGGAAATAGCTCTGTTTTCCGCAAAGACTCAATACACAGAGTGTGTTTTCACATGAGGTTTTTTGGTGCTTTACTGTGGGTACTGCGACAAAGTCTGGTTCGAAATCCCTTCCCTTCACTTAACAAACGCACAGGGACCACATCACTCATATTGGAAATCTTGTCAGGATTGAAGTATTCATGGTCCCCTTCAAGTGTTCTTGTTTTTCTGCCGGATCCGTCAACAGGTGGTTACATGGTTTTGCACTTCAACATTTTTATTAAAGTTAGTTTTTTCCATGTTTCCCCTTACTTAATATTGATATACTTTTAGTGGTATTAAAACAGATTTTATGAATAAATGCTTTTGTCCACATGTATGTCTTTCGATATCTGATATCTCTTATGATATTGATAAATGAATTTCTCTCATGATCTCTATCAAACATTGCTTATGCACTCATTGATTATTGAATAAAGCTTTGTTTATGATAAGAATAACAAGTATAAATCACATTCAACTCCCGCTAGGGTGTTTTCCAATATCCTCATGTGAGCGCTGTGGCCCCTGTGCCTCTTATGTTTCTTTTCAGTTGATTGCGAATATGCGAAATACCG